>PVIA01001548.1:0-197903 GCA_004024845.1 Tonatia bakeri | reverse complement strand
CCGCTGCGCCCGCCCGGCCGCCCCGGAGCCCCCCGCGCAGGGCCCGGGCCGCGGCGGCGGCGGCGGCGCCCGGCCCCCTCCCCCGGCGCCGGCCAAGTGAGGCGGTGATGCGGGCGCCGGCGGCCCCGGCTGTGCCGAGAGCGGAGACACAGGCTCAAGATGGCAGATTCCTACTGAGGCTGGGGGGGCCGAGCTCGCGCGCCGCGTTCCCTTCTCCGTTGCCATGAACCGCGGACACCCCGGCCCCGATGGCCCCCGTGTACGAAGGTAAGGGGCGCCCGGCCCGCCGACCCCGCTCTCCCGGCGCCGCCGCGGCCCCCGCAGCTTTGTTCTGCCCGCGGCCCTCCGCCGGGCAGCCCTCCGGTCCGCGGCCCCGGCCCCCGGCGCCCCACCCCCGGCGCCCACCGGCTCCCCGCCCTCCCCGCGACGCCCTCCCCGGCCCAGAAAACGGCCAGGATCCGGGATTTAACAGGATCTCATTTCCAGGGTGGGTGGGGGGGCGGGGGGCGAGGGTGGGCTGCTGCCCGAAGAAAAGACACTGGGAGGGGGCGCCTGGGAAAGGACCGACCCGTGACTGTGCTTTTTATTTACTGGGAATAAATAAAGGTGATGCGGCGTGGCTTTCGTCCTCCCCCCGCGCCCCGAAGATTACCTTCAAGCTGATCGCCTTTGCACTCCGTCCTCCCGGCTCCCTTTGCATTTCTCTCCGCTCCCACCCCGCGCTCCTTTATTCTTCGCGGGTCTCCGGTTTTGGGGGGAGGGGGCCGTGCGATCGGAACGTGCGGGGCCAGGGGGCGAGAGGGGGTCCAGCGGAAAAGTCCGTGTCGAACCCGGGCGGAACAATGAAATAGACTGAAATCGCCCCGAGTGAGCGAGTGCAAGGGAACATGCAGTTGAGGTTTCCGAGGCGGGGAGGCGGCCGAGACGTTGTTCTCCACCGGGCTGGGCAGACCAGCGTGGCGCACCTTCACCTGGCGCTGGGTCGTCCCCCCCTTTCCCTGGTTTGACCGCCGTTAGGAAGAAAGAAAACGCAGAGCAAAAGCGCTCCGTTGCCCCCCGCACGCCCCGGCTCTCCTCTGCCTGGAGTCAGTCCTGTCACCCTCCAGCCAGAAGCCAGCCCAGAACCAACTAAGTTTTTTACACTTCGGTGTGTTTTTGTGTGCTGGTGGCAGGAGGCGTTTCAAACCCGGGTGGGCCTGGTTTCTCCGTCTTTTCATCGCGAAAATGTTTTTCTCGTGAAATCATTGGGATAGCAGCCTTTACACACTTTTAGCGTCAGTCCATCTGGCTTTCTTTCGGTTTTGTTCAGATATTCTGCGGATGAAACAGCCACTGCGAGGGGAAAGGGTTTGTGTGGAGCAGAGAGGAGGGGGGAGGAGAGACGTTAATCCTCCTATAAATCCGGGGAACAGTGGAGGCGAGTGAAACAGGGAAGGCATTAATAGTTTTATCTCTGTTGTAAGAGGCAGATTTAAAAAAAAAAAAAAAAGGACTTATCTGAAAAGAAAATCTGTTATTAGTTTCAGGGCTCCAAATGAATTAGGTTTCTGGGTGGAATAAAGTTACCAGTCAGGCCCTGGCTAACGAGGCTGTAAATAACCTATGGACTGTAAATATTTTTTTTCAGACTCTCTTGGAAACAAAGGGGCTGTTTAGAAGGCAACAGAGAGATGTTATTCCAGGGGCTTTCCCCTTTGATTCTGAAGAACACAAGGTCCATTTAAGCATTGCACAAAACAAAACGAAATTTCTGATCGCTCCACCACGCAGAGCAGAGCGAGCCGGCGGCTCTGCGAACACGCCAGGGGAACCCGTGTCGGGCATTCATTGTTCCTCTGTGTCTCTGGGAGGGGGCTCCGTCAATGCTCCCACTGTCTTTGGAGTGTTAAAATGAAACAATTTTCTCTTTATTAAGTACCTCCTTGAGACTCCCTCTGCTGGACACTCCGGGTGAGCATTCGAGAAGGAACTTGGCATTGAATTCAGAACTGTAGTAACCGGCTGCTTTCCCTTTTCACAGGGGCTGGGGACGTGGGCCGGGGTGTATTTTGTCAACTTGGTAGAAAACCATCCTGGGAACGGCATGTTCTGCTCCTGTTCTTTTCATTCGAAATCCATGTGGAATGTACACCTGACCCCTGAGGCTAAGACCGGTCACTCCTGTTCTTAGGACTGTGTTCTTTCAGTGCTTTACGCCCCATAAAGGGTGTGCAAGGTATCATGGTTTAAGAATAATCAGGGATGTCAAAGGTCTCAGGGGCACACGGGTTCTATTTGCCAGCCCGCCCTCCTTGTCCCTGGCGATCTCCCTGGTCACCTCGTTCAACCCTGGGCTGTCCTCCTCCTTGTTTGTGTGCTCTTAATTATTGCTCTGCCCGTGGGCTTTGATTCTGCAGTTTCTCTGTGCATCCCTGTAATTCTTTTCCTCGTCTTCCTCCTCCCCCCTCCTCAGCCAGTTTCGGCATCACTCAGCACAAGTCCAGGCTTGGGTCTTATTGCAAGAGACCGTTTGGTCATGCCCTAAAACAGACAGGTGACCTCTGCAATCAAGGATTGTCTTGCTGGAGCCTCCATTCAGTTACCATGATGAGTGCTTCTGAGACTCCAGCGACCTCCTTTCTTCCTCAGCGACATCCGCTGGGTTCAGTGAACCTGATTTGTGCCATATCTCCAAATCAGAGCGCCTGGACTCCCTGTGTGGGTCCCGAAGGAGCAGGGCCTTTCCTGGGAAATTCTCCCAGAAGAGTGATTTCTAATAGTTTTTGAGCTACTAAAAAATCGAACCTGGGGGTTCTTCTCAGCAGACATATGACAGGCGAGGCATTTTAGCTATACCTCCGGAGTGTGCTCATTTGTGTAGTTGGGGTGCCGTTGCCCCAGGTTGGCCTATGGGGTGCAGCCCTGAATGCAGGAGTGGGCCTTCCGAACTGCCCGATGTCCAGAGAGAGATGCTGTCTTCTGGACGGGTGGGGGGTGGGGGGATGTGTGATAGTGCGAGTCACTGGGTGGCAAAGTGTAATCAGTCTTCCACGATTTGCTTCTAAAGATAGGTTTATAACAGCACATTCATTTTCAGTGGCTTGGTACTGATTAAGTTGAACTTCTTTAAAAAGGTTTGTTTTCTTTAGAAGGTTAAACATTTGCCTCGCAATTGTGGGTTACTCCATCAGCTTGCTTAGCGAGGCTTTCTTTGGTCTGTAGTGCAAAGGCCAACCACGAAGTTGGTGTCGCCACAGGCTCCGAAGTAGAGGACCCTACATTCCTAGGTAATTATGTTCCACGGGGCCTGGGGTGAGCCGTGCTGATTAGCACTGGCTCATGCAGCCAGCCTTCCCCCAAGTGCCGGAATCTATCATCAGATGGGCCCACCAAGACGCCTACCAAGAAATGGCTTCTGAATCATCTTCCGTGGAAGTAATTGGATGATACATGTTCTAAAATATCTTTTCCTGTGTTTGTGTTTCATATTTTTAAAATGAGCAAGTATAAATATTGTTTTCATTCTCGTCACATTGGAGGAGTGAGTCAAGGCTCGTTAATTTCGCCCTCCATCCCCGAGAGTGTGGCACGGCCCTCGAGTCGCACTGCGGGCGTGTCGCGGGAACGGGTGCAGGTGAGGTGCCCGGCTGCCGAGGGCATCTTCCCAGCACAGGTTAACTCCCTCTGTCTTCTGAGCTGCTTACAGGCACGATGATTCCAGGGAAAGAATACCCCACAAATAGTTTAGAAAACCAGTGATGGCAACATTTCAATTATTAATCTCCTGCCATTCCTTTTCCAGTTTGGGCGCCAGCAACAATAAACACACCCCCCACCCCACCCACAGAAGAAAGAGCCTTTTTTGACGCCCCCACCCCCACCCCGAGCAACTGCTGGTTTCAGGTAGAGAATGTCTTTCTGTCGTGGCGCATTCTGGGCCACTTTAAAAATGAGGAAACAGGCGGTCAGCACAGTTTCACAGGCTGCAGCTGCGCCTCTGGGAAAGTATCCCAAAGTCTGAAAGATGTAGCCTTTGCCCTTAATCGGGATCCATTCCTAGCCCAGGCAGCAGGCAGGGAAGGGGGGGCAGGCTCCCCGTGGAGGGGAGGCCCCACCCACCCGCCAGCCAGCAGTGGGCTCCCCGTGCATTGCCCGTCATTTTCCTGCAAGAGAAATGGGGCGCTTTATGCAAGTTACAGCAGCCCGTGGTCTTCCCATTTTATTTCGTATGTTTTTTTCACTTTTTTCTTCCTTCCTCTCATAGCGACCAATCTTGGGAAACCACCTTTGAGGTTTAGGTGGAACAAAGCACGGATGATCAAGAGGGTGTGATATGTGAACACTTTTTATTGTCCTCTGAACACATAATTTGCCAGCGTTTTCTGGTAGTCTTATGACAATTCCAGCACTTCAGGTTGCTGTCAAAGACAGGATTCAGAATAATGCCAGCAGACTTTATGTAACCACTATAGAGTGTGAGCTTGAAAGGCCCAAGCTCGTAATAGTCTATTTCATATGTCAATACCCTATTGGGGGGAAAAAGGAAAAGGAAATTGAAAACCTGGAGTATAGGAAGGTCTTTATTATTCCTCTAAAAGAAACTGGCGTGCCTGAAGTTCGAAGCGATAATTATGACTCAGACCCCACGTAGTTTGTGTTATACTCTGTACCCACATTAACTCATCCTCCTAACAGAGCCACGAGCCGGGCACTGTTACCTTGCCTTATAGAGAAGGCACTACTTCCGTGCCTTCATGTCACAAACATTTACGTAGGGCCCCTGGCCCCGGGGAGTTCAGGGGGTGTGAAAGTGAAAGTCAAAACTAAATGTGGAGCCCTGACCAGCGTGGCTCAGTGGGCTGGGCATCGTCCTGCAAAGCAAAAGGTCACCCACCAGTTTGATTCTCTGTCCGGGGCACATGCCTAGGCTGCAGGTTTGGTCCCTGATCCTGGCACATTCGAGAGGCCACCAATCAATGTTTCTCTCTTACATTGATGTTTCTCTCCCTCTCTCTCTGCCTCCCTTCCCCTCTGTCTTAAAAAAACAAGCACAACAGCAACAACAACAAAAACCTGAACACGGGCTCACCAGCCCACGGTCTAACTTCCAGAATGGAATGCTGTTTCTCCTGCCTTGTGTGTGTGCCAGATCTTCATTCTCACCTGCTAATGTTTCCTACGGTGTAAAGGGAAGACCCCATTTCCCTGTTTTCTCTTGAAATATTTTCTTCATGTGGAATAGGAAAAAAAGTATCTCTGAATATAGAAAATACCTGCTACAAATTTTCTTAGAAATTACTACCTCTCATTTGCAGAAGAGTTCATCTACGTTTTTCATTACCTACGTTTTACCTCCCTGTAAACGCAAATCTATTTCTAACGTGCACATGCGGCTCAGAGACTTTTCATTGTTGGCATCTAGCACCCCAGGCCGGATTGCGAGTGTGCCCTCGCATCACACGTGCCTGTTGGAAGGTTCACTTCCGGCTGTGCTGTCTGGCGGAGACCTGGTGTCCCAGGCAGTTTGCGGTCCTCGTCAGTGGGGTGTCCTCAGCAGTCCCTCAGCAGATGTCTCAGGGAAGGGAGTTGAGGAAGAAGAAAGCCCAGGTCTGCCTCTCGGAAGTGTGGGGCTCAGAGCAGGGGAGGACAGTGGGGGAGAGCAAGTTCCTCCCCCCGCCTTCAGGAAGGCGAATGTTTGTGACTTGAAATGATCAGTTCACCAGGGGAAAAAAAATGTTTTCCCGGAAAAGGCCACACTGGGAACTCCCTCGATGACCAATTCCAGTATTCTGTTAACCTGATTGTCCAGAAATTCCCGGCCCGAAATCTGGCCTGCTGTCATTCAAACCTGTCTTCTTTTCCTCGCTTCCTTCCTCTCAAACCTTCCATACACTTGAAAAAAAAATGACAGGGTCTCTATAGCTTTTTCCTCACGGGCTTTTTTGTGTCCCCCCCCCTCCTCTGCATTCTTCTCCCTGTTAAAGCCCAGTGGTGGCGATCCGCACTGAACACAGGTCTCTGATGATGCTCTCATCACTCCGGTGTACACAAGGAAAGCAACTTCAGGGTTCTCGCACCGTCGTGACCCCCCGTAGGGCAGGAGCCACGTCCAGCTTATCTTTGTGTCCCCCACAGCAGCTGTGTGGTTTCTGAAACCTACTAGGTGCTCCATAAATATTTGTTCCATTGACTCTTCCTTCAACATAGTATCTAAGTAATAAGCGACATTCCATCGGCCTGGGCTGGTGACCTGTGGTTACCTTGCTTCCGTCTCCATCCTGCGTGTTTTTCTTGTGCACGTGTCTGAGTGTCCCTCCCCCCGACAATGCCGTCTTCTGCTTGCTCTTGGGATCTAGGCGTCACCCCTTTGAATTTCCCCCGTCTACTTGCAGCTCTTTTAGAACCTGCATTTCCCCCTACAGCTCTGACAGGCAGAACACAGAGGAAATGAGTCTGAGAAAGTTGAACTGCTCTTGAAAGAAGAGGCGCAAGCACGCAGAAGAATCTGGATGATTCAGTGTAACATCGGCTCGTCCGGACTTAGGACAGTTTGTCAGGTCCTTGACAGAATCTGAGTCAGCCGGAGCCGCACCTGTTTTACCAGGTTCTCTGCAGCGAGTAAGCTAGGTGTCACGAGAGTGACTCCACGTCAGACTCCGAGTGGGAGCTCCTCCCTCCCTCCCACGGGGCTCCGGCCAACGGAAAAGGCCAGGGACAGGAGGACAAAGCCACTCCATCCGTGAGCCTCTGGTGGGCAACTCGGCCATTAGAAAGTCAGCTAGCATAAAGTATTTGCCAATTAGGAAAGGGGCAAGGCTTGAAAACTGCAAGATCCAATTTAAAAAAAAAGGAGCAGGCCTTTAAAACTGCAAACTAATTTTGTGGTTTTACAGCCACTTATTTCTAAACATGGCATTGAACAGATTTGTAGTGTTTTGGAAGAAAGTGGTCTGTTTTAGCAATTCTTGCCTAACTGACTTCTTTGGCTCTGGTAGGTTCTGGTGAATTAAATGCCACCGTGATTGATTCGCTCTTGTGTGTGCTAATGCTGTGGACTTTGTAAAGATAAGAATGCAGTCTAATGTAGGAGTGGCCAAGGGCCTTTCCCCCCAGGCTGTACAGTCTGTCCTCGGGGAAGACTTGCTGTGGACGCTGCCGGTCCAGTGGGTGGGAAAAGCACCTCAGGTTCATGCAGCTACGGGTGGCATCCTGAATGAACCTGCTTTTTTACCATTTCCCTCCACGTCAGTTAATATTACCTCATTGATTCACCCCATGAAATGGTTACGCACAATGCAAAAATGGTTCTCCCCAGGGGCGTTCCATAAGAGGAGGGACCCCTCATGCAGGCCCCGCACGCTGTGAACCTGTCGTTCCGCAGCGTCCGAGAAGCGCGTTTCCGTGGTGTGTGTCCCCGGACGCCTTCGAAGGTCCCGCGGTCAGGAAGTTTGGGAAGCTCCAGCTCATTGCTGGTTGTGGAAGTGTGTCCTTTTTTTTTTTCTCCCTCTAAGGAAGAATGTATAGACTGACAAAAGCCAGCATGTCAATTCTTGAAATTGTGCAGAGACGCAGTAAGTGAACATCCTCCTGAGGTCTGTGTAACTGTGCCTACCCGTGAGAATCTCGGCTGACGGCAGGCACTCCAGTAGGAAAGTACATTTCAGGGGACCGGTGACAGGTGAGGAGAGATAGACAGAGAGTATGCATGTACACATGTGCACCCGCCCCCCCCCACACACACAAACCCCCGACGTGTCAGCTCCAGCCCCATATGATTGCCGTTACTCACTACGCATGTCCTGCACCATCAGGAAGAGATGAATCAGTGTTTATTAGGCTCTGTGAACTGAGGCTGGGAGGTTCTCTAATGTGTTAGAGAAATGTGTCCATTAGAAAATGGCTAAAATAAAGAAACTTCCATGTGATTAGACCGTGACTTACTCCAGAAAGGATTGAAGGCTGCTTGAAGGGTTACACTTCTGAAAGAAGGGGAATTAACTTACACAGATCAATTCTGTGGGGCAGCTACTTTCCAAGGAGGTCGGACGAATGAGATATTCCTGTGCAAAGAGACAACGGAAGCAGTCAAAGGTCTTGTTCCGGCTTAACAAGGTGAACAAGCAGAGTGTGTAATGGAATGTATTTGCAAAGTGATTTTTGCTCGGCTGGAGTGGTAGGCACAAAATGCACCAGTGGAGGAGAATGGTGGGTGTTTGGGGTCAGTCATCGGAAGGCTTAGAGGAATTCTAATTCAAGGGACATTTTATGGGATGGAGGGAAGAGGGGGCCAGTGTAATCAGTGGTACCTGCACGAGGGAACTCTTCCTAGTGCAGAGGGAACAGAAGGAACCAGGAGGCCGGAGGGTGAGCTGTGCTGGGAGGCCGGGCGGCATGGCGTCAGGCTGTTGCTGGGTCACACGGGAGAACACGTGTGGAGCACCTATCAGCGTGCCTGCCCCGGGGGTTCCACGAATATTCGTTCCTTCTCCCTCTCCTCCAACTCCTTGCGGTGATCTGGGGCCAGGAAGCTCGCTGGCGTGCGCAGTCCGGGATGTGTGTTCTGCAGAGCCAGCGGGCTGTTCCCCCAGACCTGTAGGGAGCCCCTTGCGGCCCACAGGGCCTCACCGAGCCCATCCAGGAGGGGTGTCCCCCTCGCCCAAGGAAAGCAAGACCATGCACCCTCCACTCCAGTGTCCACAGTCTTCTGTCGGGAAGTCGTTCTTCGCGTCTCCCCGGGAGAGTCCGCAGCTCATCGCCACGGACTACTTATTAACAAAAACAAAACAAAACCAAAATCACAAACCAGGACACTCCTGCTGAGTTTCACAGAATCTCAGCCCTTTCAGTCATTAACTGGCTCCCCAAGGTACGTTTCAGAGTCATTCTTCCCTTTGACGTGACCCGAACTTGAGACGCAGCCGCTTTTCAGACACGACGTTCTGACCCCACGTCAGATCCCGTGGGTGTGCTCCGTCCGGAGCAGGAAACCCCCTCCCACAAGTGACGACTGGGTCCCCTCAGCACTTGCACCAAGCTCTCACCGTCAGTGTGTTCCGAGTGCCGAAACCACGAGCACTGAACGAGCGACGGGCGGTGAAGCATTTTCTATTGGGGGACAGGGCAGCGGTGTGGCTCACACAAATTCTAGCACAAGCGACGAGTCCTGAGCAAGTGCCGCTTGCTAAAACTTTTTCTTCTCATCAAAGTGTGACGAGCACAGGGCTTGACAAGTTCTAAAGCCGACGAGGACGGAGGTGTGACTGTGATTGAACACAGACTCACACACTAAGGTTGGGCTGGCCTTGACTTGGGTGAGTCCTCGGACAACAGGGCAGAACAAAGCTCCCAGCCTGCGAGGCACCTGTTCCCTCCACCCCGGTGTGTGTGTCCAGACTCTGACTCCGTGCACCCTCCAACCTTGGACCTGGGGCGCTCAGGCCTGTGTGCACCCACAGGCCCTGGGAAGGCCTGGAAGTAGGCCTGAGGCCTCTTGGGCAGGGATTCCCGGGGACCCAGAACACGGTCTGCGAGTGGGCACCCCTGGGGACTCGGGACTCCTCTCCCCTCGGGAGGGGTGTGGCTGGCCCCTGGCAACTGCGGGGTCCCTTGTGGGGGCCCCATTGCCCTGATCTAAGGGCAGCACTGATGAGGGGACTTCTGGCTGTGAAAACTGGGCAACAAAGGCAATTCGAAACTTAGTTTCCTGTTTATACAAGTCAGGGCTGGTGATTGCTCCACGGGATCCTCTGCTATCCTCTCACTTCGGCCCCCTCAACCTTGATCTTGCACTTGGGGTTGCTCCATAAAGCGCAGTTGATGAAACAGACCTGTTTCCTGTTGTCTGCTCAGGAAAGCCCGATGCTGCTCTCACAATGAAACTGAACTCGAGGTGTGGTCCTGCAGCGGTAGTGGCCGTCCGCAGTCACCTGGAGGGCTTGTTAAAACAGATGCCGGCCCGCCCTCAGAGTTTCTGTTTCAGAGCTCTGGGGTGGGGCTGGAGAATTTGCATTTCTAATTGAGAACCCCTGTTTTAGAGGAATGCACTCAGAACGAAAAACTGGTCAATATTTACAATCAGATGACAGTTGTTTTGATGAAAACTTCCCCTGGCTGTGTGAGTCAGAGAGACCCGGCATAAGCATTATTTGCAGCTCAAGTGCCTGGCGTGGCCTTGACTTCTTGAAGCCATCAGACCCTGTGCAGACCCAGCCTCCAGCCTTCCCATCTCTGGCTCCAGCAGAGATGAGGCCCCATCTTCTCCAGGGCCTGCCCGGAAATGCAGGAGCTACTTTCTCTTCCTCTTCCAGAGCCAGTCAGTCTATAGTCCACCGAGCTTGGCCCTGGGGTCCCAGAATCGAATGGGCAGGTATCGTGCTCACAGTAATAATACGTTGTTATTAACTAACACAAAGAACTCTATGATTTTCTCCCTTGACAGAAGAGGAAATTGAGGCTTAGAGACACTAAATTACATGCGTCCAGGGTCTCAGAATCGATAAGGAGAAGAGCCAGGGCTTGAACTCGCCCTGACACCGAGCAGGCTGCTGCCATGACTTGCGGGCTGCCCCGCTCGTTCCAGATCTGTCAGAGTGGCACATGAGAGGAGACACACCATCGGGATCCTTCTTGGCAAGGGGACAGCCACGGTGGGGACCGATGGGGCGAGAGAGAGAGAGAGCTCCACGTGACACACAGTCCCCTGAGGCTCTTCTGTCCCACTTGCTGCCTCATCCTTAAACAGGGTCCCCTGAGAGCGAGCGCAGTCACGGGCATGGGCAGCAGCATGGTGATTGCTGGGGGCACGGGGTGTGCAGGGACTAAACGGTGAGGGGAGAAACACAGTGAAGGTCAAATAAAAAGGAGAGTGCAAAGCACTCAGTCGAGTCACCGGCTTGTAGGAGGGCTACAGTCAAGGGCGGGCAGCCACGAACCCCCTTTGAGCAGCAGAACATAAGACGTGAGAATAATCATGCTGAGACCTCCAAGGGAAAAAGTGTCCTGAAAAGATGGTGACAGCTAGTACTGAGCCCTGGCTGCTGCCAGTCCTGTCCCAAATCTTTGCACATGTCACTCCATTGAGTCCAGGAGGTATGCTGTGAAGTGGGCTCCGCGGCAGCTGCGTTTTGCAGAGACATAGGCGGGTTCCACAGCTCGAAAGTGGCAGAGCTGAGCTTGACCCCAGGCAGCCTGGAGCCAAAGCTCGAACCCCTGACCACCAGGCTGTCGCTACAAGGTGGAAAGTCTTCCCAGTCCCTTCCTGGAGGAGGGAGTGAAATTTATAAACATGTTCTTCTTTGGTTCTTCTCCAAATCAAAATCTGAATAAATGCTTCAAAATTTGAGAAACTCATTCCTGTTGGTCTTCTTGAAAGGTGTGGAGATGGGCATAGAACAGGCAGGTCTGAAAGACAGGGGGCAGTGAGGGGCTAGCACTCCGCTGTGCGTTGAGACAAACCACAAAGCCGCCAGGTTGGCGAGGATGGGACAGACCCATCAGCGGGGCGGGGTCACCAGCGGGGGTGTCAGACGGAAGGCCCTGTTTCCCAGCGCCCTGTGCCTGACAGAGGTGCCATGGAGCCGTGGGGGAGGGAACCTGGTGGACCAGTGGGAAGGGGCGGTGTGATAGCAGTTTGGAAAACCTCACAGGGCACTATCACCTCACATCATCATACCGACATCATACATTCTACGTGGTTAAAACGTTACCTTCAGCAAAAGTCTGTCGAGCACATTCCGTGTGCTAGGGACTGTCCAGGTGCCGGGGCCGGCGGTGAACAAGAGAGATGAGAGCCCTGTCTGGGAGCATTGTGTGTTTCAGTAGGTGAAAGTAAAGAACACATTTTCTTCTTTTTTCTTTTTTATTGTTTTTCAAGTACAGTTTTCTGCGTTTTCCCCCCACCCCTCCCACATTTTTTTTTAAGATTTTATTTATTTATTTATTTATTTATTTATTTATTTATTTATTTTTAGAGAGGGAGAGAAACATTAATCAGTTGCCTCTTGCACGCCCATAACTGGGGGCCTGGCCCACAACCCGGGCATGTGCCCTGACTGGGAATCAAACTGGTGACCTTTCAGTTCACAAGCCGGCACTCAATCCACTGAGCCACACCAGCCAGGGCTAACCCATTAAAAAAAACAAACAAACAAAAACTTGAAATGGGTTCACTCACCCTCCCAGGAGCATGCCCACACCTTTCCCTTCCTACCCTTCCCCTGCAGGCATGCACCTCCTAAACCCTAAGGGTCCCCATAAGACTTGCCACCAGCAGCAGTGGGCAGCGGCAGCTTGGCCTGAGCCCCCCCCACCCCCGTCTCCAAGGCCCCTTTCCTCTGACTGCCCAGTGAGCTGAAACAACCCCACCTCTACCCATTTCTTCCCTAGAACGTTTCCAGAGAGCCCAAGCAGCCCTGCCTGGGCTCTCTCCTGTTGCTTCTTCTGCCCTAAGCCCTTCCTTTTTTCACTGTCCCCAGCTTTGATAAACATGCTCTCAAAATAAAAAAATAAAAAGCTTGAGATAAATAGAGGTGGATCTTTATTAAGCATCTAGAGGGGTTGAAATTTCTAAGCCTAGAATCTGTAGAAGTGTGTCATAGGGGAAAGAAGAGTTTCCAGTGCGGCATTTCCCAAACGTTAAGGCCGTTTCTGGCTTCACTCTCATGAGTTATTTCTCATTGTTATTCCGCGTGGCATGAGGGATGTCTGAATTTTAGGGTAAGTTCTCCAAAGTATAATTACTGGGTCAAGGGGTGTGAACATGTATTGGATTTTCTCTATATATAACCAGTTACATTCCTCCCCAAAGTATTTTTATAGCAAACACATCAGACCATCTAGAAAGACGTTCACGTAGCTGTTCATTCGAGAAGGCGCAGAGTCCCTCGTTGGCCTCAGGCCAGGCTCTCTGTGAGGCCAGGCTCTCTGTGGAGGACAGGGGATGCCCTCCGGCTCTGAGCGCCGTCTCTCTGAGCCTGTGACTCCTAGAGTTGTGTGTTTCCCTGGACTTCCTTCTGAGCTCCAGTCATAAAGCCGGCAGTCTACTTGACAGTCACATTTGGGCAGTTCACAGGGATCTTAAACTTAAAGAAGAAAACCTCGGCCAAGCTCTGAAACATGTGCCTCTTCCGTAGTCCTTTGTTTCCATAAACGGCATCAGCTAAGTTCACATCAGAAACCTGAGAGTCATCCTTGAATCGTTTCATTCCACGCCGACGCCACCCCCAAATTAACTGGCCGGGCCCCTGACACGGAGCGATTCTTGCCCTCCGCTGTGGCTGTGCTCTGTGAAGTCGCCCTGACACTGGGGGAGCGAACGCTGGACCCCCGTCCCTGGGTTAGCTTCCTGCCGGCTGATCAGTTCGTAACCTTGCATTACGTGTGTTTCTGTTTAAAGACACCTTATTCAATATGTAGTTGATTCATTAACATTGAACTTGCAGCCCGTACCACGGTAGCTCATGCCTGAGTTTACTAGGACACATTTTTCCATAAGGCACATCACAGCCTTTTTTGTGCTTAACAACACTGGATGGCCCTTTAGCGCTATACTTGGGGGCCATTTTTCAGTCCTCAGCAAACACCACAAAAATGTGAAAAACATGGTGCTGACTAGACTGTGGAAAGTAGACTTCACCTAGGGTATAAAAGCTACGAGAAGGCAGAGCATGACCTTGTGTGACCTCAGCTGGGAGCACATGCACCAGGCAGCCCAAATTTTTCATCCCAGTTTGCACGTGCCCGGGAATGGTTGGGAAAGCCCCTCTTTAGTACTGATCTTGAGGTTATAAATAAGTTTCAGCAAATCTGTGCATTCACAGATACAGAATCCATGGATAAGGAAGATCATATAGGGCGAACCTATCCATTTCTCAACTGCCACTCCCTGATCCAGTGGCCAGCAAACTTGTGCGTAGAGGGACAGATAGCAGTTATTTAAGGCTTCACGGGCCCCGGCCAGGTGCCTCAGTGGGTTGGAGCATCGTTCTGCACACCGAAAGGTTGTGGGTTTGATTCCCAGTCAGGGCACATACCTAGGCTGCATGTTCGATCGCTGGTTGGGGAGCAAAGGAGAAGCAGCTGACGTTTCTCTCTCTCTCTTTCTCTCTCTCCCTCCCTCCCTCCCTCCCTCTCTCTCCCTTTTTCCCTCCCTCACTTCCTTTTGCTCTAAAAGCAATGAAAAAATGTCCTTGGGTAAGGATAAAATCTTTTTTTTTTTTAATTAAGACTTTTGGGACCAAATGGACTCAATCATGATCACTTGGCGCTGCAGCTGTGAAACTGCTGCTGGTGACACGTGAATGAGCAGGTGGGCTGCGTAGTAAAACTTGATCCACAAAAACAGGCTTTGGGCCCGACTGTCCCTCAGGCTAGAGCTGGGACCCTCGAAGCCCAGCCTCACTCCCCATGAGGTTTCGTCTGACCGCCCTGCCCTGTCACCGACATTCATCCTGGGGCCTTTAGCCTGTTCCCATGGTAACGTTAAGCGTAGATTGGACCTGATCACTCCTACTTTCGATGTCCAACTGTTTCGCATCGCACTTTGAATAAAACCCAAAACCTTGAGATCATGGCCACAACCCTGCCTCTGCCTACTTCCCTCATGTCGTTGTGGGCCAGCCTTCCCCTCCGATCCCCGTCCTGGCATCTTCCAGGTCTGCGACGGTCTCCAGCAGTCTTCCTGCCTGGCGAGCTGCTGCTCACTCTCTGTCAAAACCGAGTGTCACTTCCTGCAGCATAAATTAGACGCCCCTCTTCTGACCTCAGGACACCCTGTTTTTCTCCGTCATGGCACTCAGAGCTTTTGGGATAGCACCTATGGGAGGCGGGGCAGTTCACCTGCCACCCCAGGAGGCTGCAGACTCCAGGAGACGGGAACATGGCTGTGTGCCTGTGTTGGCTTCACGCACACTGGGCGAGCAAATGTTTAGATAAGGTAGTTTCGTTCATACAGATTTTCATGTGAAGCTACAACGTAGAAACCCAAGCAAACCACCCCTTTAGAGCATGTAGTGTGTCTTCGGAAGTTGGGAGCGATGACTAAAGAGAAAACAGTCGTTCCGGTGAGTTTGTAAACGGGCGAGAATACGTGTCTCTGGTCACAGGGCGACTCTGCCAACAGCTTGGTCTGGTTCGGTGTTTTCTTCCTGGAACTCGAATGTTGCGTTAAAGCCCGTCAGTCTCCCGTTTCCCTGCAGATGTTTTGAACTTGAACTTCGCTGGCAAGGCTTTCACACAGGGAGTGGGCTCTCGTGTGCTCGAGGAGGCATTTGGGCGCCGCTTTTAAAGATCGGCTGTAATTCCGTCTCTCAAACGGCTCCTCCCGCACCGGCCCCCTGAGACTGTAGCTAGTGCCGTGGTAGTTTTTTCTACAGCATTGCCATAGCCTAGGGAGAAATCTTTGATTGTCAGACTTATTTTAGCAATTAAATTCCAAATTATAGACTGTTCCCAGGTTGAAGAATCCTGCATGCTCTGGATGGGCCACTTAGCATAGCTTAGATCAGCGGTCCCCAACCTTCTTGGCACCAGGGACTAGGGACTGGTTTCCTGGTAGATAATTTTTCCATGGATGGGGGTGCCCCCCACCCCAGCTTCTCTGCCTCTGTCACCTACTGCTCATCTTCTGCTGTGGGGTGGGGGGGGGAGTGGGGCAGGTGGAGACCAGATGTGGAGCTCAGGCGAGCTTCCTGAGCGGTCTCTATCAGGGTAGGGACCCCTGATTTAGATGACATATTGATTCTGCGGTGGCATTTTATAGATTAGCAGTGGTGAAATTGAAAGCCTTGCTTAACTTCTTTTTCAAAAATGTACCATTGCAGAGACACCACTTGTGCATTCTAAGAAGTTAGAAAATAAAGGCAAGCAAAACACACACATTCTCTTTTCTTCCCTCCAGAAATTACCACTGTTGCATCCCACTGGTCTTTTCCTTCGGATATATATGTACAAGTACTTCTGGTTTTTCACCCAAATGATATGTTACTGTTTTGCTGTGCTTTTTTCAGGGAACGGTTTGCAACCCTGTGTGTCAGTGAAGTGCATCTCATTCTTTGTCCATATTCACATTTCCGTGATTGACCCCCAAATGTCCTTTGAAGCCAGTCTGTTGGAATCGGCATGTAACCGAGGACCCTGCGGTGCATCTGGCTGTGACCCACTTCGAGTCCCCCAGCCCGCACGGCCTCTCTGAGGAAGTGGGCCGCCAGGAGCCTGGAGAAGCTCCCACCTCCCACGTGTGCAGGGCTGCTCCCTCGGGGCCGTGCCCCTGTGTTCCCTGCATGTAAAGGTTTGGTGCTTCAAGGTCATCATTTTTGGCTACAGTGCCCCAGAGGTGATGTTGTGCACATCCCTCACCACCCAGTGACTCGCCCTTAGTGGAGTCACAGTGGAGCCCCGGCAGCCAGAACCCCGTCACGGGTGTGGTATGACTGTGGCACACCAGCCACGACCCGACGGCCGTCAGCACCAAGCGTGGACTCCTGCCTGGGCGCGAGTGTCCATCAGGCTTCGTGAAATGATGCTTTCCCAATTCTTCCCTTTCTTGTCTGAAGTGGAGCTCTCCCTCGTCTCTGGGGGCTGTCTGGTTGCCCTGACATAATAGTTCTAACGGGAAAGGCAGGATCTTTGCTAATATTCTCCCTTTAACCATTAATTTTCAATCGAAGGCATTGTGTAATAGCCATTTGAAATGGTGAGAAATGAGCTTTTTCTTTGTTTCTCATCATACAGTCATGGATTTTTTTTTGACTCGGTATGTTTTAATCATTAATCTTTTTTGTTACAAGTTCAGGCAGTGAGACCCCTTCTGCTGGCTCCTGTCACCTCCCTGTTCCTGCAGAGCTTTCTCACCAAGTGGCACAGGTTCCCCGTGGCTGCCCCAGGCTTTTCGCTGGTGCGGGACGAGGGTGCCAGAGACAGCGCAGTCCCAGCACGGGTGGTTTTCGCCACAGAGGCAACTCGTCCCTAGGGAGCTTCAGTGGACAGAGCGAGAAGGAAAGTACATGTTGTTGCAGATTGGGGTTCACGCTGGCATGTTCAACTCAGTTCCAGTTTCCCCCCTACTTCCACTTCATCTCCTCATTTTTATCCTTGAAACTCCTTTCTCTGCTACAGCGAATCCTTCCTTCTTCTTCAATCTATAAATGTAGGACTAAAGTCTCCAAATACTGATATTTACATTATTATAAATACAGAAACTACAGAGAAAGTTGAACACACCGCTGTTGTTTTTGTCTTGTCCTTAGAATGCATCCAGCTAAGTCCGTGTAATTAAAAACCTTGTTCTAAAGTCCCTAAAAATAAATTATTCCTCAGAGTGACTATGTCACCAGTTCGACATATAGTTAGGCTCACATATTTCCGTTTCTTTTCAGTTTATGAAAAATTTTAATTGAATTTTTTGGAGATAGGGAATGCATTTACGTGGCTGAAAGGTCAAAACTATATTGATGTTAAATCTAGAGGACAGGTATATAGGAATTTGTTAAGTTATTCTCTCTACGTTTCTTTATGTCTGAAAGTTAAAGTAATTAGATTTAAACCATATCGAAAGATATCAGCTACAAAGTCTTGCCCTTTTTACTTTGTCCCCTCCTAGGTAATTATTTTTATTAATGTCTTGCTTACCCCTTTGCGTCTTTCATTTTGCAGATTCACAGTGTGTCTGTGTGTGTGTGTGTCTGTGTGTGTGTGTGTGTGTAATCTTATTCTCCTTTAATTATACAAATGGTAGCACACCATATATATTGTTGCACATCTTAACTTCTTCCTTCCTCCTTATAATACGTTCTGGAGCTCTCTCGATGTCTGTTCATAGAGATTATCGCCAGTCTTTTTATGGCCACAGAGGACTCCATTTTGTTGACATGCCGTGGTTATAAAACATTAACATATTTTTGGATGCTATCCAGTTCTCTGCTATTTTCAACCCATTTGCCATAGATAACCTTATATAAAGTCATTTCACACTCATCCTGCTGATGCCTCTCTGTGATAGAACCCTGTGCGCTGGGCTGCATGGTCAAAGGGTAAGGACATCTGTCGTTTTTAAAAGGCATTGACGAATCCTTCCTGCTGGGGTTTGGGCCATGTTCTCAGACAAGCAGTGTGTGTGTGGACGTGCTGTTCCCCAGGGCATCGCCCCCAGGGCCTGCGGTCAGACTAGTGGACTTTTGTGGGTAGATGAGAAATGACCTTTTGATGTAGTTTTAATTTCTACTTCTTTTATTCGAAGTGAGGCTGGCCATCTTTTCATTCGTTTAAATGTCATTTTTGTTTTTACGTGTGCTGTGTTTTGAACTTTATACGTTTTCCTACTATGTTGTTGGTTCTTTCTTTGTCTTCCTTTCTTGTTTTGTTTTTTTGTGTTTTTTTTTTCCATTTTGAGAGTGCACTTATTAAAGCTGGGGCAGTGAAACAAGGAGGGGCCTGGGGTAGGAGAACCACCAGGAGAGCGCCCAGGTGGGGCTGCTTCGGCTCCCTGGATAGTCAGAGAGACGGGGGCTTGGAGACAGGTTCAGGGGGGAGCCCGGACGAGAGGCTGCTCCCCTCTGCCCCCCTTGTTGCCAGTCTGATGGGGACCCTCAGAACTTAGGGAGAAAAAGCTCTCCTGAGAAGGAAAGCGGGGAGAAAGGTGGCAGCGTACTCCATGGAGGGAGAGTGCCTTTTCCTTTTTCATTTCTAAGAGCCCTTTATATATTGTCTGTGGCATGAGTTGCAAATACTTCTTTCCTAGTTGGTCATGTATGTTTTGATTCAGTGATGGTGGTGTCTTTTGCCCTCAAAAGTCTATCTAAACTGATGTAATCCACTTTATGTTTTTGTTTATGGCTTCCTTTTGTTGAGTAAGAGTTAGAAAGACATTTCCTATTTCGAGGTTTTAAAGTTCCTTCTGGTACTTTTGTAAATTTTATGTTTTCCATTTACATGTTGAGTCATTTGGTGTTTATACTAGGGTATGTTCTGAGGTTCGCAGCCAAGTTTATGTAATTCCAATACTCAATTGTTCCAACACCGTTTATGAAAAAAGTTTATATTTTCCCACAGGAATTTCTATTAAATTTCTATTAAATTCCTGTAGGTCTGGGGGGTTTATTTCTGGGCTCTGTATATTTTTCCATGGGTTGGCATGTTGTTAATTATTGGGGTTCTATCTGAAAGGACTGGTTCTCCCTCTTTGCTCTTCCTTTTCAGAGTTTCCCTGACTCTTCCCTTTGTTTGGTTTCCACATGAACTTTAGAATCAACGTGCAGTTTCAGAGAAAAACCTGTTGGTGTTTCCACTGGGATCACATTAAATTTATACATTGCTTAGGGGGAAGTAAAATCTTTACAAGGTTGAGTCTTCTTATTTGAGATCGTGTTTTCTTTCCATGTGTTCTTTTTTGGTGTGCTTCAGTGTTTAAAGGTTTCTGCATATAGTTTATATATCTCTTAAGTGTAGGCCTACCGATGTAGTCTTTCATTACCTTCCGTTGACTGTTGTTTGCAGCTATGAAGACTGTTGATTTCTGTATGTATGTTTGACAGCTTTATTGAGACACAATTAACAGAAGTCACCCATTTAAAGTCTACAGTTCAGTGGTTTATAGTATATTCCTAGAACTATGCAGGCATCACCACCATCTAAATTAATAACATTTCGTCACCCCAGAAAGAAGCTCTATTCATTAGTAGTCACTGCCCAGTCCCACCCTCCCTTCCCCCCAAGAAACTACTAATTTCTTTCTGTTCTGGAATTGCATGTAAACAGAATCATATGAAGCGTGATCCTTGCCACTTGGCTTCTTCCACTTGATGCGGTGTTTTCGAGGTTTGTCCGCGAGCGTCCCTCGTACCCGGCCATCCCAGCGGGCGCGAAGCGGCATCTCACTGTGGCTTCGATCGGCTGGTTTCTGCATTTATCTGATTTCCTTCCGCTGCCCTCTCCAGTGAGACGTCATGGGGGTAGGCATGGGCTCTTGATTCTAAGTCCCCAGTGCCCCAGTGCCCCCTGTACCTGGCAAACATTTGGCGTTAAATAAATAAATGCTGAGTGAATGGATGACTGGACCTCTTCTAGTTCCAAGCTGCCTCTACTTTTTAAAGTTAAAATGCGATTTAGCACACAAAAATTAACTTTTATTTTACCCTAGGCAACACGTAATGAGAGGGTGGCTCTCCCTCCCCCAGGAAGGCTCTGTGTTAATAGATAAGTTCATACCACACACGGTTTCGTGGTGATCGGCATTGCTTTTTCTTACATCACAGCAAATGACCGAGAGTCGCTGGTATCTGTGTCTTTGGAAGATGATTTTAAACCCTGAATTTCATTGTTACTGAGACTACTTGGTAATATATATATAAGAGAAATTAGGTACAGGTGTTCTGGGCCTGGGAATGGGGAGTTTTGACTGAGATTGAGAGCTTATGCGTACGTGTAAGAAGTTCCTACGTTTACCAAGTGCTGTGTTCCAAAATGTCTTTTGCAAGGTGTTGGGTGAGCTCAGATCACGTTGAACAACAGAAACAAGTGGCATGCGTTAAGACTAGGTCTCAAGCCAGCCCCAAAGAATGTCTGAGAGCGCGTGGAGGGTGCGTCTGAGAAGGCGAGGGGTGCGTGGGAGAGCTCTGCACTTCCAATCCGCTCTGCTGCAGGCCTGAAGCAGAAGAAGCATTGCTCAGTGAGGAGCAGGGCTGGCTTTACAGAAGGCGGCTTTGGAGAACCATGGACTCAAAAGCTAAAGAACCCTTTTAAAAGGTCTAATAAATTTTTTTTAAAAGAGAGCACATACCTGAAACACATATTTTATAGGAAGAGGGAAATAATTGCGTCGGAAAAAATCATATTGAGTAAGAAACGATAATGTCTCTTCAAAGTCAGTGTGAAGAAAGGTATTTTAGCCACAGAAATAGGGGAGACGGGGAGTGTGTGTGTGCACGTGCGTGTGTGTGTGTGCGTCTGTGTAGGACACTTTGGGCACTATCAGAGGATTCAGAGGCTGATGATCTGGATTTTCACGTTGCCACAATTTTGTTCAAAAATGCATGACTTTGAACGTGATCATCACCCTCACGAGGCCTGCCGGGACTGGGGAGAGGAGAAGGAGAGAGGATTGACTCCTCCCCTCCCTGGCGATGGAGGCAGGTTGGTTTCCCCAGTGTCTGGGCTGAGGGGGGGGGGGGGAGAGCAGGTTTCGGAGAATACGCGTTTGCTGTGAGGAGCCCTTTGTCGGGAAGGAATTAATTAAGAATTGAACTGTATGAAATAGAAGCAATATCTGAAGGGCAGATGGATTTTTTTTTAAAGGTAGCTGTGGATTCAACTTGAACCAATGATTTGAAAGCCACTGGGAGCAGATTTAATCAAACTGCAGGGAAGAACGTGATGCTGCTGAAATCTCCCCAAAAATGGGAGGTCCTGGGGAACCAGGGTTCCTCTGGTACCCCAGTTGTTCCAATGAGCACCTTTCGATGGGGCTGCCGGAGAGTGGGGTCCAGCATAAAAGGGATGGACGGTTGGATGGGATAAGCTTTACGATTTCTCCCGAGAGAGGGTGGAGTGGCCCTGAGGTGACAAAGGTGTCTGGAGCCCATGGTTCCAGCTCTGTCCCTCATCACCTCCACTAAAAGGTCCTGGTGCCCCCAGTTCAACTCTCCCTTGATGCAAAATGGGGCTTCAGCTGGGGGGTTCCGAGACCTGAAACCACATGACACCATTCATTGAGCATCTACCCTTTGGGCTTCTACTGTGGGAGACTCAGATAAAGTCACCACTGTTCCTAAACTGGCCCGAGATTAAAGGACAAGGGCCTGAGGTGGCACATTCCCTCTTTCCAGCCCTTCAGCTCAGGCCTACGCTGGCGGATCCCCTACCCCCACCAGCCGCTCCGGTACTGTGTGCAGGTCTGTCTCAGGGAGAAGTGAACTCAGGCAGCCAGGACTCGGCCCTGAGCCGGCAGATGGCAGCCTGGGGCCTCGAGCGCCCACCCCCCACCCCACAGCCCCCACCCTCTGTATTTCCACGTGGGCTCCAGGGCCACACCTGTCCTTGAAGTCAGGTTGGAGCCCAGCAGGCAGGGCCATCGCCCTCCTGTCCCTCGGCTACTCTGTGCAACCTTTAGTCTCAGCAAAGCGCCGGTCTTCATTTACAAGAATCCTATCTCCCCAAACGGGGCAATCTGCTTCACGTACCTTCTTAGCTGGCACCTTCCGCACCAAATGACAGGCATAATTAAAGGAGCAGGTTCACCTTTTTCACTGCCTGTGCTGTGCTCGGTCAGCGTGGGTGGCTGGGGGCCGCGTTGGGGTGTGCGTTAGTGCGTGTGCATGTGTGAATCCCATATGCACAAATATCCCATCCTGCAGCCCCCAAAGTGGTGATTTTCAGAAGTGCTAAGAGTCATATGCATGCATAAGCTTTACTTTTGCATTTTCCCTACTGTGCTCGACCTAAAAAGAATTTCTTAAAAAGTAGTCTCATTACTATGATGTACGAGGCTTTTTGGATCTTGCTGCCAAAAGCTGCGTGCTGAACCGAGAGATCCTCCTCTCTGCAGGGTCCCGGGGCGCGATTGACTCTGCCACACTCGGCACTGGGCTTCCTTCCCCGCTACGTCTGACTTCCCTCTTTGTCCTCTGGCTCCGCGCCCTCTCAGGAGTGGGCCTGGTGGTCACTCCGGAGTCGGAGCTGGTCAGCACACTGTGGGTCGTGCAGGCAGTCTCCCGTTGTGGCTGGTCCTCTCTGACTTCCAGGTCAGCCAACTAGCCGGCCGCTTCCAAGGAGCGGCTGTGGAACCTGGGTTTTTATTCCTACCTGCCCCTGGGCCTGGAGGCTCCTCTAAGGATGTGCCTGTGGCCGCAGTGCCCTCCGTTCCCACACGGCAGCCATGGTTTCTGAGCTCCTCACTCACAGAAGTCAGCCTTTTGGCCACATTCGAGGCCATTGGGTGTACACCCTGGGCTAGGTGGTTGAACTGAGAACGAAACAGACCACACACCCATGCCTCCTCGAACACTTTAAAGGGCAGGGGGCAGAAGAGCCTTGGACAGATGCCCACTTGTGCCCTCCCAAGCACAGACAGGATGTGAACTTGGAGTTGATTTCCTGGTGGTAGGGACAGACTTGTGTTCACATCTGCCTAGTTTGCCATCCAGGTCCCATTTGTGACGCATACCTCACCTGCAGAAGTTCAGCCTGCAGCTGCGGCATCGGACTGATGTCAGAGGTCCGGGCATTTCCAGCCTGGAAAGTCTCGGGAACGCCCCTTGCATGACAGCCCAGCAGGTGCGGCCAGTTCTCCATGTGCTTGGCAGAGTGTATTGTTTATTTTTTCCTGCCGTGAGGCAGTATGACTCAGTGAGAAATCGGATTTGCTTTGCAGAAGATGACTTTTGAGAATCCATCCTCAAAAGCAAAAGAAACCTAAAGAAAGGTATGAGTACTGAGGAGATGCTGGGTGCAGCAGTCCTAACCCCAGTAAGTTAGCTGTGGGTGCTTTCAAGAAGCTTCTAAATTTTTTAGCGGTGCAGAAACAAGGGGGACATGATTGGGGCAGAGGGGAGAGAGGTGCGCAGAAGGGAGAAAATCACGTGCAGACGCCTGGAGGAATGAGGAGGCTTGAGACAGACATCCCACGCCAGGAGAGGCCATGCGGAATCTGGCCATTGGGGGTTATTAGAATATAAAAGAACACAATTTTATTTTGCCGCATGCAAGATCAATTGGAGAGTAAAGAGCTCTCTGAAGCATTACATTCCAGGTGTGTCCTGGACATCAAGGCATGTGCCTTCGAGAGGCAAGAGGAGCAGGCTCTGAGCAGGAAATGCCTGACATGGGACGCAGTGCAAGCAGGAAGGCAGGGAGGAAGGAGACGCAGCCACAGCGTGGACTCCAGTCCCTGTTCAGCCACAGGGAGATGAGTCTGGGCGGGAGGGGGCGGGTGGGAGGTGCCTTGGAGAACTTAGAGTTTCTGAGTGTTTGCCTGTGTGCCCCTGGGTGTCTGGTGTCTGGAAGAGAAAAGGCAACATTGTTGGCACCTGAGAACAGTTGCAGTTCAAAGTGGAAACAGTTTCAGTGATCCTGAGAATGTACAAAGTATACTTTTGAGATAGAGTGGTAAACATTCCCTCTCTCCCTTTCCTCTGTGTTCTTTTGTGGAAGAGCAAGAGCTATGCAGATAATAGTGGTGGAAAATTCAGTACTTACATAGAGTTTCTAATTGTGTTTATCAGAAATTAGCCTTTTGGCCCTTCCGGAGTTCAGGGCAGAATCTGGACAGCCGAATTTTTGAGGAGCGTTTGAGTTTTTAGGGCATCTACCTCCTCCTTACTCATTCCTCATTAATCCTGATATCTCTCAAAGTGTGCTGTTCAGTGCCTAGCACTTAGTGGTAAGAATTAGTATGTGTGGTTGGCCTAGCAGAAATCCATGTCCATCCGTCCATCCATCCATCCATCCATCCCGATAATCCATTCATTAAACAAGGAAACCTTCACTGAAGACCCCCAGCCGTGATCCCCCCTCCTACAGGTGGAACCGGAACCTGCCCAGCGCGGGTCAATTATTCCCAGGCCCAGGATTAGCTTAGACTGATGGGCACTCAGGAGATGCCCAAGGGGGGAAGGCGGGGAGTGGTTGGAGGTGGTGCTGGGCCAACGTCGGAACCAAATCCGGGTTCTGCCAGGGGAGGACCGAAGGGCTGTTATAATGGCAGCTTATTCCGTCTGCTTCAACAGGTTCAGTGTTTTACATTTTACTCTGTGTCGTTTTGAAAAACTGTGACACGGTGACTATCTACAATGGTGATTATTTTAATTGAGGTCTATTCAATTAACTTTACATATATGTATATCTCACCTCGTTCTAGAAATTATGATTGGGTTTACAGTATAAACACATATACTATAATAACCAACACAGTACAAAAGGGTTTAAGGACGAGACCAGGAAAATACAAATAAATACACAGGTTCAAAGCCAGGAGGGAAAGAATCACAAACATGCAGACAGCGAGGCCTCTACGTTACTTTGGCTGAGCCTCTCGCGGTCCCTGGAGCTTCATGGGATCAAAGGGAAGAGGGCGTGTGGCCGCCTCAGGAATTCGTGCTCCAGAGGAGGAGGGCATGCCCAGCCCTCAAGAGAAGTGGGCTGTGTTAGTTCTTCCAGACTGCATTGTGCACGTGGATTTTGTCTGGGAAGAACTGAGTGGCGTTGCAGACAGGGCGCTCCCCATCGCCAGGGCGAAGGAAGCCGGGCTCTTACAGCCCTTTTACACGGCAGCCCTCACTGGAACCTGACAGTGTAATGTCAGAATGCGGTTCCCCGAAAGGCCTAAGCAGCAGGCCTCAGTACTCAGCTTTCTCCCGGTGTGGTGTGC
Source organism: Tonatia bakeri (assembly GCA_004024845.1). Classification (NCBI taxonomy): domain Eukaryota; kingdom Metazoa; phylum Chordata; class Mammalia; order Chiroptera; family Phyllostomidae; genus Tonatia; species Tonatia bakeri. Next base: position 172,570 of record PVIA01001548.1, on the reverse strand, counting down.
CCTGGTACTGGAACCGATGATGCCGCAGTGCTGACCCACGTGTGCATTGGTGTTCACAGCCGTTATTTCTTGTAACGGGTGCCCCTGTGTTTGAGCGTGTATGGGCAGGTGTGTGTGTGCGCACACCCTTTTGTGCTCACGTACTACCGTAGATCTAGGGAGACACAGTTGCAGGTTCTGTCCCGTTGCCCGCCGTGATGTGAGTTTGCACCGTAGCTCACCGACTGAGGAGTCAGGAGCTGACCTGGTAAGGCTGATGTCGCCTGTAGGAATTAAGGGCTGTATCTGAGACGCTCACCAAGGAGACTTCTATTTTTATAAGTAGGATAATTGGGTGGAAAACTGTGCTAATATCTGTCTTTATTTAACCACTCCCAGGGACAAAGCCTCTGTTAAAACCAAAGGCCGTAACCAGGAGACCACCGTTTCCCCACGTGGACAGCGCCACCTGCACATAAGCTAAGCAGTTAGAAAGGGTGGGGAGGCAGAGCCAGGCCACTCAGGTCCCCGTTGCTGTCCCCAGCATGGGAGTGGAGGTGACAGTGAGCAGCTGGGCAGCAGTGGGGCGGTGTGGCGCAGGCAGAGCGGTCGTCGGCGTTCTGTAGGAAGAGGTCATCGGAGAGGATTTGGGCGCATGTCAGGTGAGGAAGTGATGTTCATTCTGAATGACTCGGATGGCCCTCCATCCTTGTGCACATCTGAGGCACGCCCGGCAGCAGCACAGCATGGGTTGTTACACGGTGCGTACGATGCCAGAGGAGGGGGTAGAGGTGGGAAGCCAAGGGAACGAGCATTTAGAGAGCTCCTGCCGTCTACCAGACATACCTTGGAGCGGTTGGGAGTGTGCCTTTGCAGTCAGAGCCCTGGCCCTGGGACCGCTGCCCTCGACGTGATGGCACCCTGCCCACACGAGCTGGGAGGTGTCATGGACACACAGTCAGTGCTCAGTAAATGTTAGTCATTACAGGGATGGCCATCAGTGGGCCTGTCTTAACGTGAGGTGGCTCTCATGCTCCCCATTTTACAGAGAGGTAAACTGAGGCTCAAGGAGGTTAGCGACCTCGTCCAAGACCATTCATCTGGTCAGTGTCAAAGCTAGATGCCAACCAGGTAGTCTGGCATGGGAGCCTGTTGGTTTTTCTCTGTCCCGTGTCGGCTGAATGTGTGGATAGCTCTGTAGTAGCTCAGAGCTCAGCTGTGTGTGCACTGGGCAGGGGGCAGTTTCCCCGCTTCAAGCTCGAGCAGCAGTTTAGGTGACAACTGTGAGGCCCAGCCGCTACGCTGAGGAGTCTGGGTTGGGGAGACACGTTCCCTGTGTGTCTGCCCCGCTGCCTGGGGGTCGCACCTGTGGGGGGAAGGCGGTCCGACGTGGCATACGTGGGGAGCCTCGCCAGCCCTGTGTTGTGTGACCGTGTCTGTCGTGACGGCTTTCCTGTTGCACTTCCTTCACAGCCCAGGTGTTCGTGCTGGGCTGTGGACCTTGTTAAGCCTGGTAGAGGCACTTGAATTGGCTGGGTGCATTGAGAAGGTGGCCTCACGTGGTGTGAGCTTCTGCCTGGGGCCACCACCTGCTCCCACAAAGCCCAGTGGCCCGTGGCCCCTTGCAGACCTTTTCGTATTAGTGGAATGATAGGAGGCAGATGCTGGTCAGGGGGAGCTCTTTCTCGGGGAGGTTATGAGGTTTCTTAAGCGCTGAATTGTGTGCCCCCTGACAAACTTCTCGTTGACATCCTAGCCCCCAGGACCTCAGAATGTGACCTTATCTGGATAAAGGGTCATTGCAGATATAATTACATGGTTAACATGAGTTAATACTGGCATGGGGAACCCTAGTCCTTTATGACTTGTGTCCTTATAGAAGGGGGAAATTTGGACGGGGTGGGGGAGAGAGAGGCAGAAGGAATTTCATGTGGACATGAAGGCAGAAATTGGGGTGATGCACCTACTATCCAAGGAACACCGAAGATTGCCAGAAACCACCGGAAGCCAGGAAAGAGGCCTGGGACAGATTCGCCCTCACAGCCTCAGAAGGAACCAGCCCTGAAGACACCTTGATCTTGAACTTCTAGCCTCTGGCACTATGAGATGATACGTTTCTGTCGCTGGAGCTGCCCTGTCTCTGGCACTGGGTCGCAGCAGCCCCAGCAAACGAAGACGGGGCTCGTGGAGAAACAGGCTTGTGCGCTCCAGAGGAGAAGCAGGGCTGCCCACAAGCTCCGGCTCGGGCTCCCGCTGGGTCGTGGGGCTCAGGCGTGACCCCGAGAGGCCAGGAAGTGGAGGGGGGAGCACCGCTGAGCAGACTGACTGCTGGGGAAGGGGAGGGTGTGTAGGGGGCGTTGCTCTGAGGTGACCTTCAGGACAGCAGTTTGTCCCTGAGGGTCAGAAGCCCGTTTTCTGCAAGGTCACAAGGTGACTTTTTTTTTCTCTCTTTTTTTTTAAGATTTTATTTATTTATTTTTAGAGAGGGAAGGGAGAGGGAGAGAGAGAGAGAGAAACATCAATGTGCGGTTGCTGAGGGACATGGCCTGCAACTTAGGCATGTGCCCTGACTGGGAATCGAACCTGCGATGCCTGGTTCGCAGCCCGCGCTCAATCCACTGAGCTACGCCAGCCAGGGCACAAGGTGACTTTTTAAAAGAACTTAGCCGCCTCCAAGTTTAAATTCCACTCTCTAGCACAGCTTTGCCCAATAGAACTTTCTGCACTGATTATAATGTTCCAGAGCCACACCCCCCAAAACGGTCGCCACTTGCCGCATGGGGTGACTAGGCCCTTGAAATGTGGCTAGTGTGGCCTGTCATATGGCTGAGGAACTCAATCTTCAGTCTTTAATTTTTAATTTCAACTGCCACCTGCGGCACCTGCCACCATGTCGGACACTGTGGATCTAGAACATAAGGACGGCGGTGGGTTAGGGCCCAAAGGAGCGAACAGGTGCCCAGGCTTCTGGTGAGCGTGGGAGGCCTGGGCGAACTGGTCGCCTCGGCTCGGCTGGTGCCTGTCTGCTCGGCCTTGTCCCAGCGAAAGGGGCTCTGGCCAGAGTCATGGTGAAGAGGCTTCACTAAAACGGTGCTTCATCCAGGGCCGGCTCCCTGTTGCTCTCAGAGCCCAGATTGGCTTAGACTGTTCGGTAGCTGCAGAGAGGCGGGGCTCATGCACGAACGTGACAAGGAACAGGGTGGGGGGGGAGGAGGCTGCACCTGCAGGTCTGCGTGGACTGGAAGCTGGTGTTGAGACGTGTGTGCGTGAAGACCAAATGCTGGGCGGTGGGGCGTCCAGGGCAGACCGCCTGCTCTGAAGGCTGGAGGCCGTGTGGGGAATGTTTTGTGCCAGGTTTTGTTGTATGCAGAAGCCCGGGGGGGTGTGACTAGAGCCCAGCGCCCTGGCCCCAGCCCTCGAGTCAGCAGAGTGGCCAGAGGATGCTGTTTGCAGAGGGCTCAAGTGGAATGTTTCACGATCTAAAATGGAACCCCGTCCAGGCATCAGAGCTGCGGATTCGCGTGGAGAAAAGTGCATCCCCTGACTGTCGTGGCCCTTGTCACCGCATCCCCACTGGCTTTGGCTCGGTGCCCAGGATAATTTAGAATTTGTTTTCTTTTTCCAGCTCTCCTTAGTTATCATTTTGATTTCACAAGGAAGTAAACAGTTCATGAAGTCTTAGGGCTTTTCTCAACCCTGAGGCGGGCGAGGGGCATCACGCACAGAGGCGTCGTGTCAGAGCTGTGCCCTGCCCCTGCCCTGCCCCGCCCCTGCGCTGCCCCTGCACTGTGGCGGTCGGGGCTCTCCCAGTGGAGGGGGTCCTGGCAGGAAGGGGCGGGCTTGCTGGACCGAGCTGTGAGCAGGCGGGTGTTCCACCGGGATTCCTGGCTGGGAAGAGAGGTGGAGGGAAGCCTGCCTGTCAGCCTCCTGCACGTCGTCGGTAGCTGGTCCCCTGAGCACCGCCCGCCCCCCGCTTGGGGACTTGGGGATGTCCATAAGTAGCGATAGCTGAGAGCACTTAATGCCCGTGTAGATCGAGTTACAGTGTATTAACCCACTGAAGCATACGCTCACTCTCTCCTCCGAGAACTGAGAGACCCATTGCAGACAAGACTACACAAAGCGCGGAAGTGACAAGTGGTGCAAGCGAACGGTGCTGACCACCGTCCGAGAGGCACAGGGAGAAAACCCAAGGTCCCGAATGGCCAGGGCTGCTCTGTGGGGTCTGGCCTTGGAAGCGTGGCCTGGGCTGGGGTGGGCAGCCAGGGAGCCCAAGGTTGCTGCAGGCAGTGGTACAAGACCCTTGGCCTGAGGGTGGGGGCGGGGGCGGTGGGTGTCTAACTCGGAATGACTGGAGCAGGTTTCAGGTCACAGGGTTTTGTGCTGGAACGCGACTGTGTGACTGCAGCAGTCGTCAGCAGACGGAGAGTTCAGGGGAGCATAGAGTTCAGGGGAGCGGCGCTGGAATAACGAATAACCTGCAGATGCCACCAGGGGCCCGGGGGCAGCGTGGCTTCCCATTCCCAGAGAACGCATGCACAGCGCAGCACACAGGCCCGGCCACACCGCTCTCCCTGGCTCTGCCTTTCATTTAATAACCTCTCTCTGACCTGTGCATATGCCCCTTCCATCCTGCTCCCCTTTCTCCCTCTTCCCTGTGTGACTGGTCTTGGCTGCTGCTTACTGTGAAGGACTTAACCAGTCATGGGTGGGACCAAACTCTCAGTTGAACACACGCGTGTTGAGGCTGGGGCGCTGCACGCCGTGAGCACTCGAAGGAGAGGTGGGCTCTGGCCCTCAGGTGGATGCAGAGGTAGATGGGCAGGCCCAGCCACAGCCTGGTGGGGAGGAGAGGGCCAGGGTGGGCAGGGAATCTAGCTCGGACCCCCAGGAGAATGATGATGATAGGAAAATCGTGGGGGAAGGGGTAAACAGAAGAAGTAGGTTTGTAAGATGAAGACCCAGGGTAGTGACTTCAGCTGGGGACTTTTTAAAAACAAATTATTTATTTATCTTTAGAGAGAAGGGAAGGGAGGGAGAAAGAGAGGGAGAGAAACATCAATGTGTGGTTGCCTCTCATGCACCTCATACTGGAGACCTGGCCTGCAACCCAGGCATGCGCCCCAACTGGGAATCGAACTTGTGACCCTTTGGCTCACTGGCCTGTGCTCAGTCCACTGAGCCACACAAGCCAGGGTCAACTGGGGACATTTTAAGCTGGAAACAGGACATCCCTATGGAGATGGTAAGCAGGCATCAAAAAGACCCCCAACTTAATAGTACTCAGGCCCCCCCAGTTACAATGGGGGTTCATCTGGCATCAGCTTTCCTTCCTTCCTTTCCCTGCTCAGGTGGTTCCCCATGGAGTCACTTCCCATGGAGGGGAGGAGAGTTCCTTCAGTCTCCCGAGCCTTTATCTGCACACATGAATGCTGAATCCAGAACTGCCTGTTTTTGCTAAGCACTTCAAAAGCTCCGAGGGGTCCCTGGAACAGTCGCACCCTGGTGGGACTTTTCAGAGCCCTCCTGGGGTCAGGAGAGAAATGTCAGGGTGACCGAGGGACAGTGGGAGCTGTAGCCAGCGTGAGTGATCTTCCAACCAGATCTGGGCGGGAGGCCGGCACATTTGAAGGGTTCCAAATACCTGCTGACCTGAAGCCCCAGTGGGGTGAACCCTGCCCACCTTTTCATTCGCTACTAATTGTAGCGAACAATATGCCAGCTTGTCTCCCGTGAAATGGGAGGGGTGACCGTCCCCACCAGCCTCGCCGCCGTGGTTGGACGGGTCAGCAGACTGCCTCGAAGCGGGACTTACTCATCTGTAAGTTGAAGGGACTTGTGAGATGCCCTTTAACACGACTTCCAACACTGGCATTTCCTGTCGGTGATTCTTTGTCCAGGGAGTGCTGTTCTTTCAACAGAAACCGTTCTTCAGTTGCTAGTTAAAGGCCCATCTCGGTAAGAACAGGGTGGTGAGTTGGGCACCACGCGGCCTTTGGAGGCAGCAACCTGAAGGTGAGCCCCCCTCCGGGCTGGGGCGAGCCATGTGACACCTGGCAGTCGGCTGCTCCTTCCAGTCCCCGAGTTTTCTCTCCTGTAAGAGGGGGTGACAGTGTGCATTTCATAGGTCATTGGGTGATACTGTGTATGAAGCATCTGCCATTGTGCCTCTTTTTTACTGTTAATCTTTATTGTATTTTTTTACATTACCTTTTAGTGCCCTTATACCCCCTCCCCCCAGCAGTCGCCACACTGTTGTCCGTGTCCATGAGTCCTTTTTCCTTTTTGCCCAATCCCTCCACCCCGACCTCCTCCCCTACTAGCTGATAGCCTGCTGTCCATCTATGAGTCTGTCCCCATGTGCCATTTTTTTAGACAACTCTATTGAGGTACAATTCATATATCATAAGGTTCACCACTTTGAAGTGCATAACTCGTCGAGTTTCTGTACATTTGACAAGTTGTACGTTGATTACTGTCTGATTCCAGAACCTTTTCCTCACCTCCCAAATCCCATCCCCATAGCAGTCATCCCCATCCCCCCAACAACCCCTCCCCCCGGTCACTCTCCGATGACGAATGACAGTGAGCATTTTTCTTGTGCTTATTGGCCATTTGTATGTCTCCTTTGGAGAAATGTATATTCAGATTTTTTGCTCATTTGTAAAATCGGGTTGTCTTTTCATTGTCGAGTTGCAAGAACTCTCCATACCCTCTGGAAACTGTGCCTGGCTTTTATGTAGGCGTGCGACCTGCGTACTGTTAGTTTCCGTCCCCGGTTTCTCAGAAGTTGAGATCACTGCTGAGGTGACCTCTAGAACTAACTGCCCAGATACCGAGTCTCCAGGAGCCTCACATCTTGTCTGGAGCTCTCCTCAGCACAGAGCCCTGAACCAGTCTGATGTCAGAGCCCAAGTCCAGGATGGACAACAACAGGGGACAGCTGGGGTCTGGAAGTGAGCTGTGACAGGATCCACAGGGGCAGGAGTCGTGCCTAAGTCTCGGTTTCTCTAGATGGAGGACGTGGATGGGGTGGGGGGTAATTGTGCAGCTTGCTTCATTCATTCACTCACTCACTCATTCATTCATTCATTCATTCATTCATTCATTCATTCTTGGCTGCTGCTGCCCCAGGACATCTTCTGTTCTGTTCTGTGGGCACATGGGCGTGGGGGCTGAGGACACTGGCTTCTTCCTACAGTGCCACTGCCAAGATGAGTAATGTATTTTGCAAGAGTGGTCAGGTAGTTTTAAATCACATACAAAAATGTCCCAAGGAAAATCACGGGTCTGTTTTAAAGACAGGGAAGTTTTATGGGAAACCCTTGAAGCTACTTGGAAGACCTGGACATTATTCTCTGTTCTCCGAACTGTGCTCAGTGTCCCCGAGACTTGATCTCTGCTCTGCTGCCCCTTTGCCCTTACACCCCTCTCCGTCCCTCCCACCTGGTGTGCACAGCCTCCCTCGGGGCTTAGTAGAGTCTCTGTCTGTAATTGGGGCCTCTTCTTCCTGCACTAGGGCTGGGGAGGGGCCTGCAGAGGAGTGGGGCCCAGGCGGTCCAGCCTGGACCCTCCACCAGAGAGCCACCTCTACGCATTTGTGAAGCAGTCAAGCCCCGGACCTGCCTGAAAAGCCTGGCCTTCCCCTCAGTGTGGATTTGAGGGACAGTGGACACATGTATTGATTCCTCCTCTGAAATCAGTCCAGACGGTTTAAAATCTCTTTGCTGTCCAGGGGAATTTGCTGTGGAGGACAGTGCCGGCCTGTGTGCATTTGGGCGATGCTTCCTTATTTCCAAAGTATAGGAGGTGCCTCTCCATGGTGTTTGTAGGAACGACTGCCCACAGGGGGCGCTCTCGGACTCCCGTGGCTCCTCTGGACCTTCGGACCTGCCCCTCCCTGTCTGCTGTCGTGGTTTCATGGAAACACCAGGGGCTTCTTGGCTCCGGGATAGGGCAGTTTCCCTGTGCTTTGACGGGTGCTGAATGCCAGGCTGGTCTTGACAGGTTCCTGGCCCCTCCACCAGAGTCTTCCTCACCTCTCCAGCCCATCACCCATCCTCAGAACATCTGTGCAGCCTTGGGCCTTGTACGCCGGCCTGGGAGTTTAGTCCAGCGCCCTAACATGAAGCACAGACATTTGTTCCCCACCCTCCTGGAGGGCCACCTGCCTGACACAGAGTCCCCAGTGGCCTTGGCAGTAGGCCTGGCTGCTGACGTGGGCTGCAGTCATCCTGGACTGAGTCAGAGCTCACAGGCAACGGGCCCCTGGGACCAGCCTCTTTGGTGCCTTCCCCCCCGTGACGGCTTCCCAGCTGCTCACGGCCCTCACCTCTTCCAGGTTCTCTCTCTGCCAGTCCCTCGAAGGCAGGTGTGTTTGGGAGCACAGCCTGCGGGCGGCCGTAAATAACTCCACCTGGGCTTTGACCAGCAGCGGAGACAGCCTTGCTGTGGTGAGGGGACGGTCGCGGGGTGCCAGCTGCTCGGAGCACAGAGCGCCTCTTCATCGGCCAGGCTCTGGCTCGTGCTCCGGGACGGTGCACAGCTGAGCTTGAGGCTGGCACCGAAAGGGTCACAGCTCCCCTCATTTATTTACCTGGAGTCCAACGAGCCCGGCTCCGCTTTGGACGTAGACCGTGGCATTGCACAGAACGACAGAGGGGCAGCTACTTCCACAGCATTGCCTTCTGTGGGCTTTCCCTGGGACCACTGTGTGCAGTGGGACTCTCGGGGGACTTCAGGAGGCCACGTTGGAAGACGGCGTGGCGGTTCCTCAAAGGCTTGGCCTCACACGGCCATGCGACTCAGATTTCACCTGACGGGCGCAGACCTTTGTCCCCACCGGCTCTGGTACACGAGTCCACAGCAGCGGTGCTTGTAACAGCCACAAGGGAGGAACAACCCCAGTGTCCGCCTGCTGACGAAAGGGTGAACTAGTCCATCCTGTGGGCCGTTTGGCCGTGAAAAGGAATCAGATGCCGACACATGCTCCATCATGGGAGATCTTTGGAAAAAAGATGCCAAGTGAAAGCAACCAGACACAAAGGCCGAGTAGTACATGATCCCGTTTATGTGAAATGTCCAGAACGGGCCGATCCACGGAGACATGAAGCCGATGCGTGGGTGCGGGCGAGGGGCAGGGAGAGCGGGTGGGGTGGGGGGTGGCTGCCAACGGGTGTGCGATTTCTGTGCAGGGTGACAGAAACGTCTTGGGATTTGGCAGCGATGACGGCTGCACCACGGTGAGTGTGCTCAGAACCGCTGACCCTTTCCTGTGGAACGGGTGGCTTTCATGGTGTGCGAATTATATGTCAACAGAGCTGTTATCGAAAAACCTGCCCTGAACTGGCTGTTGCGGTCAAGTCGGCTGTGGGCTTCTGTCGGCTCCCAGGGTCAAGTGCAAGTAGCGGGGAGGCCCATGGAGGGGGAGGGGGAGAGGCCGTGGTCCTGCCACTGGGAGGAAGCACCAAGTGGGGGGTCTGGACGAGCAGCACTTCGGGGACACACCGAGTGTCCTGTGGGACCCATGGTGTGGGTTCCCATCTTTGGAACGCCTTGAACTTCCTAGTTCCAACCCCTATTTACAAGTAAGTTCCAGGACGACCCTGGTAGGTTGCTTTGGTTAGCAAATAAATGTTCACCCACACGCACTTAAAAAACATTTCATTTGGAAATAGTTTTAAACTTACCAGTAATCTGCAAAAATAAGAAAATAAGACAAAGAGCAGCCCCCGTCTTTCACCCAGGCTTGCCGCTTAGCTCGCTTTCTCGTGCGCCTGCGCGAGCACGCACACTCTCTTACCGAGGCTGGCCGGTTGGCTCGCTTTCTCGTGCGCCTGCGCGAGCACGCACACGCTCTCACCGAGGCTGGCCGGTTGGCTCGCTTTCTCGTGCGCCTGCGCGAGCACGCACACGCTCTCACCGAGGCTGGCCTGTTGGCTCGCTTTCTCGTGCGCCTGCGCGAGCACGCACACTGTCTCACTTCCGCCCTCTCTTCGCTGGCACGGGTGTACACACACGTAAATGCTGCTTTTTCCGAATGACTCGAGGCTAAGTTATCAGTGTCGTGGCCCTTTCCTTGTGCACCCTCCTGTGCAGCAGCCACTAGCCACAGGTGGCTATTCAAATTGAAATGACAGAGAATGTGGCAGTCAGTTCCTCAGTCACACCAGCTCCCTTTTCAAGTGCTCAGCTGCCCACCTGGGTGGCTGGTGGCTGCTCCATTGGAAGGAGGGTCCAGAGCATTTACAATAGCCAGTGTTCGGGGGACAGTCCTGCCTGACGCCTAAGCACGTCGCTGTGCGTTTCCTACGAACGGGGCGCTCTCCTCCATTGCAGCGCAGTTCCCAGCGCTGGAGAACTCCACACTGATCCAGTCCTTGCGTCTCACCCGCGGTGCACACGCCAGGGCTGCCAGCGAGTCCACCGTGTTCCCATGTCTTCCGGAGGGAGGTCCTCCTTCAGCCCGTTTGTGGCCCAGGTTGGCTCGCGCTCAGGGGAAGCGTGTGGACTAAAGACGGCTAAGCCTTGACGGTGCTCCTTGAGCATCGCCCTCCTCTCCACAAACCCGCATCCTCTCCCGAACTCGTCTGCGGGAGCCAGCTTGCACTTGTCCCCTTGGAGGTGTCTGGCGGGCTCTGTCGCCGGTTGAACAACTCGAGGTCTGGCTCCCCTCCTCCTGCGCTGCCATCATTTGGTCTCTGGGCAGGTGCGACTCTGCTCTGAAATCAGTGGGACAGATTTGCTGTGAGACCCAGGAACCTGACCTCCCCGGCGTCTGCTCTGTTTTTCCTCTGTTGTGAGAACTTTTCCCGAGTTTTAGCCCACAACCGAAAAAAAGAAAAAGGCTTGTCTTGTGCTTCATTGCTTTCTCTCTGTGGTCCCCTAGCTGTGAATCACTCCATGTGGCCCCGGACCAAGGGGCATGGAGGAGCTCCCCCACCCACAGCACCCTGCGTTTGTGGGGCCAGGCCCTCGGGCCCTGGGCTGCCTGCCCCACATTCCCAAGTGCCGCCAGGACCCTGGCCATGCCAGCTCGCTGTCCTCCGGTCCAGATTCGTGGTGGTTTCCAGCCACGCTTCCTTTGAATGAAGAGCGGGGAGAAATGAGGAAATGGCAGTGGTTTCTACTTGTGAACTCACTGGTGTCAGAGCTCATCCTCCTGCGGCTCCTGGTGACCTAATGAGGTTTTATGGTGTGAGTAAGTGTGAAAACAGGTTCCTGGGCTGCTGGCTTCACTTCCACTACCCCCACCGCCAAAAATATCTTAGCATTTTATGGGAATAAAAGCTGGGGAACAAGAAATGAGCAGGCTTATCCTCTCCCCTTCCTCATATTGCCATTTGCCCCTTTGAATGTATTCGTCTGTTAGCAAGAGTCACTGAGGGTCTCAGTGGGAGTCCTGTGTGAGCCACAGAGTTGGAGCCGAGAAAGAAAGGGGAAATGGATCCACGCAGAGTGGACAGGGGGCCGAGAGCTTCATTGTCAGCTTAACCAAAAAGAAGAGACGAGGGCGTGGCTTTCAGGGTCAGGGCCACCAGGCAAGTGGCCCAAGAGCCGGGTGTGCAGGGCAGGGTGGGCAGTGGTGTTCTGCTCCTCCCTCCCTTCCTCCCTCCCTTCCTTGATTTTATTTATTTATTTTTAGAAAGAGGAGAAGGGAGGGAGAGAAACCTCAGTGTGAGAAACATCTATCACTGGCCTCTCTTCCACACCCTGTCTGGGCCGAGCCCACCACCCAGGTATGTGCCCTGACTGGGAATTGAGCTGGCGGCCTTTCATTCTGCGGGGCAGTGCCTGACCAACAGAGCCATGCTGGCCAGGGCTTCTGACAGCTGCGCTGGGTCCGCTCAGCCCAGCCAAGGGAATCGAGTGCGTTCGCTGCGTCCCAATGTCAGAAGGACACCGTGCATCTGGATGTTCTCTGTGAACACCTTAACCTGTCACGACAGGCCCCCTCATTGGCTGACTTGTTTTGCTTGACCCTGTGGCTCTGTAAGGGTCCCTGTCCCTCCTGGGCCCCTCAAGGATAAAGGTTTTTATGTCCCAGCTTTGGCGGGAAGGCACCGTCACAATCAGCGACTCCTAGGAACCAGCCTGAGAGCTGATTGCGTTTCAGACCAACCCTGGCCTTGGAGACAGACTCGCTGGGAATCAGGCAAGTCAAAGGGGCCTTTGTCAGCACGTGTCCTCGACAGCCGGCTGTCTGAGCCCCCTTGGGGAAGCACTGTGACCACCTGGTCACCGGTGTGTCCGAGCTCTTTCTGGGGGTGGAGTTGCCCGCCCCCAGGAGTCCCTGGTTCAGAGGGCCCACCACCCAGCGGGCCTGGCCGAGAACACCAGGGTGCGCCTTCTTCTGCCACTCCGAGTCAGCGAGGCCAGCCGCCAGAAAGGACCAGTCTCTGCGCCTGTTCTCTGTCACTGTGATGTCTGTCCACATTAGCACGAGATCGTGTCCCGCCCTCTCCCTTCCCCGGTCCGCTGCCCAGGCCTTCAGGCTCTTCCTCCAGACTCTTGTCTGTGGCCTGGCTTTCCATCCCCACGGCTCACACGGGGCCTCGTCATCTCCCAGGTGCTCCCCCAGTGGGGCTGGCGGCCACCTCGGAAGCCTGACTGACCCTCTGCTCCCCTCGAGAACACCTCTTGCGACACCTGGCTGCCCACCTGAGAATCGATAGATAGAACCGATAAAATGGACACCAGGCACCCAAGTCCCTTCCTTCACTTTCGACTCCAGCCTGTCTTTCCAAATTCCTCTGCCAGCCCCTAGGGGGCGCTCGGCTGTTCCCAGGGGTCTTTATTCTTCCTGCGTCCCAGCCCCCTTTAGACCGGTTCAGTCTGGGTTTATCTCCAGCTGTTAATATTTTATATTGTGTCTGCAGACGACTTCAGGGCCTGTGAAAAATAGATGCCTCATGAATCCCCAGGCACATGGGCCTGTCCCCTGACCCTGATGTGTGTCCCCTGGCCTCTGCACCCCAGTGCACCCCTCCTTCTGCCCAGGGTGCTCTGTCCTGTGCTCACTCCCTTCCGGATGCGCACTGTGGCCTCTAGAACCCTCGGCTTGGCAGGTCTGGAAATCTGTCTTCACGAATTCCTCAGGGATTACTAGGTCCCAAAGGATGGATTCCTGGTAACTTACAGAAGATGGGTTGGTCAGTCTGAGTTGTGTAAAGCGAGCCCCCCCCCCACACACACACACACAGAGGCTGGGCCTGTACCGACACGGGCACTTGCCCCTTAACCGGGAGGTCCTTTCTGCAATCCCGGCAAGAGGTCCAAGCTTGCTGATCGAGCACAGAATTCAATTAACAGGCATTCTGTGCTTTTAAGGGTGCCTGTAAACTATGAAAACGTTCTCTGCTCTGGGGTGGTTCTCTTCAGAGGACCTGATGGGGCATCTGGAGTGAAATACCCTCTTAACAACGAGAACTCTTGGGCTCTTACTCAGAGACCTCACTGAGACAGCCATCACTCGTTGCCACATCCTCCTCCTTTGTTTTGGCATATTCAGCGTCTGATGGCGCCCACGTGTGTGCACGTGCTCGTGATTACATTGCAGACTGATCATTTCTGAGTCACGAACAAGATGGCATCGGAAACCCTCCCTGGCTGTGGAGCGTCTGAGGATTCCCCCTCTCGGGACCTGCCGGTCTCTGTTCACTGGTTAGCAGGACTCAACCTCCTGGGCAGGAGTGACGGATGCCCTGCACCGGTGCTCGGAGTCTCAATCTAAAGCCTGTGTCAGTGAGCGAGCAGTCCAGACAGCGTTTGCTCAGCTGTGGGTGTCAGTGGTACCCTGGCTGCGGGCGCCAGGCTTTATTTTTAAACCCACTGCTGACTTCAGTGATAAAGCGGGTACAGAATGTGCCTTGCCAGGCCTTCGAGCTCCCGATGAGTAATGCCACGGTTGGGATGATGTCAGAACTCGAGTATTCTTTACCAAGCACGCAGCCATGGCGTCACACGCCCGGGGGCTGGGTGCAGACTCCGCGCTTCTGCCGGAGAAAACAGGAAAACAGCGACGGCGGGCAGAAGCCGGCTCTCCCAGCCCGCGGTCAACAGTCCTTGGGTCAGTTTGCAGGGCCGCTTCCCGTTTTTAGTCGCCAGAAGTCTGCTTGTCTCCAAGTTCCCAGACCAGACGGGAGGCCTCTGCGGCGGAGGAGCCGACTCTTTGCACTGGTTCGGGAAAGGTCTCGGGGGGTGATTTGCGTGGGCACCCCTGAAATCACTAACAGCCGCGGGTGGGGATCAGAGCCGAGCCGTCACTTGACTCCTTGATGAGACGGAGCATTTTCAGGGGGCACGGGGGCGGTGCCTGAAGGTGGAAGCCAGGGACTGAACTATTTAGAAGGTGTAAAGTCCACGAAAACGTGTGCTCTGGTTTTGAAGAGAGAGAATGCTGAGCATTGAAATACAATTGCATTCGGCCTCGTTAATTCAGGCTCATCAAGGGAGAGCGGCACTGAGAAGCTTGGCGGTGCTAGTCCATCTCAGGGACTTGAAACCAGCAAAGTCCGTTTCCCGTTCATGCTCCCTGGCTACCTGGGGCTGCTGGGGCCTCTGCTCGTCTCATCGTCACTCAGTTCCCAGGCTCAGGAGCCTCCAGCCCCGGCCGGCACTGGTCACCGCAGCAAAGAGGGGCACCCAGCAGGCAAGTTGGGCTGCACTGGCCCTGAAAAGCTCCTGCCCAGAAATGGCACTCGCTTCTCTTCATAGTCTTTAAAAAGATTTTATGTATTTATTTTTAGAGAGAGAAGAAGGGAGGGGGAAGGCAGGGAGCAAGAGAGGGGAGAACCATTGATGGGCTGCCTTTCACAGGCTCCCAAGTGGGGATCTGGCCTGCAACCCAGGCATGGGCCCTGACCGGGAATCGAACCTGTGAGCTTTCTGTTTGCAGGTCAGTGCCCAAGCCACTGAGCCCCACCAGCCAGGGCAACACTCACTATTTCCCAGACGCCAAGACTAACCCTCCGTTTCTCAGTTTGGTTTCTTGAGTCACAGAAGAATTTTCAAAGTGAGGAGCTCAGGACAATTGATTGGGATACAGAAGAAAATAGTGAAATATGTGTATTTTATCTCATCTACTTGTGTATATGTAGCAAATGCACTATAGTAGTAAAGTAGTACCTGTATAATTTATTAAAAGTAAATATCACATGTGTTAGGAGCGTTCTGTTTTTTAACTGATGAAGTGTGCAGCCGAAAAAAGCCAAGGTCCTCGTTCATACAGCAGACGCAAATCTTCAGCAGGCACACTGTGCGTAGAAGCGAGGTCCCGATTACGACCAGGGAGGTGCGCTGGGCCAGACGGCACGCAGAGAAGCAGGGCGCGTGGTTTTGTGGTGAAGTGGGTGAAACACGGAGTCCGTGAGAGCCCTGCAACCCGTGTGGGCTCCGGACGGCGTCCCCTTCGGAGTCACTGGGAGCGGCGACTTCCTGACCAAACCGGCCTTTCCTGGGAGGAACAGCACTGAGATAAGGAACGAGTGATCACGTCCTGTTTCATTGTTTTCCTGTCTCCGTCCAGTTGTTCGGAAGTGTAGGTCGTGTCCGTGCGTGAGCCAGCCTTATTTAGCGTTGTGCTGCGGTACCGTGAGCACGAGGCTCCGTCTCCGAGAGCCAGAGTGCTGACCACAGTCCACGGTCCACGGTTGCCGGCCCCCCTCGCCGCCTCTTTCAGGGAGCACTTATTTCCGGCTAACTCCGGGCCAGACGTGGCTTTCAGAGCATTATGGGCACTAAGTCATGTCGCCCTTACCCGGACCCTATGAGATACTGTTACTGTCTCCGTTTTATCGATGAGCAAACTGAAGCACAAAGGGGCCAACACCATGCAGCCAGCTGGGGGCAGAGCCCACATCTGTGACGCAGTCTGAGATGACAGCTCCCGGCACAGGGGCCACTGGGAAGCTGGAGACCGTCTGGGTCCCCAGATGCCTTCCTGCGGGTTAGGAAGCAGGATGTCTTGGCTGCCCGCGCACCCGAGGAGGGCAGTCCACCACAAGAGCCCGTGCCCTCTGCTGCGTGCAACAGCCAGCACCGGTGTTGCTGGGAAGTGACACCAGGACTGGTTGGGCGACAGTGACTCGCAGCACAAAAACGTCCTCACAACAGACCGCAGAACCCACTTTACTACGCACGGCGGAGCACGGGCCGTGGCTGCAGTGCCGGCGGTCCGTTCCACGCCAGCCGGCTTTCCCGTCCGCAGCGTCCACGCACGGGCAGCTGCTCAGGTGTCTCGGGTGAGACCACCGTTGCGTGTCTGCTGCACTTCGCAGCTCACAGAGCGCTTCCCAGCATTCCTTGGGGGTTCTGAGTGTGCTCCCAGAACAGTTCCACATGCTACTACTTTCTCACTCATCTCCGTCTTTCTTCTCCTCCTCCTCCCTTCCCTTCCTCCCTTCCCTTCCTCCCTGCCAGCACCCCTGTCTTTCCTCCTTCTTCCCTTCACCCTGGAGGAGATGGAGGGCTTCCTGCATCTTTCCCAAGGTGATCTCTAATCGAGTTTCCTCAGATGTCAGTGAAAGGCAACTGAGAGTAATGAAAAAATTCTCCAGGGAGCAAGGAGCGATAATGCACAGCGACTGTGGTAAACAGCAGGTGCCGTTTAAATCCGAGAAAGGCTCTGTGGCTGCTTTCAGAGGAGGGTGGAAGGCCCCGGGGGCGTGAAGAGAGCCCAGGGGACGGGCGTCACAGGCATCACTGGGTCTGCATGACATCGTCTGCAAAGTTTCCTTTGCAGATGGAAGACAGCCTATGAGAGAAACGTTCGAGAGATACACAGAAACATGAGCAGGAGGCGGCGTGCAGGCCGGCCGCGGGCCTCTGTCCCGCCCTCTTTGTGCTGCACAGGGAGCGGCTGTGGTCTGGACAGAGCAGGTCCAGGGAAGTGCCATCCGTCCGGGACTCTTCACAGTGGCTCGTGGGGGCAGACTAAACTTTCACGTGCTTTCCCTAGAGATTTTGAAGTCACACATCGGTCACGATGAACAATAAATTTGCAGGAAGAGAGGGGGCGTTGCGCTGGGTGTGGCTCAGTTGATTGGAGTGTTGTCCCGAAACCGAAAGGTTGCGGATTCAGTTCCCAGTCAGGGCACATCCCTTGGTTGCAGGTTCAATCCCCGGTCCAGGCGCGTACAGGAAGCAATCGATCGATGCTTCTCTCTCACACGAATGTTTCTCTCTCTCCCTTCTTCTCTCTCTCTCTAAAGGCAATAAAAAAAATATGTCCTCAGGTAAGAATTTAAAAAAGGAAAGAGAGAGGAGGTCTTTGGTGCTCTGGCAGGGATTGGAACTAAGCCATGGGAGTCAGATTGAGGACGCGTCTATAGCTTTGCAAACTAGAGGCGGCAAAGACGGGCCGCAAAGGCAGCCTGCCACTTGGCGGGCGGGACTCCGCAATTGTTACAAATACTGTCTCCCAGCTGGAGTACAAACATGTCTTATCAGTGAACTACCTCCTGAATTATGTTACAGAGTGTCTGAGCTTCGGAGAGCTACTGCAACAAAGTACCACAAACTGGGTGGCTTAAAACAACAGATTGTATCCTCTCACAGTTCTGGAGGCCAGAAGTTCAAAGTCAAAGTGGCCACATTCCCACCCATACTCTGGATGGAGTCCTTTCTCGATTCTTAGCTCCTGGTGGTGTCCGGCACTCCTGGGCTTACAGCTGCGTCCCTCAGTCTCGGCCTCTGTCGTTACTCGGAGTTCCCTCTGTGTTGTCCGAATCTTTTCTCCTCTTCTTATAAGGACACCAGTCAGATTGGGTTAACACTCCCTTAATGCCCTCACTTTGATTTGCTTACTTCTGCAAAAACCCTATTTCCAAATAAAGTCACATTCACAGGGGGCGGCGGCGGGGCGGGGGTTAGAATTCCAGCCTGCCTGGAGGGGACACATAGTAATAGAGTTTACTCAGAGTGATAGAATAATACAGAGTAATAGAATTTACATATTTTTTTGGTATAAAGGAGAGCTGCCAGTGGCATAGTAATAAGAACACCAAAATGGGAAGGAGGAAAAAGGAAGTTTCCAGCTCTGATTCCGAGCACGCACACATCGCTGAAGGAGAACCTTGAGTAAGCTCCGGAGACCAGTCAGTTGTGGGTGGGGCATGGGGTGGGGAAGGGCTATGATGTAACACACGTCATTTCCCTTTACCAGGATAAGAATAGCTCATTCTCTTCTGCATAAAGTAGAAAAAGAGCCTACCAGATCCTTCGCCTTGACTTGGTCAGCAGATAGGAAGTTTCAATCTGAGGCTCACCTGGCATTGCTGGAGACATCTCTCCCCAGTCCCAGCTCCAGGTCACTCCTTTCTGAGGTTGTCAGTAATGATTTTGAAACAGTGGTGAGTGGACGGGGTGCGGGATGCCAGTGACAGGGAGTGGCCGACAGGTTTGGGGACAGCACTTTTTAAAAGATTTGTGGCTCGAGCCCTGGCTCGTGTGGCTCAGTGGATCGAGTGCCAGCCTGCAAACCGAAAGGTCACCTACTTGATTCCCAGTCAGGGCACATGCCTGGGTTGCGGGCCAGGCCCCCAGTAGGGGGCCATGTGAGAGGCAACCACACATTGATGTTTCTCTCTGTCTCTTTTTTCCTCCCTTCCCCTGTCTAAAAATAAATAAATAAAATCTTTTAAAAATTATTTAAAGATTAGTGACTCAAACACCTGAAAATTAATACTGATGAAACTTTAACCACCTTCTTTGGAACATTTCGGGGACAGAGTGAGTGGCCTTCTAGATCTTTGAAAAACCTGGATTTCCATGGAATCCCTCTGGGCTGAAACCAGAAGTATAGCTGCTTTTGTTCTTGTAGTGTGTGGGCGTTCGCCTTTTCTGTCCCCCCTAGTTTGTGTATAAGGTTATCTCCTTGAGATCCTCATTGAGGAGGGAAATGCCAAATTACAAAATGTAACCGCCTCTTAACAGATGAAAAAGAATTAGGGGGCTCACGAGAAAGGGGGTCCTGAGCCTCTTTATTGAACACCCAGGCGGACCCCTGGCAGGAAATCACACCCATCGCGCACCAGCCCACGACAGGTCCGCCGTTCCAGCCACTCGTGCTCTGCCTGAACAGTGTTTGACTCCCTCAGAATCAGAGCCAGAAACTTCGTTTGCTCCCCCTACCCCGGCGTTATTAACATGTCACCACCAACTCCCTTTTATACCAGTGTGACGACAGTTATCCTTGATATGTATTAGACTCGAGCCTGCATGGCCTTTCCCGAGTGCTGTCAAATAAGCTTCGGCAGAATTTAATTCAGACTCGTCATTTGGCTTTCGCTGGTTTCCGTATTTGACTAATTGAAATGCCCTCCTAGGCCCTTGAGGCAAGATAAAGGGAAATCACAAAATGAGATGTCTCGTCTCCGAGGAGGGAGAAAAAGGAAGACAGTTCTTTTGGAACATCACGAACTGTATATCCTGAGAACATTATGCGTTAGTGAAAATGCTTCTAGTTTCCTTAAGCCTGTTCTGATGGGTTGAATTGTGTTCCCCACCAGAACTCTGTTGTGTCCCTCACCCCGCGCCCCAGAGTGTGACCTTACTTGAAGGTAGGGTCCCCACAGAGCCAGGTCAAGCCACAGTGGGGCCCTTAGGGCGGGCCCTGATTGGCTAAGACAGGGAGGGGCACAGACACCCACACGAGGGGAAGGCGGTGTAGGAGCAGAGAGCCACCTGCAGACCCAGGAGAGGCCTGTGTCGGAGCCTTTCTTCACGGCCCTCGGAAGGACCCGCCCTGCCTACACCTTCACTTTGCACTTCCGGCCTCTCCAACTCCGAGACAGCAGAGTTCTGCTACTGAAGCCACCCGGTCTGTGGTACTTCCTGAGCCTGCTTAGCAAACAAATACACCTACGTCTAGACGGGTGGGGTTTTTTGTTTTGGGTTTTTGTGTGTTTTTTTGAATAATTAAGATTCTCAGTTAATGCAGCTATTGTTTTCCAAAGGAGTTTTTGAGTGGTTTCGTTTTTCGTTGGTTCCACCCATTGTCTAGAGGAAAAAAAACCCCTTCAAATCGTGTGTCTTTGCTTCACCAGAGTAAACATTGGATTGGTAATTTTCACATGCCTGTCCACACGTCGGAACCTGGCAGCTACTCAGTTTACGGCCTGCGTGTACTTACCCACTACGGTAAGAGGCTGGCCCACCCACAGAGATTTGCGGCTCGGCCCAGGGCAGCGTGGCAGAGTCAGGGAGAGGTGACCTGGAGACGGGCCTGGCAGTGTTGTGGGTGAGGTCAGCAACCTTCAGAGAGAGCGGTAATCCTGGGCGTGGAGGGGGCTGCTTTCCACAGGCAGCAGGTAGAGAATGTGTGGCGAATTTGCACGTGGGGGGGCGTGGATTGTCTTCTCAATTGAAAAAAATACAGCTCACGGTAGCATTTGCAGATTCAAGGAAGGTGCTGGAAAAGATTTTGAAAGTCCTTGAGAGAACCACATTTCTTGGAAGAGCAAAGGGCATGAGGTGATTCATTCGTCTCTCTTCCCTTCCGTCCCTCCCCCGGACCCCGTGGGAGAAGGGAGCCAGCGGCTCTTTCCTGGGCTGGCCCGGCAGCTCCTTCTCGTCCTCATCCTCCTGAATCAAGTCCTTAATTGTGTTCACCATCATTTTATCCTTGACCTTTCCCTGTGACTCATGCTGTCCTCCCCATGCCATCTGACAATGTCCCTGTCCCCGAGGATCACTTCAGCTGCCATCTGCTCTACCGTTGACACCGTTTCTCCTGGGGAACGGCTCGCCCCCATGGATTCCGTTTGCAGCTGGGTGGTGCTGACCACCCCAGGCCAGCCTCTCCCCTGCGACCTCTCTCCCATTCTCCTGTGCTGGTTTTTGCCCCGGTGCACACAGAACACTCCCTCTGTGTCGTTACCGAGGCCCAGAACGAAGTCCGTGCGAAACAGAGCTCTCCCAGCTGGACGCTGCTCTCAAATCGGCCGCACTTCCTCCCTGTCCCTGCGGGATGTAAACCTTTGATTTCAGGGCTTTTTTGGTCTGTTTGTGTGTCTGCCTATCTGTCCTGCTCATCTTGGTGTAGCAGTAATCGTGGCTTCATCCTTCACCCTGGGCCTCATGCATGAACCGGTCCAGGGTCACCACGCCCTCTCCCACTTTGGTTAGTCCTGTGCAAGCTTAGCCCATCCCATTGATTTTCGTTCTCTTTTCGAAATGGTCGGTCTGCTTTCGGGGGCCAGCACAGCAGGTGGGAGCTAGATGCTGATGGTCAATGACCAGCAGCTCCTGGTGCTTTAACTTTGGTAAATGAAGCAATTCCTTGCTTCGGTTTCGGTGTAAATGGTTGAACACTGAATATTTCAACCTAAATATCCTGCCAGTGCTTGTAATTCACTTGTTGAAAGCTATTCCCTGATCCCTTCCCCAAGCCACCCCCAAGATAAACAGCATTTCAACACCACTTCCCGTTGTCCCTAGCACCAGCCGGGGAAGCCCGCCCCAGTCAGTCCCCCAGATGCACTGTGTTTTGCCGTGTATAATGTGCTTCTGCATGTAGCACGCACCTACGTTTTTAGCCCAGACTTTCAGGGAAAAACTCTTTCATTTTAATTCAGTTTTTTATTTGGTTATATTTAGAAACGAAACCAATTATCATATTCCAGGATATTATTTCACATACGGATGTCATTATTGCTTTCTAGAGTTACAGTTTTGATGCATAAGCATAAATAAAACCATTAAAAACATTTATATAGATACAGAATTAGTACCACCCACGTATAATGCACATCCTTATTTCCCCTCAAATATTCAGGCGAGAAAGTGCACATCATACACAGCGAAGTACGGTGCTGGATTCCTCCCTCTCCATTGCCCTTGCATCCCAGCTGTCAGAATGTCTTGCCTTTTCTCTTCTGCAAAGTCTTTTGTTTCTGCTCCTTTCTTTCTATTTCCTCAGGTCCAGACCCCTAGTCCAGACCCTCCTCCCCTCGCCGCTGGACTGCTGTGACAGCCCAGACCGCCCGGCTCAGGGCCAGCCCCTGCCCGCTGTGCCCCTATGCAGCAGCTAAGTGGTGTGTGCCTCTCTAGGCGGGTGCACTTATTCCATCCAACAGCTTTCGGTGTTTCTGTGTCTTAGATGTCATTGCAACAGAGGGCACAGAAATGAGCAGTGGCTCGGGGTCCTTGCTGTGGGTGTCTGTTACTTTACTAGGTGGCGGACAGTGGCGGGTGCCCCACCCTTTGGCCCTGCCTCTTTCGTTCTTCCGTGGCCGTCACTGTACCTGTCCCCCTGCGTGGTGCTTCTGGTCTGAGAACCTAAAGAGTGAAGAAGAAGTAGAAGAATGGTGAACAGCATAGATCTGGGAGTCAGGCAGACCTCGGTTCAAATCCCAGCCCTGCTAGGAATAGCAAAGTGACCTTGGACAAGCTCGGCCTCTCCCCAAACTCCACTTCCTTACCTGTGAAACAGGAAATGCACGGCAGCCTGCAGTGTGGGGTGCCAGCCCCGGAGTCTCTCTTACGCAGGGAGCTGCAGCTGATGGCCGTCAGCGAGACCAGGCAAAGGCCGGAGGAGTAAAAGTGGGTGTATTAGTGGTAAGGCTTCACAGCAGCCTTTTGCTGGTGGGGGTGGAGTATTTCATAATTACTCTAGAAGGTTCAAGTTACCAGTAGACAATAACTCTGGACAAACAGGCTGTCAGTGCACAGTACAGGTGGGTGGTTACTTACTGCTTCAGCATCGTGGTTGCGTTACTGCTATGTAAATGCTCCGAAGTCATCGTCTCCAAGCAAAGCCTAAGCTTCCTAAGGACAGAGGTCATTCAGTAGCTGTCCCCCACCCCAGCTCGCTCACACCCACTCAGCAGGATCTGGAATATTCTCCTGCCTTTCGAGGGATGCCCCCTCTTCCCCATCGTGGCTCCGACCCGTCCCCCTGTAAACCCCGGCCTGACCACGGCCCAGAGTGGCTGCTGCCCCTGAACTTCTCCCATGTTTGCTCTGGCAGCGCCAGTGCTTCTGTTGCCTGGAATTACCGGTTGTCCCTTTTAATTCGCAGTGAACTCAGCAACCCCACAAGGTGATGAGCACTTGAGAGCGGTGCTGACGTCTTCAATGTCTTCGTGTTTCCTTTTCTGCCCAACCTCAGGCTCTGCCGTACAGAAAACCCTCCATGCAGTCAGTAGGGTCGTTGCTGTCATTGTTGACCCAAGCGTTCTGCAGAGCTTGTGGCCGACCCCGCACGGTGCTCTGGGGGACACGCTACATGTGTGACACTGACAGCTGGTGGGTAAACAGGCTGCAACTGGAAATGATTGGAAGCCCCTTGGACATTTACCCCACAGTATTTTGGAAATGTATCATTTAGAAATGGGCTAATCTGAAATTATCTTTGCACTCCTTATGAAATATAAACTCAAGCAGAGTGATTATCGTTAAGTTTTGTGAATATTGTTTTGTGTGTCAGTGACTTTTTTTTTCTGATAGCTCTTAACTCCCAGGGGCATCAAATTATGTTATATGTGTTAATCAAGGGTTATACAGACAAACCCTTTTCTAGGTGTTTAAAAACACCCATTCAGATGCATATTTATAATATATATTTTTTGCATTTCTTTTAGCTTATTCTATTAATTATATTATGTCTTATGTGCATCATGTGATATATAAGATGATATGGCATTCCATTAGGTATGGGAATTAATTCTTCCTTATGAGTTCTTGATTACGAAAAAAAAAAGATCTGTAGCTTCTATCAGATGCTCATTATTCAGCAGAAACGTGTCTCCCAAGGGTTGTAGGAAATAGGAACGTTGGTACCTCTTGAAGAAAGTGTTCGTGGTTGTGTTCCCTTTAATAATGTAGCTGGCCTCTGAGCGGTGATCTGTTTCACCCTGCCAGACCAAAACTAAACCCTGTATACTGGTAAAACTGGTGCCGCGATTTTCCTTACAATTCCTTCTCTCGAGCTTTGACAGAATTCAGTGAAATGGAATTCCATTTAATTTTTTTTTTCCATCATGTCTGAACCCTCCCTCATCCCTGGAGTTTCACTAGAGGCTGATCTTCCAGTAGATAACTGCGGAGTGGCGAAATGCAAAGGAAGTGTACTCAGCTGTGAAGCAACCTTTCAGTTCATTTCGTTGTGAAATATAAAATTATGAAGAAACAAAGCAAGTAAGGGAGCACAAAAAGAACTGAATGAGCCAATCCTTGAATAGATGACATTTTTTTAAATGTGATTTATGACTTCAGCAAAAATATGAAGATTTTTTTAAGGGGGAGAAATTATTCTCGACCCTAAAAAAGAATTTCTCATTAAACCATTAACACAAAAAGAAGCACACAGAATGGCCCAGGTTTGAACATCTGGGTTAGGAACTGTTTTTTGGGGTTTTTTTCCCCACTTATCGCAGGAACCTAAACCCCTCACTTGACCTCCTAGGACCCTGCTGAGAAGGAACGTGGAGAGGGTGCCCCTACTGACTGATCTGGCAGAACCTGGGTGACTCCAGACCGTCTCAGACAAAGCCGGATGTGTGCTCACCCCATCCATAACACGTCCGGGCCCAGAGCCTGGGACATACTAGATGCTCAAGATTTTAAAATCCAGAGAATCCAATCCTGGCTGGTGTGGCTCAGTGGATTGAGCACCAGCCTGCAAACAAAAGGGTCCCTGGTTCAATTCCCAGTCAGGGCACAAGAGTTGCAGGCCAGGTCTCCAATTTGGGGGCATGTGAGAGGCAACCACACATTGATGTTTCTCTCCCTCCCTTCCCCTTTCTCTAAAAATAAATAAATAAATAAAACCTTTATTTAAAAAAAAATAAATGAAATCCAGGGGTTCAAGAATCCTGAGGAACTGGGCTTGAACTCAAGTGTGATAGCCCAATTCCTCAGGGCATAATTGGACTCTGTGATAAAGTCTAGAAGCAAATGTTTTAAAAATAGTACTCTAGACTTTATGGGCATAATTGGAATCTGTGATAAAGTCTAGAAGCAAATGTTTTAAAAATAGTACTTTGAAATGCAGAGTTATGTGCATTAAAAAAAAAAAAAAGCTAAGTGAGCATTTGAATAAAGTAGCCAGAAGAAGGTCAACCACCTTCACTGCCGTCAACATACAGGCCATTGACACGCACCCTCAGTAGCCGGGGAACCTGGATTTGTTTGGGGCACAAAAGAGACAGTCTGTCCTCTTCGTGGTAATGAGAAAGAAATGACTTCTCTTAAATAATGGGCTTTAATTCTGGGACCTAGAGTGTATACTTTAATGTCAGTTTTATAGGAGCTGTTTTTCATTTGCCAAATGCAAGGAGGAATATATTACATACAGTTGTATAAGTGGTCTTCAGTTTTCATAAATTTCTCTTTAAATGCTTTTTGCAGATCATTTTTATAGCATCCACATAAACTTGCATCGGGAACAATAGAAAGCATGTTAAGGCCCGAGCGTGTGCCTGATATTCAGGGTTATGGTTTTGACCCGCCCCAGACAGAGCGGCAAGACAGCACGCGGACTCTCAGAAGCTTTAGTTCTAGGTTGTGGTGAGTGACTGAGCGAAGATGCGGACACCTTGGCAGGCATTACCTTGGGAGGTTCCATGGGCTTCTGCGGACCTGTCTGGGTCTGGTGACCCCTGAAAGGAGCGGGTGCGATACCCGCAGGTTTATCCCGCAGTGATCCCCTGGGTGCCTCCCACCCCTTGCTCCCCATGGGCTCAAAACCCACCCCTCACCGCTGCGTTGTAACAGCCTTGCAGTCTTCCAGCAAAGGGGAGCAAAATCCACTGTCTTCTGAGGAGCCCAACAGGAAGGGCAGAGATGAGCTACAGAACAATTGAGGTTTTGCCACAGGACTGAGCTGAACGTGGGCATCAAGCCCCTGCCTCTTCCAAAGAGAAAATGGGCAAGGAGGGGAGCAGGCCTTGTCGAGTGCAAAGGCCACTGCAGACGGAAATGCAAGTGGAAAACACAAAGGTGCCCCCCTTTCTCGTGCCCGGTCCCCAGGCGTAGCAATTGGAATAGTGGAATGTGAAAGGTGAGGGTTCGACTCACCAACGGCTAAACTGATGGGGGGATGGGTTGTTCCAGAAGAATACTCCCAAGGAGAAATGTTTGCCTGTAAGTTTGGTTGTTGCCGTAGGATTATTTTAAGAGTAAGCTGTGCAACCACCAGCTGTGTTTTATTCCTCATGAGATATTTTAGAGATTTTAAAGTAGTGATAATAATAATTTGCTTCCCAGACCAAAATGGCCTCTGCTATGGAATCATGATAATAAGGCTGTATTACTGAACTTCCAGTTATTAGAAAAGTAAGTTCTGGGATTTAATATACATCATGGTGACTATAGTTAACAATATTGTATTAATGCTTGAAGGTTGCTAAGGGTGTGGCTCTTAAATGTTCTCAACACACACACACACACACACACACACACACAAAGGTAATTATGTGAGCTAATGGATATGTTAACTAACCATAACGTGGCCAGCATTTGACAATATACGTTTATAGATATATGTGCAAATCATCACATTGTACACCTTAACCTTACATGGTGTCACATGCCCGTTACATCTCAGTGAAGCTGGGGAAGAAAGGAGACCCTATCGGAATTGCGTCTAGTCCCTGGAATGGGAGCTGTTGACCTTAGAGCGGAGCAGTGGTGACCAGTGACCCCACTGGCCGTGCCCGAAGCTGAGGCACCCAGCGTGGTGAAGGGCGTCTACAGTCCTGCAGGTCTCTGCTCCTATCCGGGCATCTGTCACCGGAGGTAGCCAGTGACAATTTCCACAATTTTATGACCCTTGGCTGCCATCCCAATAAGTCATAAGCCATCCTTTCCTCCTCCGTAAAATTCCACTTCTACACCCTGGGTTTTCCACCCAAATCCTTCAGAAGCGGTGAAAATGGAGCCACGCCTCCTTTATGTAACATCAGCGTGTTTCTTCCACTGCCAGCTCTGACTGACACCCCCCAAAGAAGTACCCAAGGATTGGGGACTAAGGGGCAATCGAGATACCAAGGATAAAGAAAAGGCTCATTTGCTTTGCTTTTGCAGTGGATAAGTTACTGAACGCCAAGGGATTGGTCATTTCTGTATTGTATACAATGTCTAGAGCCATATGGATATTGAACTAGATAATGAGGGGAAGAACCATTTTCTCCGTTATTGTAGGATTGGGGGACAGTTGGTTTGAATAAAAGGAGCTGTGGGAAGAAACAGATCAAGTACAGGTTCTGGCTGAGTGGACCGACAGTCTTGTCAGCAGAAGGATGTGTAGAGAGTGCAATCATGTCACACGTTGGAGTTCAGGGTCCAAACAAGAAAGGAAGGCTCCATCAGATATAGGGGATTGGGCTCAGGGTGGGGTTCAGAGAGGGTGCTGGGAAGTCAGAGTGTTGTCCAGGTTGCAGTACAGACGGGACCCAAATGCCAGCCAACCCCAGGACAGGAGCTGCCTGGCCGCCTCTGCCTTGGGCTTTTATTTTTTTATTTTCAGAGAGAAGAGAAGGGAGGGAGAAAGAGAAGGAGAGAAACACTGATGTGTGAAAGACACATTAATCAGTTGCTTCTCACATGCCCTCTACTGGGGACCTGGCCTGCAACATAGGCATGTGTCCTGACCAGGGATCAAACCGGCGACCTTTCAGTTCGCAGGCTGGCCCTCAATCCACTGAGCCACACCAGCCATGGCTCTGGCTTGATTTTTCTCCTTAAAAAAAAAAAAAAAGTCTTGGTTAACATGAAAAGTATTGGCAGGTTTTTCATGACTTTCCAGCATGAGTCCAGGTTTCTAAGTGCCTGTGACTGTAGCCTTGGAGGCCAGTCCAGTTAGAGTACTTTATTCCACCACCTGAGTGCCTACCATGTAAAACAAACAAACACAACTTAATACTGGGGAAAGCACAAAGGAGTGTAAGGTATAAACTGTAGTTCCTGTCCCCAGAATACAGCCTGGTTATGAAATCATGACCTCAATGTGTAAAAAGTTAAACAGCACAAAAGGGAAGTGATTCAATTCAATGAGATGAGATTTTGCAAGGCAGAAGTGCATTGTGTGACTGAATGGGTGGTACCTGTGGTGAGTGCCATAGGAACCGAGGTTGGGAGTAATCTCTGTGGGTTGGAGAGGGCTGGGAAGGGGAGCGAGCTGAACTGTCTTGCCTTTGGATAAGTTGAGAGAAATGGTGAAGGCATGCCAGATGGAGGAGTGGTGTAAGAGTTTGGAGGTAGGGAGTTTAAGAGACATTCTAGAAACAGTAAAACAGCTCAATTAGAGTTGAGGGTTGAGGAAGGCTAATAGTTGGAAATGAAGCCAGCAAGGTTGTTGAAATAGAAATGTGATGGTGTTGAATTAAAGAGTCCTCCAGTGTGTCTTCTAGACACTGAGAAGTCACCAAAGATGTTTAGACAGAGGAGTGACATGCTTAGAAATATTCTAGGAAAGTTAATCCGGTGGCTGAATATGGGCAAGTTAGAGGAAGAAAAAGTGCTTGGGTAGACCAGATGTCTGTGCTTGCTTTGGTCTGACTAATAACATGATAAATGCTCTAATTATGGAAGTGGTGGCAAGAACAGAAATAAAAAGATGGATACAAGAGACATTTTGAAGGAGAGGGTAATAAGTCTTAACCCCTTCTTCACCAAAGGTAAATGCATTGTTTCGTAAAAGGTGAAAGACTTATATGATCTTAAGAGAAAGCAGAGTATAAAATGCATTGTTTTGGAACCAAGTGACTAGAAGACTATTTTATGACCAGAAATGGGGATGTTAGGTGAGATGGAGGGTGAGATGGATGAATTCTTAGGTAAAAGCCGTGAGTTGAGCTTTGGATGATAGTCTTTTCTGTAGCAGGAGGCAGAAATGTATTACTAGAAGGTGTGAGGGAGAGCCCAGCCAGTGATGAACATGGGGAGTCGCCTGCCTGGAGATGACAGTTTAACCCGTTTGAATGGATGATATCTTCCTGAGAGAGAGAAGAGTCAAAATGTTGGAAGTGCCACCCTCTTAAAGGAGGAGGAGGAAAAGAGAGCACGCGGCCTGCCATCAGACACTGGGGAGGAGGTGACAGGTTCGCGGAGATGCAGATAAGAGCACCGAGAAGGAAGCTGTGGTCGGCAGTATCAGACATTGCAGAGAGATCAGGGAGGAGACAGACCGGGGAGAAAGACCCAGGGCTGAACAAAGGCCACTGGATTCTGCAACTAGGAAGTCGTTGGGCTTTAAGAATAGTTCCACAGTGCATGTGTAGGTGTGGGAGGAGATGGATTAAGGAGTGAACCTTGAAGGACAGGGAGCATAAACCATTGATTTCAGGTGAGAAGACGTAAAAGGGGAGAATATGGCCTTCCACGTTGGGCGTTTGTGTGGGGCACACCTGTGCGCACAGAAGACAAATATGGAGACATTGGTGCATTTGGCCAGACTTAATTAAATAACTACTAAGGACCTGGACCCAGTTACCAGGGAGAAATTGAAAGCTGTAAGAGAAAGAGAGGACAGTGAGGGGAACAGGGTTCGAGAGAAAATGGAAAGGAGGAATCGCAAGAATAGGGGAACTTTTAGTGCTGGAAAGGAGAGACACTCCTTCCTCTGAGACTGGGGAGGGGGATGGCGACAGGCGGGTGTAGATTCAGGAATGTTTTGAAATGAAGAGAATAAAAGGTGGAAAGCAGGACTGCTGACCTTAGGGTTCTGGACAGAGCGGGAGGTGGGCGGCCTCTGAGAGACAGGGTGGACTAGGGTGATGGGTGATGGGGTGAAAAGGAAAATGTTAAAAATACCACCCTGGGTCATGTTGGGGGGGGGGGGGGGTCAAAGAGACACAGGCATTAGGTTGGTGCTGCACAGAAACCTTGAACTTCCCTTGTACCGTAATAAGACATGGTCATGAACTGCAGCTTAGAAGACGAGCAGTGTTTCCACTTCCACTTCTAAGAACTTATTCTTCTTCATTGTCTTACTTTTCCTAATACATTTTCTATGATTTTTTTATTTCTAGTATTACCATAGTTATAAATTGCACAGCCATTCGAGAGATAGGCTCTTTCTTATAGATTCCTGAGGTTATCTCAATTGTGGGTGAGATGTTGGTATGAAATAATACTTTCTAGATGAATTAATTTATTGATACATACACTTACCAGGAAAAGTTAGTGGATAGAACCCATGAATTGTACTGCCCACTTCCTCTAAAAGGCTGATACAAAGTTTTAGACGATCTACATGAAAACATCAGAGCGACTGCCTATGTCCTCAAACCTACAGGGTGCATTTAAGGGTAATTTAAGAATAAGGTCCAAGGGGTAATTGTGGGTCCCCCGGAAGCTAGCAGATCACGAGCAGCTCCATGACGGGACCCGTGTGGCCAGATGTGTCTTCACGTGACTGGACCAGATGGTCAGTCGGTGACAAGGAGGAGCCGACCAGGCAGGACAACACACATGACAGTCACGTAACAGTTCCCTGGGCCACCTGCCACCATCCTCGGTGTCAGTAGGCGAGCAGCCCAGTGAGAACCGAGGAGGAATTTGTTCCCATCACAGATAATATGTATAACAAACATAAATAACTTGCACAGCCCTGGCATTGATTCTGTGTCTCAGCCTTTAGTATATCCCTGACTCTGTTCTACAAGTCTCCCGCCCGCTCACCGTGGCAGGTGGGACCCCGAACTACTTGGCCGACAAACCGAGCGACCAGAATGTGCTTCTGGGTGGGACGGATTCACTTTCCCAGCCCCATTCACGTGGGAGGAAAACATTCCATGGGCCCCCACGGAGGTGAGCCGGCCAAGCTCACTCACGCCACGGCGACTGAAACATTTCTTCTCCCCTGTCTTCTCCTCGTAGGTATGGCCTCACATGTGCAAGTTTTCTCCCCTCACACCCTCCAATCAAGTGCCTTCTGTAGTGTGAAGAAACTGAAAGTAGAGCCGAGTGCCACCTGGGACATGACTGGGTACGGCCCCCACAGCAAAGTGTACAGCCAGGGCAAGAACGTGCCGCCTTCTCAGCCAGCCAGCACAGCCGTCAGCACCTCCTTGCCGATCCCGAACCCCAGCCTCCCTTACGAGCAGACCATCATCTTCCCAGGAAGCGCCGGGCACATCGTCGTCGCGTCGGCAAGCAGCACCTCCGTCACCGGGCAGGTCCTCGGCGGGCCGCACAACCTAATGCGTCGAAGCACTGTGAGCCTTCTTGACACCTACCAAAAATGCGGACTCAAGCGTAAGAGCGAGGAGATTGAGAACACGAGCAGCGTGCAGATCATCGAGGAGCATCCACCCATGATTCAGAACAATGCGAGCGGGGCCACGGTCGCCACTGCCACCACGTCGACGGCCACGTCCAAAAACAGCGGCTCCAACAGCGAAGGGGATTACCAGCTGGTCCAGCACGAGGTGCTGTGCTCCATGACCAACACCTACGAAGTCCTCGAGTTCCTGGGCCGAGGGACGTTCGGGCAGGTGGTCAAGTGCTGGAAGAGGGGCACCAACGAAATCGTGGCCATCAAGATCCTGAAGAACCACCCGTCGTACGCCCGGCAGGGCCAGATCGAGGTCAGCATCCTGGCCCGCCTCAGCACAGAGAGCGCGGACGACTACAACTTCGTCCGGGCCTACGAGTGCTTCCAGCACAAGAACCACACGTGCTTGGTCTTCGAGATGCTGGAGCAGAACCTCTATGACTTCCTGAAGCAGAACAAGTTCAGCCCCTTGCCCCTCAAGTACATTCGCCCAGTGCTCCAGCAGGTGGCCACGGCCCTGATGAAACTGAAGAGCCTGGGCCTCATCCACGCGGACCTCAAACCGGAAAACATCATGCTGGTGGATCCGTCCAGGCAGCCCTACAGAGTGAAGGTCATCGACTTTGGCTCAGCCAGTCACGTGTCCAAGGCTGTGTGCTCCACCTACTTGCAGTCCAGATACTACAGGTAAGACCGTTGGCCCCGAGACAGAGGATGTGCAGTTGCTGGTCACTGCGGGGGAGATAAGGTTCTTTGCCTGCGGTGGCTGCCTTCAAGGGATCGGAATTTACTCCGGAAGTTAGGGTGTGGGCGCGTGGAAATGGTGATTAGAAGCCATTAGAAGTCAGAAGGGAGTCAGGTGAGACCCTGGGCATGTGTTTTCAGAGTTGGAAGGGATTCCTGGGGCTGGGGTGCCGAGCAGAAGCAGAGCAGGGGAGTTCGGTCCTCACGGGTGGTCGGATCCAGACATGGGTGGAGGAGAGAGTGGGGCATACATTGTTGAAGTCACCGTGGCGAGAATGCGCAAGACGCGTGGGAGATGCGGACGCCCACCTGGCCAGAACAGAGGACCTGCGGACGGGGAAGCTGTGACCAAAAGGACAAGCTGGGCTTTGGGGTCTTAAATACCTGACTAGGAGGCTGCAACTGTATCCTCAAATGTGGAGCGTGCACCGAGGCATTAGAACAGCAGTGGGTAACAGGACAAATGTGATGCTCTGAGACGGCATTTACACATCGGTGGAGGTGGGATCTGAGAAGGAACGGGCTAGCTTAGGGCCTGTCAGCTTGCTACTGGCGAGAGAAGGCCAAGTTTGGGGTCAGGGTGGTAAGCAGGTGGTGGGAGGATTGTAGGAAAGCACACGGCTCTCATTCCTTCACTCACTCCTCAGGGGTTTACTTCACTCCCCACCTGAGCCGGGCACAGTGCTGGGAATGCAGCAGGCGCCGTCCTGGGGGCCTAGCGTGCAGGTTGCCACCGCTGCTCCACGTTAAAAATCACTGGGGGCTTTAAAAAGTAACCTGACTTGGGTCCTGATCCCCACAAGCTGAATCAACATCTTTTGGGGGAGTTGCATTTTTGACAGCATTTCTGGGGGTTTCACTGCACAGTGAGCGTTGACAACTGGTGCTCTAGGCAGGGCGGGGTGGGGTGGGGTGGGGCGGGGCAGGGCGGATGAGACCACTGGCTTTGGAGTGAGAAGCTGGACTTGACCCTCATCCCTGCACTCGCTGAGCTGTGTGACCCAGGGTTGCTGCCTCATTTCTCTGTGCCCCAGCTCCTCACCATAAACTGGAGGGGTTAGTCACTGGCCTCATGGGGTTGTCGGGTGGTGGCAGGCTGTGACGTGGTGAAGCACTTTGCTCCAGCACTTGGTGGGCGTGCAGGAAGGAGCGGGCACAGTGGGAAGCAGGACGGTCTGTGGAGATGACAACGGGCTGTGTTGAGGGTGATGTTGAACAGTCCGGCGAAGGTGGAAGGTGGCGAGAAACAAAACTGAACTCTGAGAAGTCAGGGCTCATGATACACGCCGGAAGCTGACACGTAGCAGGAGCACCAGCATCCCGGCTCATCTGTCTGTGTCTGTACTCCAGTCATGGACGTGCTTTCACCACACTTTCTTCCAGGCCACAGAGAAAAGGCTAGAGAGCGCGCTGGAGCCAGGTGGGTGGGCGCAGCTGGCCCGTCACCTGGCCCTCCACCGGTCGGCTCCCCTTGTTTACTGACCTGCTAACTGCTGGGCCATTCCCTCCACCCAGTCCCTCGGCCTGCAGCCTCCGTGGATACCCTTCAAGACAGGGTCCCCTGAGTGCCCTCTCCCCTCCCTCACCTTCTCCCCACTCACAGGTCTCCAGGCCCCTCCCCCTGTGCTCACTCTCTCCCTACCCTGGCCCCCCTCCCTTTAGGAGGCATTTCCTGGGCTGCAGCAGCTCCTCCCCAGGTCCCTGCATCCTTCCTTCCCCAGCAGATTCTTTCCCTCAGTTCCGGCATGCATCTTCCCATCTGGGAAGACGCCTCCGCCTGCCGCCGCCTCTCCCCTCTGGTTTCTTAAGCCTCTGGGGCCTGCTCGCTGCCCTGTGCCCGGGAGCCAGGTGCTCCTCATCACCGCTACATGGAGAGGCGAGATGTGAACTGGCGCCCGGGGCTTGGAGGGAGACGGGGAGGCCCGGGGAGGAGAGCTGGAGGAGGGTGGGCCGGGGCTGGGATAGCACCGGGTTCTCTGAAAGCCAGCCCTGGGTGGCATCAGCACGTCTCACTGTTGCTGCTGCTGTCACTTTAGGTTTGGGTGCGCCAACCCAGCACGCCACAGGCTGCCCCTTCCCAGGCCTTGGCCTGAGCGGAGGGTGCGCTGCAGCAAAGGCAGGCTGCTCGGGCTTCTGGGATTTCATCACCCCGAATTGTCGATTAGTGGACAGATACTTGCTCTATTCAAATTACTAAAAAGTGAGCATGGCCACCTGTAAAAAGACTTTTAAAAACTCACACTTAGGGCAAAACTTGGTGAGCCAGTAAGTTGACTTGGGATTCTCAAGCACTCTCCTCTTCTCACCTGGTGCCCATGTGACACTTCCCACCCCTGCCCCAAAAGGTGGACACTCGGTTTTCCTTCGCTGTTATGTCTGTCCCGGTGCCCCAGTACCTGCGACCCCCACGCAGGAACTCGGGCGGGGCAGAGGCATGTCTCCGTGAGTGGTGAAGGCTTGCTTGCTGCCTCCCCCAGGGCTCTTGTTAGCTCTTCCCACTTTGCACTCCGCCTCCCTCCCTCCCAAGGCCTGAGCTCTGGCTGCCAGGTTCCCACTGCCTGTAACCTTCAGTGGTGTTGCCTAACACTCTGAGGACGAGAACTGTTCCTCTTCATGGTTGTTTTGGCCAAAAATGCAAGTGTCGGTCCTTCAGGTCCTCATGCCCCGCCCCTCCATGTCCAGCTCTGGCTTCAAGGGCATGGTCAACCTGCGTGCCAGCCCGGCCTTTCTGCCTGAAAAGATGTTCAGTCCTGCTCCTCCCTGCCACCGGGCCTCATCACAGCCCAGAATAGCTCGCCGCCATCACGAGCTGTCTGACTGTTTAAGAACAGTCTCCAGCTGTGTGTAGTCTGTCCTGGCTGTGTGGGGCAGCCCGCTCCATCCAGGCCACGTTTATCAAGCTGGTTTTCCCTCTCACGGGGGAGAGGGGTTGGGGTGGGGCGGAGCTCTTCAGTCCTCCGTTGTTACCCTGAGAGGGAAGGCGTTTCCAGCCACATCTTCAGAGAATGTGCCTGTGTTTGAGCTGCCTGGTGCGGAGGGGCCCTTCGGCTACGGACCCAAGTGGGCCCAGGGTGTGGTCTGCCAGGGTCCCCCAGTATCTGAGCTGGGTGCATTTCCCCCGGGACCTCTCACTCTCAAAGGGAAGAACACTTACATGTCCCTCCCTGTTTTAAGTGGAACAGTTTTAACAGTCTCATCCCTGCCTAGTGATGTGGGAACAGTTTCTGTCCAAAGCCTGGGTTACCTGGACAGGTAGGTGGTAGCTGAGGCGGGGTGGGGGGTGGGGCGGGAGCAGGTGCGAACTATTACCCTACTAGTTAGGCATTTGCTTGGCGGAGGGTGGGGGCCTCTTGCTGCAGGTGTTCTGGGAGGCTAGCCTGAGTGCGTGTGTTTCAGGAAACAAAGGCTGTGTTTTTCGTTTTCCCGGCCTGATGCGTGGGTATCCCCTTCCGACTTGAAGGTCAGTCGTACAGTTCAGTGTCAGGCTGCCCTGGTTCTCCAGCTTTATTGCTCACGAGAGTCACCTGGAGAGCTCGCTAAAAGCAGATTTCTGCCAAGGTCCTGCCCCAGAGCCACGGGCCTCAGAATCTGCAGGGGAGCGCCCCCTGGGAAAGTCTCTGCCGCCCCCGCCCCATACAGAGACAGGCACGCACGCACGGAATTGGGGGTGAGGTGGTCATACTCAGGCCCACTGTTTGAGAAGCACTGCCCGGAGCAGGAAGGGGCTGATTGTCACAATGGTGTCACCTTGCAGGTGCTCTCCCCATAAGGGGCGGAGTGGCAGGTAGTCCTGTCAACTGTCCCCTCCCCCAGAAGTCCTGTCACCTCCCTACGCGGTCCTGCCTGGGTGCCAGGTATTGCTTCGGAACAGGTGGTGCATGAGTGCGGGGGCACCTCCGCTCTCCGCGTGCCCAGCAAACTAAAAGCAAAACCAAGTGTTCAGGCCTCCTCTTGAAAAAACAGGACGACATGCCGTGCGAACAGGAGAGAGTCAGCAGTGAGCATGTGCAGACCCTTTATTTCTGCTCTGAGCTATTCAGAATACCCTTGTCTGCTGGACTTAACCTAAAATGATACCCTAGTAATGATACCCAAGATCATTACTAGGACCCCCCAAAAATAGGCATCAAAATTTAAGATTTAAAATATGGCCAGTAATGTACTTTTCATAATAATCTGACCTTTCTTGTCCGATTCTTTGAGTTGGAAAGCCCGTCTTCAGGTTGATGCCTTGGTGGTTTTAGGTGGGAGTGGAGATGTGTTTGAATTCCGTTCAGGTCAGCAGATGGCCACTGGGAGACGTCCACTGGGCGCTTACTCAGTGTCCGGCAGCAGTACTGAAGGGGGCGGCATCAGGCATGAGTTCTCGCCTCGAGGTGTGTGCGGTCTCTCCGAGAAAGTTAAAAGACACAGACAGACTGCCTAGAGAGTGATTTGCATGCTTCAGCCCTGCAGATGTTTGGCCATTCAGCAGGACTCACTGACACTCCAGGAAACCAATGATGGGAAAACCCAGCTAAAGAAAGTCACGTTAAGGAACGATTTTGCAAGACAGGTCAATAGAGAAGGTTTATAGCTGCACTGCGGTAGATCTGAAAGGAAATGAGAGGTGGGGTGGGGGGACCTGGAGGCACGGAAGTTGGGGTGAATAAGGGAAGATGGGGACACGGTGACCCCTGGGAGGAGTGGAAGGCCTGGGTTGGAAAACAGGGTGTGGGTGAGTAACATCTCTCGACAGAAGCTTTGATGAGGCACTTGGATTTAACAAGGAGCAACTGGGTAGGGTTAGGGATATTAATGAGGTTAATCAACTGGAATGGAAAATAACAAAGTTGGGGAGAATCCAGAGGCTGAGAGAGAATAGATAGTGGTTATTCAGGAAGAAAGGGAAGAGGCCCTAGATTGTAATGAGGGGGCCCCCCCACCCTGAGTACAAATGCAAACACTTAGTGCTTTTAACCTTTCTGGTACTGTGATTACAGAATAGGCTTAGAGGGAATGGCGGTTTGTTTGGTTTGCTGTGTTTGTTTGTTGACAGAAGTCCTGAAGCCCGGGTCTCTTCGGGGCCTGGTTTCCAGTCCCACCACAGCTACTGAGTCATGGGCTCTGGGAGGAGGGTCGGGAGCCTTGCGTTGCAGTGCTGGCCCTTCTGTCCCCACCGAACTGTGTTCCCCTGAGTCATTAGCAGCAGAATGTCAACTGTGAGCCGTCCTCACTCCTGCATCTGGATCCCACTGTGACCAGGGCCCGTGTGTCTGAGACAGAGCTCAGTCTGAGGCCAGAGGACAGTCTTCTCTCCTGTGGGTTGACCTTGGCCTCATTAGTCCAAACCGGGAACCCTCCATGATCTCTCCCCCATCAACAGGGAACGTGGCATATTCGAGAGCGCCTTGCAGGCAGACCTCATTTTATTGCACATCACTGTATTGTACTGCTCAGATGTTGCAGTTTTTACAGGCGAAAGGCAAGAGCCACCCCCAGCAAAAAGGTTACAACTCTCGTTATTGCTGCACTCACCCTTGTTGCAGTGGTCTGCAGCCAAACCTGCAGTATCTCCAAGGGG
The DNA here is from genome assembly GCA_004024845.1 of Tonatia bakeri. Taxonomy (NCBI): domain Eukaryota; kingdom Metazoa; phylum Chordata; class Mammalia; order Chiroptera; family Phyllostomidae; genus Tonatia; species Tonatia bakeri. Next base: position 135,065 of record PVIA01001548.1, on the reverse strand, counting down.
GCGCCTGTATTCTAAGCCGCTTCAAAAGAGGGGCGCACAGCTTCATAAAGCCATAAACACGAGTCGTTTCAAAAATTGCATAGCTTCTGCAGATCATAACGTATAAAAGGTGACTGACTAGAAGTTCGACTTGAGTGAACAGGGCTGAAGGTGAGATAATGCGGTGCAGGTGTCAACTTTTGGAATTAATTTGTCTTTTATTACTCATACAAACAGTAGAACAAGTGGCTGGTTTACACCTGAGGAAATTAAGCAAAATATTCAGCCGCTCACGGTCCCAGCGCCCGGGGAGGACCACAAATGCGTGAAAGCTCTCAGGGCCGCGGCGCGCCCCGAGGAGAGTAGTCAGTGAGTTCGAGCCGCTGGGAGGTCGTCCTCCGTTCTCCCACGCCTCTCCGCTCGTGAGCTGCGTGGCGAAATAGTTTAAAGTCAAAATTTTCTTTATTGTGAGATAATTGAAGTCGGAAGCCATACACGTATTCGAGGGCATCTCTGCTCAGGTGCTCTGGTCCCCCTACACACACACACTCTCTCTCTCACACACTCGTGCACACACTCGCTCGCAGATACCACGGTGTAAACCCACACGTGACACACACAGGCACAGGTGTGCTAGTGAGCACCTTGGTGACAGAAGCGAGCACACAGCTCTGGCAGAGGTGCTGACGTGCATGGATGCCCAGCACTCGGAGGGAGGCACACAGACACACAACACACATGCACAGACGTGCAAGGATGCACACCTTCAAAGACACTGAAACACCTCATACCTTCACAGGTCACACGGGCCAACCCGAGGTCCCCAGAGACCAAGGGCCCAGAGACGAAAGTGTGTGGATGCCCCAGAAACTTGGCCCAATTTTTTGCCGAGCCGCCAACTACGTATCCCCAAACCTGAGGACAGTAGGGCTGGAACCACTCTTGGGCTCAAGGTATAAACCAGTCGCTTTCAAAGTGTGACCCAAAGGCCCTCCCACCCCAGGGTCACCCCGGTTCTTGTTAAAAGTGGAGGTTCCTGGGGCACCAAGGAACAGGCCTTCCGGGGCTTAGGCCAGGCAACATAGGTGGACACAAGCTTCACAGCTAATTCTTTTTTCCTTTCACTCCGTTGAGGTGTGATTGGCATACAGAAAGCCGTCTGTACTTAATCCAAACAACTTGATGAGTTTGCAGATGGGTGTATACCCATGAAGCCGTCAGCACGCTCTGTGTCTTCAGCAGACCCGTCACCTCCAGAAGTTTACTCCTACCTTATATATCATCCTCATCATCATCACCATTATTTTACCCTGTGACAACTGTTGCTCCTAAAGACTTGGAGTCCAGGGCCCATTGTCCCCGGTGGGGGCGGGGGGGGGGTGAACTAAATGCCCTGTCGAGGTGGGTGAGGTGGGGCCGCTGGTGACAGCCCTCTCTGTGGGGTCAGTGGTCAGACCCCTTATGTCCCATTGGTGGTGACAGTGAAGATCCAAAAACAGTCGGTGAGCGTGATAGGGTCGGTGGGCTGGCGAGTGGGTGGTCCAAGGAGGATTGGGGTTGGGGAGACCAGAGGAGACGTCAGTATCCCCCTCTTTCTGCATAATTCACAGCCGAAGTGGTACTTCCTCGGAGTAGCTACCGAACTCCCCCTGCAGCCCCAGCTGGGCTGGGAGCTGTCACCCTCATTTATGCACCGAGTGGGTCATTTTTTGAGTTCCGAAGATATGCCAGACCCTGTGCACTGTGCTGCGGTTTCAAGAAACAGCAGGAGTGCGCCCGGTCCTGCAGCTCTGCCCCAAAAGCTGTAGGGGAGTGGGCGGTCCCTGGGGAGGCAGCGCTGGGCGTATCAGCTCTGCTGCTCCTTTCCCGTCTGGCACTGACATCTCCCATTAAACTGCGAGGGCAGAGCGTGTCACCCTTGAATCGTGTACCCCGTTCTCCCTGGCTCTTTGAGCCACTGGTATATTCTAAGTCCTGAGGTTTCTCCCTCCTGCCCTTGGCCTTTCCTGACAGTGGGGCTCTGCATCCCAGCTGGTGTTTCACAGCTGTGTGGCTGGAGGGAACTGCCCACACCTCTCTGAGGTTCTTTGTTCTCTTCTGAGAGAAACATGACCGCAGTCCCTGGGGTTGCTGAAGGGCTGAATGAGCGAGCCCCATGCCGTGTGAGCGGTGCACCTGTGTGCACCTCGCCTGGCACAGGGCCTGTGTCCTGTCAACCGCCGGCCTGGGCTCCTTCTATAGTGTGCATGCCTCTGGGGTGGCACTGCTGTGGTTTGGTCTGCTGTCATTATTAGCTGTCAACACCCCCAGTGTCCCCAAGCTTCTTGGGGTCGCCTTCATTTCTTTGGCCCAGCACTATACTTCACATTCAGTAGGTGCATACTTAATGAGGGCCTGTGTGTTTGGAGTGTGCTTAGTGGGCTCCCTCCAGCATCAGGAAGGGACAGTGTCCAGCCCAACAACAATGTAGGAGTTAACGTTTGAGGAGGAGGAAAGTGGCATCTCCTCCCTGAGCTGGGAGGGGACAGGGGGAGGAAGGCAGGTGCACTGTTTTTCACCTGAGGGCAGGCGCCCTGTCCTGCTGCGCTGGCACACGTGACTTGAAGCTGTGACGTCTGGGCTGGGCATGGACGTCTCACGGGGGTGGAACTGTGCCCTGGTGGAAGCCTCCTGGGTCGGGGCATTCGACACCTGCCCTGACATCCTGCATCCACTCCCCACCTCTGTGACATCAGAAAGGCCAAGGAGCCAAGAGTGGGGTGATGCCGAAGCCTCTCTGCAGATTCCCCTGAAAGCAGTGTGTGTGTGCTGGGGGCGGGGGGAATCTGTGCATGTGGTGTGTGTGGGTGTGTGTTGTCCACATGATGTTTGTGTCAGTATAGGTGAGTGTGTGTTGGTGTGGGTGTGTGTTGGTGTGGGGATGTCAGGTGTGTTGTATATGTGGTGTGGGCATGTGTTGGGTGTGTTGTGTCTGTGGTGTGGGTGTGGGTGTAGTTGGATGTGTCGTATATGTGATGTATGTGTGTTAGGTGTGTGTGTGTGATGTGTGTGTGTTGGTGTGGGTGTGTTGGGTGTGTGTGCTTGGTGACAACAGGCAGACTGGTCCATAAGCTCCCAGTGTATGGAGCCCTTTCTGTCCCTGATCCTGGGGATCAGGGTCACAACCTCAGTTATGTAAACGTTGACCATAAAAAAAGGGGTTTTGGCCAGAACATGAGGCATAAACTGTCGGTGCCACTTCTTTGTCATCCAGCGAGCTCCAGTGAATGAGTCCTCTTCCCCATGTGAATCAGAGCTTGTATCAGCGAATAAAAACCCACTAAGTGTGAACCCCCAGAACATAAACAGACTCGGCACCGAGAGTCAGGTGTTCCCACTTGTGAACGTCCAGCGTTCTCCCTGAGCGGCAGCCAGGTGGCCTGGGGGCCAGGGGACTGCGCCGTGTCCTGCTTATGGCTGGGGCACCACAAAATCTATCCATCGCCTGAGACTCATAAAACTTACATAAAAAAATAATAAAGTAAGACATGTTTTTAATCTAAAATCCATTTACCCCTGAAGACCTCTGAGGAAACCGTTGATAATGTTAAGCCCTGGAGCCTTATCTTGCGTAGTTTTTCTTCCTGTTTTTGTTTGTTGTGTTGCATTCGGACCAAGAGATGTCCCCATCCATCCTGTAACAGGATGGCGATGGTCATTTCTGGAAACAGCCGGACGGGCACCCATGCAACATGTCGGGGGCTGAACAGCTGCGGGGGATGGGAGCGGTTTCTTAGCTGTGCGTGCTGTTTCACTGTGTAGGTCGCGGGCTGGTCCTCTGACGGTTAGGGACAGAGACCGTTACAAACGGGTGTGACGAACCGTTAACACTCGGATATGCCAAGACGCTGGAAGTCTGGAACGAAGGCGAAGCCACCCAGCCTTCCGGTGCCCACAGGACCCTGCCCTTGGCTCTTCCGCTATTCTGGCCACGACCAGCATGCTCGTGTGTGAGACAAGAGAGTTTTCCCTGAAACAGTTTTCCAAGACCAGCCTTTCCCTACAGCAAGCCTCCCATCTGAGGGGGTTTTGTGGTTTTTATGCAGAAGTAGCTGGTTTTGCAGGAATGGGTTATTTTGGATGCAGTGGGTTACCCTGTCTATGTTCTACGTGATGGGCCTTGGCGGCGGGGGGGGGCATCCTCCGTGGTGGTCCCAGGCTTGCCGAGGCCGGTTCCCAGCAGGATGACCTGGGCCATGCACCGCAATAACTGGGCCGCGGCCCAAGGCCAAATGCTGGGCATGGAGCCACCTTCCTCCCTCCGTCTCCCCAGTGACAGGAGCTTTCCACTCATTTCCTTGGAAGAAGCAGGAGGGGCAGCGGCACATGAATGTCATTTCACGGTGTCCTCTGTGGCTCCGAGTGGCCAGTGTAGGGCACAGGTGTTCTGCACCTCTCCCGGCAGTGAGACGGCTGTTTGCAGACCCGAGCTCCTGGCCACACCGCCCTGTTTGCCTTGCCACTGACCCCGCCCGTTGTGCCACGCAGGAACACTCTCCGCACTCGTTCCCTCGTTCCGAGGAGCCGTTCAGCGGCCCTTCAGTGGCCCTTCCTTGTCCTCGAACGTTCCCTCTTGTTTCTCGGGAGGCACTCCCTGAAGCCTCTCCCTCCGTCCTGCGGTCCCACACTCCTGCCTCTGGCCCTGCGCTGGCTCCCTCATCCTGCGTCCTGACCTGGAGTTCAAAGTCCCAGTCTGCAGGCCCAGCCTTTGCCTCGCCCCATGGGGCTCAACTCCCACATGCCATGAGCACACTCTGCTCCACGGCTGAGGATACCCCACCCCACCCCGGCCCCCCGGTCCAGCCCTGCCCCACTCAGGTGCCGGATTTGTCACAACCAGAAGGGATTCCCTTTTCTTCAGAATATTTGGACTTGGTGTGATCCATCTAGGTAATCCATCATTCATCCATTTAATCCCCATGGAAATTCTACACCCCTGGGGTCTCCCGGGGTATGGCTTGTAGACCCTGTGAGATCCAGGGCTGATGTCATCAGCCAGCTTTACAGTGAGCTGAAAGGACCAGCCACCACCAGATTAGTCTACAGAAGGGACGTGGAGACAGAGACCTGGGTCTCGGCATCCCACCCGCTCGGTGACTTGGGATGGGTCTCTCAGCCTCCCAGCAGTGCGTTTCCTCAGCCCACTGGGGCGGGCGACCTTCCACACCAGGACCTTGGGAACCTCGAAGGTCTGTAAGTGAAGCCTGTGTTCGGCTTCACACAGCCCCTGCACGTAGTGGAGACCGTCAGTATGTTATTATTTCTCACCTGGACCTGCCGGCCCGCTCTTTCCTACGTCTGGCTTTTCCTTTAGCTTCTCTTCCCCACCCCTGCTTGTGTTCCCAGGGTTTCCCCGAGCTATCCCGGTGGGCACATCCGCAGTAGGTGAGAGAGGTCTCCACACGTCACCTCGCTTAGACGCTGGGGGACACAGTTCAGCGAAATCTCAGCTTTCAGAATGTTGCCGGTGAATTGCTTTACTGTCACGTGATCAAGGCTGCCCCTGCAAGACACGTGTTCATGTGTGACTGTCGGTTTGGGGCCGTGAAGGTCCCAGTGAGGTTCTGCTGGCACTGACAGAACCAGTAACGGTGAAGAGAGGTTCTTCTCTGAGAAACGTGCCACTGAAATGCTTTCCAACTTTTTGTTTATATTCTGTGTCACGGCTTGTGTAGGAAGACCGCATCTTCACCTCACGGCTGTGTTTTATGCGCCGTGCTTTCGCACACCTACCACGTGTATGTGATGCTGCCTCCCCCCCCAAGGGGGCACCACCCCTGGTTTGGGGGAATGCTCAGCAGCTTCTTCGGAAAGAACAGTTCACGGGGCACACCCGCCTGGGAGAAAGCCTCAGGAACGGGAAGGCTCCAAAGCAGTTAGAGGCACCGAGTGGGCCATGCCCTCCCGTGAGGGGGAATCGTGTGGGGAGAGTCTCACACGAGAAACATATGACAGGTAAGAGCATTCGTAGGCTGACGTGGATGGGAGTTTGGACTTCAGAAATGCAGATTTCAGAGGGTCAAGGGTCTACTCACCCACAAGAAGTAGACATTTAGGAAGCTGGGTGCACAGCTCTGTATGTGAACTGAACTTGCCTGCATTGCCAGGGCCTTTGGTTCCTGCGGTGACACCTGTTGAGTGTCCCATTGCTGCATGTGACTCTCATCCTAACTCTGCAGGTGGGTCCTGCAGCATCTCACTGTGCAGTCAGGGCCTTGTCTGGGGTCACCCACGTGCTCGTGACCACACCAGGAGTGCATCCTGTGTGTCCCGCTCTGTCCAGCTGACTTCTGCCCCACCGCAGACAGCTGGGGACATCGAGGACCGTGGGCTGAGGGGAAACCCCGGGCATGCAGAGGGACAGCCCCTAGCTTCTCTGGACCGGCCCAGGGGTGTGTCTGAGCTAAGCAGCCATCTGCCTGCCCTCCTGCCCTCCGCCCGCACAGGGAGGGTCCCCTAAAGAGTGCGGGGAGCCGTGGTTCCTTTTCCCCTCGCACCAGGAGTCCCGTGCTCCGTTCTGCAGGGACACTGGATTTGCATATTGCTCTGCTCAGTTTTGCATGTTGTGCCCTCCCTGTCCCAGTGGAAGTGAGACATCATGTGCTTGACATCTGGACAACACTGTGCCTGCACCACCTGTGAAACAAACGAGGCCGTGGCGGAGACCCGGTGTGTGTGTGGGGGGGGGGCCCCCCCGGGGTGCACAACCTCAGTGCGCATGCGTGCCGGCGGGGCAGGCCACACCTCCCCGCAGAGCCCCGCTGACCGCAGGGATTCAGGCCCCGAGAGCTTACTCCTAAAAACGTAAACAGGATGGATGTGGGTAACTGAGATGCCAGGTGGAGGGCAATTGGTTCATAAGCTCACTGAAGTTCAAGCGCTGCGGGCTGTCGTGCTGGGAAGGACCACCTGGTGCGTGGCTCAGAGGGACCCGTGCTGGGCACGTGGTCCCCTGCCCTGCCCTCTGACAGCAGGGCGTGCCCCAGCCGACCTGCCACCGGATGAAACCCCCTCTGCACGCAGTCTGACTTCTTGCTGAGGAAGGAATGCACGCTCAGCCTGAGCGTGGTCGCCGTGGCGTGCTCCAGGTGCTAAAGGGGAAGCGGGGAGGGACCTACGCATATTCAAGGGGTCCCTCTCTGCAAGAGCAAGACTCGCCACACTTAAATACTTTCCATTTTGCCTGCACAGTGTGAGAATTGCTAGATGTGTTTGGCCACAGAAATGGAACACTTCTAAGGAGACAGAACAGCATTGCCTTTCATAGCAGGAAGGAGGGGAGCTCTTCTGCGGGAAATATGCCCCCTGCCGCCCTCGAGGGGATGAGATGGGGGCCCTGGGCTGGCGCGAGCGGCGGAGGATTCCAGCTCTGCATGTCTCACTGTCAGGGTGCCTGCTGCCCAAGCTGCCGCCTGCACGAACAGAGCCCGGCAGCGGCTTCCTAAGGCAGGACATGGACCTGATCGAGGCCGGCTGTGGGCTGAGTGGTCTGCGCTGCTGCTTGTTTTTCTTATCACACACGGTCTTACTCAGGTTTCAAGGTCTTACTCGGGTTTCACTTCTCTGGCCGTCAGTGTTCAGCCACTCCACTCTCCACATCTCTCCCTCACCCTCGTCTGCTATAGATCCTGCTGCATTTAAAATCTGCATTCCATGCTTCCTTGCATTGGATGGACTTGGAGACTTACATTTGTTTTTGTAATTGTGTCCTGGGTTTGGGTGTGGGGCCTCCAGCTAGGTGGCGAGTACCCTCCCCTGCTCTGGTGATCAACGTATCCTCCGCACTGGGTGCCGGGGTCAGAGGGGGAGAGAGATCACCAGTCCTAGCTTCCTAGCGAGAGGAAAGCTAGTCTGTAAATCCCCAAAGGAAGCTTTTTATGAGCCACAAAGGTCAGCATTAATGAAAATCACTTCAGGAACTTTTTTTTTTTTTTTTTTCATAAATTAGCTATGTTTAGAAGAATTTTTTCGGGAACTTTTGTACATCGCTGGTGGGATGTAAAGTGGCATGACCACCTGCGGAAACAGTGAGGTGGCTCCTCTGAGAGCCCTGCATCAAATTGCCACACGGCCCCTGCAGTTCCACCCCCAGGCGTTTACCCGAAGGAACTGCGCCTTTGTAGCAGCTGCAGGCGCCATAGTCCGAAGGCTGAAACAGCCCAGGTGCTCAGCAGCGGAAGAGCGTCCAACCAAAGTCACGGTGTGTCTGTGCCACGGGGTGGCCGGAGAGGCTGCGCGTACAAAACCTCGTGCTGAGGTCACATATTATCTGATTCCCTTTCTACGGAATACCCTGAACAGGTGACTCCATAAGGACAAAATGCAGATTGGTGGCTGACGGCGGAGGAGCGAGGAGGAACTGGGGGAAATTGCTGGGTGGGGTGTGGGTCTCCTTCTGAATGAGGAAAACATGCTGAAACCAGGTGGAGGCGGTGGCTGCATGACAACGGGAATGCTAAACGCCGCAGAATAGTTCACTTTAAAACAGTTAACTCTGCGTCGTGTGACTTTCACCCCGATAAATTAACTTTTTATCGGAAAGAAAAGCCTTTTCCAGGCTGAGAGGCTGGCACGGGATGAGATTTTGCCAGGCACTGAGACTTGGGCCCTTTTTGCTTTACTTGGAAAGGGACCTAGAACTGTTGAACGTGCCGGCTGGAATATGCGCGGCTTTGAGAGCTGTGCGTGTGCCGTGGCTACAGGAGCTGATCTTTAGGGTCCCTACAAAAGCGAAATTTGCAGGATGACTTACACTGTTCTGGTACTAGGCTAAAACACTCCATTTTTTCACCCTGGATTTGGCAAGAAAAGGAACAGCTTTATCCAGCATTCTTTGAGGCCCTGGCATGTAAAAGTGAAGGTTGGCGTTGCTCTGACGAACGTGGTCACACCTGAAGAACAGGTGCAACATGTGCAATGAGCCAGGGGTTCCCGGAGTCCGGCCACGTGCCTCTGTGGTGGAATGTGCCTCCACCCCCGCCCCTCACTCTGCATCTTGTAAGGAAGACTAATCTTTGGGGTGAAAGAAAAGACCTCTGTTTATGGTATTTTAGTATTGCTAATATATATGGTACGGTTGATTTCAGAGCTGGCAAGGCTGAAATAAAATTCAGTGACTTCTTATGTGCCTTTGGGCAAGTTGCTTAACCTTTCTGATCCCTACAGCAGGGATGCTCACACGGTCTTATAAAAAGGTGAGGAGTAAAGGGAATGCACAGAGACATTAACGTCTCTGAAGAGGAAACTGCTGGGAAAGTGTGTGCCCCACTTGAGTGTCACCTCCTGGGAGGCACCAGGTGTTCCCTGCAGTCTGGTGTTCCACGCCCACCTCGCCCGTTCCACCCTTCCTTACCTCTGTGCCCACTGCGTCACACCCTTTCTCTGCGCCGGGTAGAGGAAGTGCAGAGTGCCTGAGTTGTGTCTGATTTCTCCCCTACCATCTTCTCAAATCAGTGAAGACTGCATCTCCCTCGCCCCACTCTGGACGGCCACATGCACAATTACACTTGATTCTCACAGGCCTTCAGACGAGGAGAAGTTGCATGTTGCCACATGTGTATTTACATGTTGGCTTCCCGCCCCCCCCCCCCATCAGCAAAACCAGCCAGAGTTCCACAAGCAGTCGCGACCCCTGGCTTCCCACGCATCCTCTCCTTGCCGGGGTGTCTGTTAGTCTGCAGGTAATACCTTCCCCTTCTGGCCCATCCTTCCCAGGCTCCAACACTCACAGTGTGCCCGCCCTTCTCCAGGTCTCCATCTGCCTGTGCTTTCCCCTCTCCCTTCGTTCAGGAAACGTTTACTGGACGCCCCTCCCGAGCAAGGCAGTGTGCCCCAGCGGCTCCGCAGCAGGCCCTTCCCTCCCGGACAGCCCGGCCAGGAGAGTGAGCAGCCGCTGTGGTCGGAGTTAAGGCTGTGTTGAGTGGGATATGGGTTATTTGTGTTTGTAGCCGCTCTATTCCTCCGTCATGATTTGGGGCAATCTGGCCAAAATGTTCCTTGCAGGGTGTAATTCCCGGCTCTCAGTGGTCTGCCTCACTCACGCTCACGACTTTCTCTCGGGAGTGTGCTCGGCGGCCTCCTGGAGGCTGTGACGAGCTGTCCTCCACATGGAGCAGCCCTGCGGCTCTTTGCTTTCTTCTGGCCTGGGGGGGGGGGACTTTTTAACGTCCCGAGCTCAGCGAGGTCCCTTTCTTTATCATGCGTACAGAAGTTTTTCTCCCCGCCTCATCGCCATCCGGTCATTGGTGTTACCAGCCTGGTTTCTGGTAGGGGTGGCCCAGGGGAGGTGACGCAGTGAATCCCCCAAGGCCACCCAGCTAGCTGGGGAGGAAAGGTGGCTCAGAACCTCCTGCTGGCCACTCAGGTGTCCTTGGGCCCCAGCCTGTGCTCGGGTGCTGCTGGCTGTGACGGTCACTTTAATGACGAGGACTGCTGTTCCTGGGGACCAGGTAGCAGAACACGTGTGGCCGCTGCCCGTGGAGACAGTGGGAATGGTAACTTGCTGCACGTCACTCTCATTGCTCTTTCACTGGGTTTTCACGGAGCTGGTGCCTGCAAGTGAGGTCCACGCTCGAGCTGTCGACAGGCGGTTTGTTTTCTTGACAAAACAGCGAATCTCATGGCCAGAGGCGGGGGTGTGCTTAGGGGCAGCGAGCTCTGAGACAGGCCAGCCAGCGTGGCAGGCCATAGGAAATGGGGTGAACCTGTGGATTGTGAGGTTGTGACTGTCACCCAGGGCAGGGAAATGCCATCCTTCTGCAGTTTTGCAGGGAGTTCTCCGGGGATGCAGAGACCCAGCCCTCTGCCTTCTCTGTTCCTCCAGCCTCTCCCCAGCACACCACAGCAGGCCCTCCCTGCCCTCTTGCTTTTCACCGTCTGTCCCTGCTCTCGTGTGGCTATGGACGGTACTGGTACGTGCAGGAATGGGGGGCCAGCAGGTAGCAGTGGACCTGTCCAGACCACCGGACCCTGGCACGGGGCCCTTTAAACCCAGGCCACCCAGAACGGCATTCCCGCTTGGCTCCAGAGACGGGGTGACCCTGCCCCGGGTGGACACCCTATGGAGCTCTGAGGCGTGTGGTGGCGTGTGTCACGATCAGTCACGTTATCTCTGTGGAATGGGGGTGTTTCTCACTGGGCGAGGTGACAGAACCGCCTCTCGTCACACAGCTGGCATCTTGTGCAGCATGTGAGGGCACCTGTGTCTGGGAGAGAGGCGCCCAATGTGGGAGAGTGGTAGCGGTGGATTTAACAGAATGCCTTTCTTCCGTGAGCCAGGAGGATCACAGGAATTTCTGCTAACTCGAAATAAATGGTCAGTTTCAGCCAGGTCAGAAGAGAAAGCTGAGAAACCCAAAGTACTGCGTAATGCAGAACACTTGACACTTGGACTCAACTGTCCGCGATTATTTACTGACTACAGAAAAAAAGTGCATTCCTGCTTCCTCGGTTCCAGATTTCTTTTCTCAGTTCAGAGATAATTGCTTCAAGGAAAGACCACGCTCTTTATCCACATAGAAGTTGCCCTTTTTTAGAGTTGGATTATCATTTCCATGTGTCCAGTTGTGGTAAGCATTTATTAAGTGCCTACTGTGTGCCGGACACTGCACCTCAGTACTCTGATGAATGTAGGTGTTCTTTTTAATGTTTGTATGCGTCACACAGTATTGGAGAATAAAGAATATTCTACTTGTTCAAGTTTTCCAAGGGATGAAATGGACCCATTTCAGCACCGTACGTGAAACGTTTTCATTTTTCTGCACAGGAATCTGGCGAGAACTCACCATCACACCCGAAGGGAAATGGCCCTCACATATTTCATAAGTTATAAGCACCTGCTACAGGTGGCGGGCCCACATTTAGTCCTCATGACAACCATCATCGTCCCCACTTAGTAGATGAGGAAATCAAGCCTCGGAAAACCAGCTGCCAAGCACTGCAAGGCTAGCAGGTGGTGCGGCTGGGATTTGAACCACACGGCCATGACTCCCAGACACGTGCACCTTCCGCCAAAGGGTGCCCCCTCTACAACTGAGCCTCCTCTCCATCCCCCAGGGTTGTCATCGCAAGGGGAATGAAGTGTGCCCAGCTGCAGAGATGCACTTCTGTATTCTATTTAGATGTTTAATTCTCTTTTCTCCAAAGTTAAAAGGCTCCTGTTTTCTCTATTCATTGAGTTCTTAAAAAATAATAACTAGAGCTATCATTTATTAAGTGCCTATCATGTGCCAAGGACTTTACATACATTGTCTCTATTCTGCGGAGCTCGCTGGAGGTCGTCCCGGCGTCATAGCTGGGGAAACGGGCTCAGAGAGGTAAACTGCCGGTGACCCTGAAACCACCACGCGGTGCAGCCGGGTCTTTTTACCTCCGGCGCTTACACGTTTTCTCGCACCAGTTGGTCCTCTCGGCGTTCAGCCCCCTCTGCCTCCCGCTGCCCGTGTGCCGGCCCCTCCCCCTCCCGTGTCCTAATCTGTTGGGACTGCAGAGTCAAGTGACCAGACTTGTTAGAGGTAATGAAAAAATACCAGCGCAGGAGCCAAAGGGCCTGGATTCTAGCCTCGGGCTGAACATGTGACCTTGAGCATGTCATTAACTCTTGGGATTTTAGAACCGAGCCCCCCCTCCCCACCGTCCCACCGCCCTGGTTGGGCTGGGCATTCACCACAAACGCGGAGAACCCGTATGCTCCATCCGCATAGTGTGTGCAGACCAAATCACGTTTAGTACGTATGGACACGACTTACATTTTTTCTGATGTTTAGAGATGTCCCCGTCATTAATATACTGAAAACCATTCCTTGGCTGCTAGAGCTTGTTGGCATTTTGTATTCTCTCAGTTGAAGGTAATTATAAAAGTACAATTCTCTGACCACCCCCACCCCCAATTTGACAGAGAGGACAGAATTCCACTCAATGTCCAGGCCACAGTCCCCACCCCGGGGACAGCACCTGCCTTGCACACCTTAGCAGGATTGCTGTGTGTGCCCAGGATGTGGAAACACACGAGGCAGGGGGCGAGGAGCCAGCCCGACCAGTGTTTGTGCGGATCAGGCTCTCGGAGAGGGCCCGGAGCGCTGTCCGTGGCCAGTGTTCATGAACTTGGCGCGTGGACTCCAGGACATCTATTTGTGGTGCACAAAGGATTTTGGAGTTTATTTCCAGGTTCTAAATTATGTTCTAGGTAGTTATTGATGCCAAAGAATTAGCTCCAAATGTTATTAAATTTATGTGTCTATTCTGAAAAGAAAATTCTGTTTCAGATACTTGGTAATTATAAATCACACCAGGATTAGTCCTTTCACTGAGTGTTGCTGGCTTATTTTAATTTTTTAAAAAATTATCTCTTTGTAGCTCTGTATATTGGTGCTTTAAAAACTTTCTACCTTTTTAAAAAAGATTTTATTTATTTATTTATTTTTAGACAGAGGGAAAGAGAGGTAGGGAAACATCAATGTGTGGTTGCCCCTCACACGCACCCAAGCCAGGGCCTGGCCTGCAACCCAGGCATGTGCCCTGCCTGGGAATTGAACTGGTGACCCTTTGGTTCACAGGCCCGCACTCAATCCACTGAGCCACACCAGCCAGGGCTCACCTTTCTTAAATTTGATTTTTTAATGTAAGAATTTTTTTTAAACTTCCCTTTTTATACCACCTGGTTGTGGTAGATCCAGTACGTTCCCTGAAAGAAGAAAAAAGTGTACCACATAGTATATTTCTATTTCTAAGACCGTCTGGATTTCTTTGATGGAACACGGTTCTTAACTCATTATTTGTGTTTAATGCGTAAATGTAAGTTTATCTTTGCGGAGCCTGGTCATGTGTACTGTTTCATTGAGTCATCGGGGCTGCTCTGTCTCAGCCCTGCTCACACACTCGGAACCCAAGGACCTGCCTTGCCCCGCACGCAGAGCCGGGAGGCGTCCAGCCGGCTGGTCCCCAGCCCTGGCCAGCAGTCCTGCCACCCAGGCTTTCGTTTAAGTCCCATTTCTCATACATAAATTGCGTTCCATGCGGTAGTGCCAGGTCAGAGTTTAAATCCAAGCAACGTGTTCCTGCGAAGGGAGAGAAACCTTGAAAACCAGGGCATGCCCCGATTCCATTGGCTCAGTGTCGCATTGTCGCCTTACTAACTGCGAGGAGAACGTGGGCCCGTTGGCCCTCCCTCCACGGACACAGATGCCGACTTTATTCATTGTGACGCTGAAGGGCCCCTCCCAGGCTAAACTGCCAGCAGCTGCCGTGTCATCACAGGCTCCACTGTATCAGCCACAGAGCTGGGCGTTTGCCCCACAGACGCTGGAGAACTGTAGGGCCACGGAAGGTGGGCCGCACAGCTACATCTGTACCGCCAGGACCTCTGATGTCATCAAGGAGGGGCGTGTTCCTTTGGCCTAACAGGACCCTTCCCCACAGAATCCCAGCCCTGTGGCGCCCAGAGCGATCTTGGTCGTGATCTAAGCCCACCTCCTCCAGTGCAGAACTGGTTCAGTGCATTTGTGTCCGATGCTCCTTAGGTTCAGGTCCCGGCCAGCGGCCAGCGCCAGGAGGAGCTCTTTGAAGGCCTGTGTGGCCGAGATCGGCCGGGTTCAGACACCTGGTTGGGAGGGGCTGGGCACCTCCAGAGGGTCCCTGCGCTGGCCTCTGGCCCGGGAGCGGGGCCGGATCTCAAAATTTGGCCAGCTCCCGAACCCTGTGTCCCCTGCTCCTGACGCCTACCACAGGCAGACCCCTCCAGCAAGCGGACCTTGGGATGATGTGGTCTCTGCTTCAAACAGGCCCGGCCAGCGGGTGTCCCCCAGTTTCGGCAGGTCCTTCCCAAGCACTCTCTCTGCCCGCCCTTAAAAATCTGTTGTTTCTGTGGCTTCCTGCTCTGCTCCTCAGGTGCCAGGTTCTGGGGCCTGTGCCCCCTCTGTCCCTGCTCCTGTTGGGGACACTCTGTGTCTCTCGGGGACACACAGACTCACCTCTCCCAGCTCTTTCCTCCTCCTCTTTTTCTAATTTTGGAGTTAGAAATCTCTAGATCCCAATTAGTCCCGGCTCTCCTGTAGCAACGTTCGAGCCATAACTTTGGAGTCCTGGGCCCCATGATGAAAGCCGGGCCAGACGTCACCCTCGGAGACGCCCGCTGGGAGCTGGGGGTGGGCAGGGACGGGCGGGTTTGTACGGGCTTGTCAGGCGAGAACCCTCTCTGAACAGCTCCCTGTCATGGCGTGGGCACCTTGGTCAGGGCCACTCGTGGGTATAAATGGTGTCATGTGGGAATCATTCTGGGCTATTTCACAGGAAATGTTTATTTTCATTCCAAACTGGAGAGCAAGCCATTCTTTCCACAAGAGAATAGGTAACGAAAATAACGTTAAGATGATGCACTTGTGCTGGCTCCGCCTTAATCCTGAGAAACCTGAGGCTCCGTTTTGTGCGTGAGCTTTGCTGTGGAGGTGGTGCCGCCGGACTTAGGGAGCCCCATCAACACCCACAAAATGGGGCCACTTTCCTCTGATTGCATGTGTCCCCGACTGGGTAAGTTCTCCCCAGTACCAGAGCAGGCCTCCCACGCTCTCGGGGAGGAGGCCCCGGGGTCCCGGGCAAATGCGGCATCAACGGGCATCTCCCGACTGCAGCGAGATTCATCCTTCGCCACCACCCTCCGGCGCCAGCTGGCAATTAGGAGTATTTCCGTTTTCTGAGTTTCTCTTCATTGGCCTTGTGAATATGGGGGTTTGACTTACAATGGTGCCATAAGACGTGAACTCATAATAAAACTGAAAGTAAAATTGCGGTATATTTTAATATACAAAGCTCTTGAAGTATCCCCAGAGTCCCATGAGTTCATGGTCCTGTCACTAACTTTTTTTTTTCATGTCTGTGCTGGTAACGTTATATTTACACCTAGGCAGAATGCTCCTAGTAGTGAACATTAGTGTTTTTAAGTTTGCTGTCTGGATGTTGGTCAGGTGGGAGGAGGGAAAGTGATTCTGCATGAGAATTCATCTCTGATGTTGAAAATAGTAGTCGATGGATACCTGTGATTGATCCACAAATACTGTCCCATACCGTTACTCGGGGAAGCATTTGATGCTAGAATGGTGGGCTGTAGTGAGGACAGCCAGCCCTCTGAGACACTGTATGTACCTCTAGCGGGGTCAGACCCAGCCCCCAACAGAGCCCTTGGAAGAGAACCTGGCAGCACCATTAGCCTCCACCTTCTTGCCCTTGATATCTGACCCAGACTCTGGAGGTGAGAGTGTAAGAAGCCAGTTCTGCCAGACCTTCCGGTGTCTTCCTGTCATGGCTGTCCTCGACTGCTTCTGACCTTCTGCGGTCAAGTTGTCCTTGACTCGGCGATCACCACCAGGGGGCTGAGCCATAGAGGAGCCCTTTGGACTTGTCCTCCAGGCCCAGTGGGCCATCTGTGTCTGCTGACCTTGGCAGCCCCTCACAGCGGGCCGGGGTGACAAGAACCCCTGCTGCTCTAGAGCAAGGGCAGACTGAGGCCGGGACGTGCTCAGACTCCCTGTCAGAGCTTGTCTCAAAAGGAGCCTGTGATTGGCTCTTCCCAGAGAGCCACCTTTGCCCCCTCTGGGGAAACTGTTCCATCTCAGAGCTGTATTTTTCTCCCATCCACCCACTAGCCCCTGACTGCTTCAGAACATTGCTGAGCGCAAAGCTGAGCTGTTTGAGCCAGAAACGTGTTTAGTTTAGGGGCAGCAGGAGCTAATTACTAGACCTGCCCTGCACGGAGGTTTGCAAGTGCAGGAATCCAGGGGACTGGCATACCCTCCCAGGTGCTGGCTTCCGGTCCTGACAACGGGGCTGGTGGTGTGACACCTGGAGGGGGTGGACTGGGACAAAGAGGGGGGTGACTTACCACCCACCCCCTTCGTTCAAATTCAAACCGAAATTCTGAAGCAACATTATATGTTCTGTGTTCAGCGCATTTGTCCGTTTTCCCTACCGATGTGTCCCGTATCCTGAGCACCTCACAATGCCTGGCGTAGCATAAATAACAAGCGTGTTGTTGAATGTGGCAGATTAATTGCAAAAAGTGGTGGGCATTCAGAGTTTTGAAAAGTATATTAAAAATTTCACCACTGGTCATTTACCTTGAATCCTTGACAACCTGGCTAAACCAAGGTGAGCAGAATGCTTCTTCTGCATACACTTCTCCGTCGTGCGTGGAGCGGCTCCGGGACTTCGGGTGGTTTGGCTTTGGAAGCTCTCAGGCAACAGGCTGGCGGTCTTACGGTGCCCTCCTGCTGGAGAGAGGGGGAGAACTTTTATCTTTACATACTTACTGGGGTTTTTTGTTTGTTTGTTTGTTTTTACTTTACACCTCCTACCCCAGCTGTTTAGAATTATCACCCGAGTTTTGGTGCGAGCCAGCGCCAGGTCATGAGCCCTCCCTCCACAGCAGCTCTGACTCGGGATCCGTCGTGCACTTGTCTCCCCACAGAGCTGTTGGTTTAGATGTTGAAAGTGTATGCGGGTTGTACTGTAGCATGTCATTTCTAAAAGAATTAACCAAAATGTAATGTTTTCAAGTAGAGAGAAACCTGAGTTTCTTGACTGGCCTTCTTGACACTCGCCAAGTTGCCATGCCCCAGCTGAGCCCCGAGGGCCTGGGGAAGACTTGCCCTCATTTCTTCAGCCTTCCCAACCCTGGTGTGAATTCAGAAGCAAACCATTGCCTGCTCAGGTCTTGCTATATCAGTGACATGCATTGTTGAAGTGTTTAAAATATTTATATACTTAGCACGTTTTAAAATAATATTTGCATATTTATGTTCATAGCAGGATTATTCATGATAGCCAAAAGGCAGAAGCCACCCAAGTGTCCGTGGACGGATGAGTGAATAAACAAAACGTGCATATAGATGATGGAATACTACTCAGCCTTAAAAAGGAAGGAAATTCTGACGCATGCTACAGCATGGACGAACCTTCAGTCCATTATACTCAGTGTCATAAGCCAGTCACAAAAGGACAAATATTGTGTGACCCCTCTTATCCGAGGTATTTAGAGTAGTCAGATTCATTATGACAGAGAAAGAATGGCGGTCGGCAAGGGCCTGGGGGGAAGAATGAGGAGTTATTATGTAATGGATACCCCACACTGACCTGCCCACCGAAAGCACCCACAGCTGGGGTGATGAGGGGAAGCTTCCCGTGGGAGGTGGCATCCAAACTGGGCCCTGAGGGAAGTAGAATTGGCATCTCCTTTCTTGTTGCCCAGTAGACCCTCATTCTGACACTTTACTGTCCACGTGTGTCTATAGGTCTGCTTACCCCTAGCCGAGTATGAGTTTCTTCAGGGCGCTCATCTGGAGATGGGTGTGATTCAGTGTCTCTGCTGCCGAGCACGGTGCTTGACTCTCTGTAGGTCCTCAGGGGATACTGAATGAATGAGAAGATACTTTACGAATGACGAATGAGTGAATGAACATAGGTAGTGATTCATGAGAATGGAGAGGTGACCTGGACAGGTGATAAAGGCCTGGAGTGCCGTGAGTACCGAGCTAATTGGCAGTAGATTCCCTTCCAGATGATTTCCTTCCTGGGTGGAAGCCCTCGGCCTGCAGTCTGCGCCAAGCAGAGGGCGGACGCCGGGGCAGTTATCGCTGCCCTACCACGAGCCTCAATCTTACGGGGACAGGCACCAATGCGGCATATGCTATGTGCCATCCCAGAGGTGGCAAATTCAAGGAGGGAACCAGACCTGAAGGATCAGTTGTGATTCTTGGGCTTGAAAGAGCAGGACCGACTTGGGCCAAACCACCGTGGTCTGGGGAAACTCCAGGTCCAGAGACAGACTGTGCTGGAAGCAGGGCCCTGCCTCACTGGCCGAAAAACACCGGGAGGTTCTGCTCACCGGGCCTTCTGCTCCGAGCAGTGACGGTTGCTGTTCTCACAGCCGAGTGGCCTCTTCCCAGCCAGTGGCCAGTGGCCAGTGCCGGCTGCACGCTGAGACTTTCCTTAAGGAGCGCCTTCTCTCCCTGGAGGGCCAGCACTTGCCACACGGGGGTCTTTAATTGTGCTGCCTGCCGGCGGCCTCGGCACCGTTAATTCTCATATACAACAAGCTTCATTCGGAGTCACGGAAAATGAGACTCTCTTCTTACACGGTGTCTAGCAAGCCTTGGAGATCACTTCTCACAGTCACCTCCTGACCGTCCTCACTAATGGGGAGGTGGGGGAGGGTGGATGGGGCTCAGCGTGTAAATGGCAGGGAATCCAGGAATCTTTTGGCTGCGCGGAAGTGAACTTGTACTTCTGTTTATAGGAAGACATGCCTGGTGTTCTGAAAATTAACCAAAAAATTTCGAAATCAGCTTTGAATAATGACAGCTCAGAAGGACCTGAAAGGCAGGGCTGCTTGCTCCCCTCCCCCACTCAGCCCTGTCCCGTCGTCCTGTCTCAGTCCTTGCTGGTGTAGCAGCACCCTTCCACCACCAGAACACGCCAGGGAGGACAGCGTTCAGAGCTCAGCCAGGGCAGACTTCGCCAGTTCAGTGTTCCAGTTGGTTGTATGATGTGGCTGTTGGGACACTGGCCCAGTTGAAACCTCTAGACCCCACCAGAGAGCTGCCTCCACCGGTCTCTCCTGCACTTTTATATTAGGAAAGGTGTGTTACCAGCTAGCTCCCCCAGAGTGCGAAGTCCGCCTGAAACAGAGAGTGGGGACAGGTTTGATCATACAGTGACTCAGTGCCGCTTTTCACAGAGTGAGTCAGCCGCAGCCCGGAGGAAGGGCGCGTGCGGCACTGAGGTGTTCTCCGCGGGAGAGTCACGGGCAGGCACCCCGGGGTGAGGTCCCGGGCCCCGGGACAGGCTGGAGACACAGCCAGGACACAGGCTTGGAACGTCGTGTGGGGCCACCTCGGACTGCCTTTCAGCTTCACCAGGTGGCCCTGTTCCGAAATGAGGGACTGAGCCCTTCTCGTCCTGGTGGAGAAGTTCAGGAAGCACATTTAAACATACACATGCCCACGAGCATGAAAACGACTCTGCCTTCTGAGGACTCTCTGTCGATCCCAACACGAAGTGAAAGACAATTTGCCACGTTGGAGGAGTTTCTTCCAGCCGGCCCTGGATCCGTTCTGCGATCGTCCTGTCCCTGGGGACACTTAGCACCCATGTCTGAGACAGTCTGTACCTTTCAAAACATCCCTTGCCCCCACCAGCCCCCTACAACAGCATCCCCTCAAAGCCCAAGGCACCAGTGAGGCAGGTCCTCAATGTAACGTTAGCTCCCTAAGCCCGAGTTGCCGAGACCTCTTCAGAGTGCCTCTGCCCAGGGGAGGGCCCCTTTCTCCAAGGGCCTAGCCTGCTGGGCTGTTTGGGCACCAGATAAACTGTTCTGTCAATCAGGACTGCACTTGGGAGCCTGTGGTTTGGAAATGCTAAATGTACACTAAATTCTGCTGAGAAGCCGGCGTTCTTCCGAACTCCTTTTACTCCAAGGAAGGTCTGTGCTCCCGCACTGCCCCCTGCCTGCTCCTAGCCCATACACACTCTGCCTCACCATCATCTGCAGAAAGCTTGGCTCCCCGGGATTCTGGCTTTGGAGATGCAGAAAAACTCATGCCCGCGTCAAATTGATTCTTGATGAAGGCATCCTAGGTGTCAAATATTTATTTTAAGCTGAATGTTCTACTTCTGAGAGGTTAAAAAACAAATGGATTTTCATGCCCAGCCTTTCCCTTGTCCTCATGGGGGGTGCAAAGGGGGGCGTTGGGGGCATCTTGATTTGGCTCTGCAGCAGCCAGCTAACCAAATGCGTCCCTGAGATGAGCTGACAGGGTGCAGAAATGAAGAAAATAAACAAAAAGCCATGTTAATTTCAAGCTTCAGTAGGAAAACAAAAAGAAATATTAACACGCGCAGATCGACAAACGATGAAATGGCTAGGAATTTGAGTGCTTCTAACAGGGTTTGGTACGCTCGCGTGGAATTCTCACCCAGCAGCACGGCACCTTCGTGACAAGCAGGGCCCGTGAAGGTGGCTCGATAGGTGGTTTAATTTAAAGATCGGTACCTCCGAGTGCATGGCGTTCTGAGCTGATTCCACAGCCTCGTTTACATTTCTCTGATCCACTCGGAGTAGCCCGGCTCCGCAGTGTGATCTTCACACTTGCTTGTACACTGCATCTAAAGTCACTTCACCTGGCCGGAGGACGGTCAGAGTCGCTGAGCTGTTGTTGTTTAATGCACGTGGGGGCCCTGGTCAGGTGGCCCCACTGGTTGGAGCTCTGTCCTGTACACCAGAAAGGTTCGGGCTCGATTCCCCATCAGGACACATACCCAGGTTGCGAGTTTGATCCCCCGTCAGGGCACGTGCTGAAGGCAGCCAATCGATGTTTCTCTCTCTAAAAAAAATTTAATATATACGTGAAAAATATACCTGCATGCCAGCCTCTAGCTCATAATGTATTTCCTGTTTCGTTTGCCGTCACGTTCTTTAGAGATCTGTCGCCTCCCCTTAACGTACACAGTGTTTTACACATCGAGACATTTCAGGGTTCTAAAATGTTCCTTCGTGTTCCAGGCAGACAGAAGGCACTGTCTGTTTAAATTTACTTTAATTCAGCCTGGTGGGTGTCCTGGAGTCCCAGTGTGCTCCAGGAGTGGCGTGAGTGGGGTATGGCGTGAGCTCGGAAGCACGTGCATTTCCTTCTTGAGGGGGGCTCAGCGAGCCAGAGGAAGAGGGCCATCCTCCGGCTCCTTCATTCTCTCGAAGTTCTGCTGGTCTGTCGCCGCTGCTGGAGGGGCATGTTCACACTTGGGAGCCTGTCTTCCACTTGGTGTACCTGGCACACGGCAGGGACAGAGGTCTGCGGCAGGGGCTGAGGTCTGTGGCGGGGGCTGGCTGGGAGAGCAGAAAGGTGTGGTGGCAGCAGAGGGGCCTGCGAGGTGGGCAGGAGCAAGAGTGGGCCTTTGGCTGTCGACAGCAAGAGTGAGGACACTGGTCTCTGGCGGGGGGCAGCTGAGGGAGCCTCTTGGAATTCCCATGACGGGGTCAGCTCCATCCTCTCATTTACCAGGTGTCAGTGGCCACTTCTGTCGTATGTCCACAGGGGTGAGTAGTTGCAACATATAGCCTGCTGAGCCAGGAATATTTATTACCTGTTTCTTTATGAAAAAGAGCTTGCTGACCTCTGCTTCAGAGGAATAAAGGAGGGTGAGTGCTGTCACCTGGGGACCGTCACGGCAGAGTGGAGGTGTGCCCGTGGCCCTCTAGCCTGGGAGGCCGGCCTGAGTGGAGGTGTGGTGGGGAAAGGGGGCATGGGTATGGGGGGATCACTCCTCCGGGGAAGGGGCTGGGTGTAGGAAAACCAGTCAGGAGCTTACTACAGCCTCCTATCTGGGCATCCCTGGGGACAGTGCATCACGTTGCGTTTCACCTTAGGGTCGCCTGGGCACACTTTGTCCCCTGGACAGACACCCTCGCCCTGTCTGGTTCATATCGCCAGCTTGGGTGTCCACCTCAAAGTCCCTTCCAGAGAACTCAAGTCAGCCCCGCCCCCTGGTCACAGCCTTACTTCTAGAGTTGTTTGTGTGTCGATGAGTGTCCCGTCTCGCCACCGGCCAGAGACGTCAGCCACACCTCTGGCAGTGGTTTGAGTAACATTTTGAACAGAACCAGTCTTTTCTAAATGTTTGGCGAGGACACTCTCTCCTTCCACAATTAGTCAGACTACAGGAGGCTACTAGCCGTAAGAGCAGCATCTATCTGATGCACAACATCCCTCAGACAAAGCAGTTAATAACCCCGCGTCAGTCACGTCAGTACAATGAGACTAAAATTAGACACAGCACAAACACAGTCAAGGCGAAGGCATTCATCCCGGGGTTAGTTCGAAGACTGACAGAGGCAGATGCTGAAGCATCTGGACTCCAAGGACAGTTCACTGGGATGGCTCTTCCAGAGGGAGACTGGGTGCGGGGTGGGGAGGGGGTCAGGTCATGGCTGGAGCTGGAGCTTCAAGTTCATGTCTAGCACCTCGTTCTCACCTTGGAAACACAGATCTGGTTTTACTTAGTGATATCTATTAATGGCCTAAATCAAGAGAGAATCTCCTACTTAATGAAGTAATTAATTTGCTCTGGGAATCGACATTGAAAACAGAAGACTAATTGATTAATATGATCACCGTGTTCATTTGTCTTCTTTGAAAGGAGCCGCAGTTTGGGTCTGTGGCGGGTTTGATGCTTGGGGCTGGGGTGAACCGTTCTGCGCGGGGTCCGTTTTCACGCTTCTCCACGCAGCTCGTCTGACCCCGCCCCGGTGCGTTTTCTCCCGCTCTGTCCGCGCACACGGCCCCTCTCATCGGCACCTTTTCCGCAGAACCTTGCGCGTTCACACTCCGCTCACGCCTTGCCCTCTACCCGGGCGTCCAGCCGTCTGGCGTCTCTGGGCCACCCTGGAAGAAGAGTTGTCTTGGGCCACACAGTAAATACATTGCAACACATAATCACGAAAAATCTCGTAATGTTCCCAGTAAATTTACGATTTTGTGTTGGACTGCATGTGGCCGCGGGTTGGACGCTCTGCGTGGACCGGGGCTGTTGCTGTCTGCGCTCACGATGTCTGTTCTCTTTAAGTCGTCACTTTACCTGATCAATCCCATATCCTTTAGCCTTTAATTTTTCATATTGCTCCGTGTGGGGGATAATGGAGAAGGATTAAAAGATCAAAAACGAAAATCACCCCTCATTTTGCAAAGTGAAATCTGCCCTCAGGGAGCCGGTTGATGGGCAGACGCCCGGCCTGGCGCCGAGGACCGCATGAGACCGCGCAGGAAGACTGTGTGAAGCATGGTGTGCCACTCGCCGTGCAGTCATTGGCATCACTGTTATTGTTGGCTCTCTGCGCTCCGTTTCTCTGTGACGTTTATCGTTAATATCTCCAGACCAGAAGTCAACAAGTTCTTGAACATCCTATGCTAATGGGCTTTACCGTGTGCCAGACAGTTTGCTGCAAATACAAGATTTTAAAGCAGACTGCTTCAGCCCTGGCCAGGTGACTCGGTCAGCTGGAGCATCGTCCTGTACTCCAGGGGGCTGTGGGTTCAGTTCCCAGTGAGGGCGCATGGCAGGGTTGCAGGTTCGGTCCTGTTGGGGTGCACACGGGGGACACTCCACTGATGTTCCTCTCTGTGTCTCTCTCTCCCTTCTTCTCTCTCTGAAGTCAATACACGTATCCTCAGGTGAGGACCTTAAAACATAAAATAAAACAGACTCCACCCTGGCTGGTGTGGCTCAGTGGACTGAGCACTGACCTGTGAAGCAGAAGGTTGCTTGCTGGTTGGATTCTCGGTCAGGGCACATGCCTGGGTTGCGGGCCAGGTCCCCAGCAGGGGATATGTGAGAGGTAACTGACACTGGTGTTTTTCTCCCTCTCTTTCTCTGTCCCTTCCCCTCCCCTCTCTCTAAATGTAAATAAATAAAATATTTTAAAAAAAATGAAATCAACTCCTCAGGTTACCTATTTCCTTTGTAGCTGGAAGGACAGAAAAGACGCACTTGAAACAGTGTGAGAATTCAGGGCCCAGCTCAGCCTGTATCTCTCCCTCCCCTGGAGGCTGAGAGGGGGCCTCCCCGGCCCCCAAGGCCCCACACGGATGGTCAGGCAGACCCTCTGGCCCCGGAGACTCCCTATCCCTCATCTCCCAACATTCCTTCTGACAAAAAGAAGCGGCAGGTGTCAGTGCCACTGCTCAGAGAGGGCCGATGTGGCGGTGTGTTCAGAAGCACTTTTCCTCCACGTGGGGGAGAGAGGACTGACAGAGTCTGAAGGAGAACGAGACTACATCGCTGTCAAGGTCAGCAGCCTGCCGCCACTGTCTCCGTTTGCCGCTAACCAGCGCTCTTCCTGATCGGTTCCACCTCACAGCCTTCGGTCTCCGGCGTCCCCAGAGCCAGTGGGGTGGCTGCCGGTTTTTAATAGAATTTAGTCACCATCCTCATCCCCAGCCCCCCCTTTTTATGTCATTTTTTTAAAAAGGCTGTACCCACTGCTTTTCTCATCACCACTGTGCTAACCACTGGGGCTTTCTGTTGCAGGCAGATTTATTGCTATTAGACTATTTGTCTTTGTTGTTGTAGGTGACGGATTTTGCCTCATGGGCTTTGTTCCAACTAGCATTATTTTGTGCAAGGATACCAAGCTATAAAATATTAAACCATGCCACGACTGAGAATAGTGAAAGTGTGAATTCTTTATAAATATACTAGGAGTTAAAGATGAGGTAGGCATGTAGGAGGCAGCCCACGGTGATTAAACAGATTGTGACTCTGACTTAATGAGCTTCATTAGTCCCCGGGATTAATAAAAATGTTACTTTTAGTGATTGTTTTGAAGTCCTCATGTTCTGAAGCCAGGACTTGAATGGATCTTTTTACAGTAAGCTAATGGTTAGTTGATATGGCATATTTAGAAATTTCCCAGTTCTTATAAACTTGAACGGTCTTCCCTGTTAAAGATCGTTTACATTTCACGCCAGCTGAAATAATGGCAGCATGTCAGGCCTTATGAGATAGAATATAAATTTCACGAAGGCAGGAATATTTGCAGGGGATCACTTCATAAATTACGTAATTGTCTAACCACCCTGCTGTCCACCTGAAACTGATACAAAATAATACTGACTGTCAACTGCCATCGGAAAAAAAGACACCGATCCCTAAGACATCTGAAATGCATTAGCTTCTTGTTGCTGCTGTAACAAATCACCACAAACTCAGTGGCTTAAACAAAAAAAAGAAAAGAAAAAATAAAACAATGCCCAGTGTACATGATGGTCACTGGATAAATATTCAGTGAATGAGCGAATGAACTACAGACAAACTATAAGAAATCAATAAAAATCTTCCTATAGAAATCCAGAACAAGATACAGTGATGTTAAAATCCAAATATGTCACTATAAGCCAGTAAACTACTATAAATAGTGAACAAATGGGAGTAATTAAAGATTTTGCATTGCCCATTCAAACTATCACACCCCAGGCCTGGAGTTTGGTGACGCCCCTTTCCGAGAAGTGCACTGAAGTCAGGTGACTCCATTCAAACTCAGTCCTCAGCTGGAAGGACCATGGAAGAGGAGGCCTTGTTGGCCAAGGGTCGTTAAAGAGCCCTCAATTGGCTTCCACTCCTCATCTGCGCTCGGTGGTGTTTATACGGAGACTGGCGCAAAGATAGGTGCCGAGCAATCACAATATTAGAGAAGAACGTCACGTTAGCAGCTCTTTTCAAGTAAAGCTCTAAATACAAAGTTCACCATTATTGTTTTCTATAAACCTGTCTTTGGTATAATTACTATTTCTTTTAATTATTCTACCTTTTACTCTTCTAATCTGCTATTAATTTTTGATGGGCCAATTTTCACTTCACCGAATTCTGGGCGTAATACTTTGTTTTCAAGTATTATAAAACCACCTTACCATTCTGTTGCAAATCACTCTTTTGGTTCCCCGTTTCAAATGGTGGGTTTTAGGAGTGTTATTTTCCAGGTTGGAGTCAAAACTAGAAGATATTTAAACTTGGCTGGGAGAAAAAATCCATTTGAACACGAGGACGCAGAGGTGCAGCCAGACCCTCTCTTTCTTTGCCGCAGTCAAAAGGAATGACCAGCAATTACGTGATGCGGCTCTGGCCCCGGAGAGAGCCAGGCAGAGGGCACCCTGAACCTTCACTGAGGGCAGAGACCCCGGGCGGGGCCGCCCCGCCAAGCAGTGGAGGCTGCTGGCTTGTGAGCAACAGGCAGCCTTCCCGTCCGCCTTCTGAACCGTCTCAGACCGGCCTCCCGGCCCAGTTCTGAGAGCTGGAAAAGTTTAGCGTTCTTTGTGTCACTTCTCACTTGCCAAATGTCTGAAAGTAATCTGAGAGTAATTTAAGCCAAACTTTTTAGTAGATCTGGTGAAAAATAAATTTAACCTGTTAATTGCACAACGCTTCACTCTGTCTTGGCCTCTCCCTACACAAAAGGTGAAAATGACAGTGCCACCGAAGGAAATGAAGCTTAATTATTGAATATCCCAGTTTAAACTTCAGCGCTGGGTGCGCCTGGGCCTGGCTGCGGTGCCGACCTCGCGGCCCTGTGACCGACCTCAGTAGCTCTCTGTGTTTAACCCGCTGCCTCTAAAAGCCACACTAGCACGTTGACGTCTGTGGTCTTTTTTCCCAACGTAACTAACGTAGCTTAGAGTGACTGAAGTGTTTTTGTGTGAGATATATAATCTGTTTCGTTATTCTAGGTTTCACCTCTTAAATTTTGTTTTGTTTTTTGTTTTGTTGCTCCTGAAACAATCCCGTGAGACCCAGGAATGCCCCCCTGTGCTTGCTCAGGCTCGTGATTGTCCTTCCGTCTGCCAGATTTCTCCCGCATATGAACCCTGCTCGACAGATAATTTCTGGAGATCCTGTTAGTCTTGTGTTTTTTTGGTCACAAGTGAGTCTTGAAAGGCTGGATTTAGGAAGACAGTTTTTAAGATCTTTCTGCCTCTGTGTGCAAAAGAAAAACGGGCTTATTGACGTTACCTCTGTCTTTAATTATGTGGAATCTCAGCACCGCTGTCTCCCTTCTGGGGTTTAATCTTCCCGGCCAGATCCCCAACTCCTCAAAGTGAGAGATCACGGCTTCTGTTTATGCTTCATCCTTTCAAATGTCTTAAAAGCAGGCAGAGCACACACTGGCCCACTGGTCTAGAGAATAGCCTGGGGCCCCCTGGGTGGGAGGAGGGCTCTGGGATTCTTCTGGAAAGGTCACTCCCTGCCCAGAAGATAAGCTCTCCATTTTTGAGTGTCGGTGTTAGCTAAAGGGATTAACTCAAAGCAGAGGATTTTAAGGCCCGTCCTTGGATCTGTTGCTTTTGACAAGAAAATTGAATTGGCCCTTCTGTAAATTCACCACCTGACGGAGGGAGGAACAGGTTAAAGGGACCCTGCTACTTGAATCCTTCAGGGTTATTTGATTATTTTTAAAATATCCTGACATTTGAAAGGCATATAGACAGAAACCAGTCATTGTAAACAGTTACATTTACAGGAAGGAAAGACAATCGTCAGCCCTTTTTTACTTTGCTGTGTTTAATCACATGAATTCAAAGCTGGATTTTGTCTCTGCTCAATAGAACAGCTGATACCCAATCTAATGTGCGATTTTAACGTTGAGCTGACTGTCCCAGAAAATCTGAGTAACACTGGTAACTTTTAATCACCAGACGAATGGCATTAAGCTCTAATTTGTTAATTTCCCCTAGTCAGTCAAGGAGAAGTAAAGGCAATAAAACACATTTATCAGTGCTTCCAGTGAGAGATGTCTCACCAGACACCTAGGTACGTGAAAACTAAATCACATCTGTCTCCCATGACATTGAACGTTAACCAGACTTAGTTGGTTCATACCGAGGTTACCTGGCTATTGTTGCACGAGATACTGTTGATTTTTATTCATGTGTATTACATGCAAATAAATGCTCTCTTCCTTCTTACCCAAAAGGTGTACCCCAAAGTAAAATAGAATGTTTTTACTTGCAAGGAGAAATTATTACATGTGAAACTGGATTGTTTTATTGTATAAAGGATATTAACCATTTTGTACATATTTTTTCCTGAGACTGGCAATTTTTTTAAAAGAGCTCATTCTTTGTTGGTATTATTATTATTATTATTATTATTATTATTATTATTATAAAAGCCAATAAGTCAATGCCATTTCTGAAATGGTAGTCACTAATTTAGGATCATGCAGCAGAGACTGAGCACAGAAGTAGGTAATAGATCAAAAATTATAAAATTAAATTTAAAACTATGTATTTGTGCAGTCCTTCTAAAGGTCAGTCTAGAAAGACTGCACAAGTCTTACTAGCAGCTATAAATATTCCTACATCCTTTTACTTGACAGTCTCATTGCTTAAAATTGCAAGTAATTTTTTAAAAGCTGTCTATCTATGGTTATCCAACTATTGCTTCTAAATATTGAATATTAGACACAATGAAAATCAGCAAATGAGCAATGAAGAATAAAAGTTTGAAAAACAGGATTTTGATAGTTGGTAGACTCTGGTTTATAACTATAGAAATAAGAATTTTTTAAAGATTTTATTATTTATTTATTTTTAGAATGAGGGGAAGGGAGAGAAACACCAGTGTGTGGTTGCCTCTTGCACGCCCCCAGCTGGAGACCTGGCCTATAACCCAGGCTTGTGCCCTGACCAGGAATCGAACCGGCGACCCTTGGGTTCGCAGGCCAGCACTCAGTCCTCTGAGCCACACCACCCAGGACACAGGGATATGGATTTTTTTATTTAGGTTTTTTTATATTGTTGCAAAGCAGTCTAATATGTTTCTGTTTGTGTTACGCAGCACTGTCAGGAGGAATAGAAGGGATCGGTCAGTAATCGCATGTCATATCACCAAAAATAAGGTGTCTCTTGGTGTTTTGGCGCTGTTTAACAAAGAACAGCACTCATCTGTGGTGTCCTGAAAGAATGACTGCATTTTCAAAAGCCCCTCACCAACCCCCAGACAGTCATTTACACAGTGGGACAATTCATTCTGTAGTGTCTTATCTGTCTAGTTAAAACCACAAGGAAGAAGATGACATTTGCCAGGACTTAAACTGACATTTGGCCACCTGACCTTTGACTTTTCAGAAGTGCCAGAGGGCCTTCATGGTTCCAGGGAGTCCTGGGCTGTCTGCATTATCACAGGGACAGCCGCCCCTGCGAGAGCCGACCCCACTTCCCCTCGGCTCGGGGGCCTGCACCCACGGTCACGCGGGTGCAGGTGAAGCAATAGCTTGGCCCCCCCGCCCCATGTGAAACTCGGATTTAACTAGTGCTCTTTCCGACTCTTTTGTTAGAGGAGGGAGGGCCCAAACAGGTGAAATATTAGCTCCTCATGTCCTCTCTCTCCTTCTCTCGATATATTTTCAATCAGGCGTTATTGCCAGCCCTTGTAGAAATTGCCATCTCCCTACCAACAGTGCCCATCAGCACAGCCTATCGAGTGATTGCAATATTGAAAGAACCATCTGGGCATCTCCGTGTTTAAGTGAAAAAATCTGCTTACTGGTTTTAAAGAGCTTGCAGTCTAGCTGGAGGCAGCCACGAACCGTCTCAGAGCTAGGGAAGAACAGGCCGCATCCTAAGCACTTGGCGCGGAAGCGAGTGCAGGGCGCTCTTGAACCAGTGAGTGGCAGGGTCAGGTTAACGAAGCAGGTGGCGCTGGACATCCCAGGTGGAGTGACTGTGCACGTAGGAGGAAGGTAAGTGCCAGGTGCTCATTTAAAGGGGATGAGCTTGGCAAAGCAAGGAGAATAAAGAGCAGTTGTGGATTTGGGTAAGTGGGTGATAGAATAAAAACTGTGACTAAGTTGATTGATTCACGTGGCCGGGAGGCTACAGGAGGGAGAACTGGGTCAGTGCCTGCAGAGCTGGGGCGTCTGCTGAGAAAACGGGGAAAGCACCGCGAAGTCAGAGCTGCAGAGAAGGAATCTGCCGGCTTTACAAAGTCCTGGATGTGAGATAAGGAGGAAGGGCGACTGAGGGGAAGAGCCGAGAGGAATGTTAAGTCTTTGGGAACCATTGTGTTGGTGATAAGCTGGGGACAGGGAACCTATAATAAGATCAGGGAAGGGATTCTCATCCGCCTGGGTTGTCAATATCCCATATCAGTAGGCTGTTCCCGCGGACAATTAAAGGCTAGAATTCGGGAGCAGTTAGGACCAGAGATTAGATTTGTCAGGGTTTTGTGCTTCAGATGAGCTGACATGCAGAAGGAAGGGAGCTGAAAGCCAAGGGGAGGGTGAGTTGATGGTGGAGAGGGGAAGGGGGCCGCAGAGTAATCGAGGGTGGTGGCATGGTCGCAGACCCCCTTCCAGACCAGCAGAGGTGACTCTCAGCGCCCCCCAAGAGGGCTGTCCTAACACAGCAGTGAGGACAGAGACCACTTGCAGAAACAAAGGGAGAGTTTGCAGGAAAAGATCTTACGGGAGCAGTTGAGAGAGGAGGACAGAAAACAGACGACAAGGGAAATCAGCAGAGGAAAACGGGGATGGCTGTGAGGGGATTTTTCAGTTCAGGAGAGGCCCGCGTGGTTAGGGGTGAGGGAGAGCGGCACCCAGGCAAGTGACCACACTCGAGGAGAGAGGGTCCTCGTGGGGGCAAGGCCTCTTGGAGTCCCTGGCACCCCTGCAGCCTGCCTGTGACAAATGCTTGACAGAGTAGCATGAAAGAAAGTTCTCAGTGCTCCTGAAATGAATGAAGGTCACGAAGCGGCCCCCGTGGGCTAGAGAGAAACCAGGAGACAGAATTTAGGTTTCTAGGCTCGTGGCCTCTGATCAATTACATGATCGCTGGGCTTCCTCAAGTGCGAATGTGGGAAGTGCTAACGACCTCTTACATTTTACCCCCAGTCTAATTAAATTGGACTTGAACAGGTTGGTTGTTTGTTCCTAATGTCTCAGGATCCCGGTTTTACCTGAGGCCATTATTTAAAGTTTGTGTGGTCCCTAATGCATTTAAATGGCACTGAGATCCGCCCTGCTGGAAGTCTCTCTTCACCCACGGGGTAGTTTGTGAGGCGTATACCCTTCAGTGTATACTGGCAGTAATGCCAATTGACTACAGCTGTGGAGATCTTTTTGCTCTCAAGAACTTTCAATCTAGTCTCCTGGCTGAACCTCAGGAGGCTGAGGGGCCCGTGAAGTCATCTAGCTCCTAAGTGATAGAAAAGACCCAGGTCCTGTGGCCCTGCAGCGATGCTGTTACTATGGCCGTGAGTGTAAACTCCCTTCAGAGTTTAGAAAAGAAAAAAAAGTTCAGCGTGGTGATCTCCAGTTCAGTGTCCTGGGTCACAAAGACCCAGCTGAATCCACAGCTGGGGAACATCTCAATGAATTCTCTCTAAAGGAGGCAAAGGTCAGTGGGGACCGGAATTGAGAGAAAATGCTTCCTGCTTGAGCTGCCCCTGGAAGATCAGGTCGGAATTAGCAAGAAAGCAGGGAGAGAGTTTATGGGCCGATGGAGGTGTTCGCAGGAATTAGCGAAACTGGTGTAGAGGGTTGAGGCTTCCAGAGATTGAGCAGAAAGGGTGTGGTGGCCAAATGCCAGAGAGCCCTGGAAATCAGGGGAAAGACTTCGGATATTTTGTGTATGGGGAAGAGCCAGGGAAAGACTTGCGGGAACCCTAGTGGGAACCTGAGTGGGAAACTTGTCCTCAATTTCCAGGAAGACTCTAATTGGGGGTATTTGCCAAGTGGTTTATAAGAAGCTCAGAACGGTCACAGGGTGCCCATGTGACCCGACCGAGGAGGAGCCTGCCGACTGGATCCCATGTGTCTTCTTCATAACATTCTTGGGAGGGACAGATCTGCAGGGGGAGATCGTAGGCACATCCTTGGCTCTGTAGAGCGCTCTCCTGCTAAAAGTATGTTCTAAACTTCAGGCTTTGACACACGTTTGACAGTCTAGGAGCAAGATGGAGAAATACAGACCAGACAGTGGCAGGGCTGAGTCGACCTTTGCTGGTGGGAAGACCGCACCCAGGGAGCGTGGGTTGCAGATTTGCTCCACCTGGAGGGAAGCCTCCGCAGGTGCCGCCGACGTGCGTGGATTTCAGTGGAGATGTGACAGGCTTGTTGCCCAAGCTTGTGGGTGACACGGAATTTGGGTGAATAACTAAGTTCTCCCAAATGATAGACCCAGTGTTGAAAAAGATCACAGGAAGGCAGAAGCATGAGCCAAGCTAACCACATAACAGTTGGTGAGAATAACAGAGTCTCAGCATGTGTTTCCTTTTTAAAATCAGTTCCTGGGAGAAACATGAATTAATCGTAGAGCCTATTAAGAGACCTTGGGGTGGGTGGCTTTCCCCAAGGTTTGGGGGGAGATAATTATGCAACAATGAGTGGTCAGATCGCAGTACCATCTAGGAATGAGTGAGAAAAACATTGTGTTTAGAATGAGGGAGGTAATAGTCTCATTTTATCGTATTCTGGTCATGTTACTCATGGAACAGGTTATGTTGGCTTTACTGGGGGGAGCAGTTTTACTTTTGGTGTGAATGTTGGTGGTTGAACAAGCAGGGAGTGTTTGTTTAGCGTGGAGAAGAAGCACCTCGAGGTTCATTCAAGCTGTCTTCAAATGTGTCGAGGGTTGCCAGGTGGAAGACGCCACAGACAGATTTATCATGCACCTTCCCAGTGGACACACAGAGGGACCTCAAGGGTGAGCAGACTTGGGTGAGGAACTCATGGGTGGAGGGTTGAGCAGAGGTTCGGTACACAGCTGTCAGGGGTTCTGAAGAATCCGAAGACCCCCTCACGTTGGATCTAGGCTTGTACTTCATGGTTTCTAAGTGTGTATCACCCAGCTCTCAGGAGCCAAAGGTTAAATAACCAAGAATGTTGAGAGCTAGTCATTCAACTGTGGGTGGCTTGACATTGGCCACAGGGCAGTATTTACACCACAAAAGTCCCCAAAAGTTCTGGCATCAGCCCAGCCCCACTCCAGCCGGCGTCAACGCACCGGAACGCTGACGGGCTGGTCTGGCAGAAGCCCTGGTCCTCTGGAACGTGAAAGAGCGATCCGGGAAGGACACAGCCGTGTTTGTGGCCCTGCATTGTACACAGCTCCCCTTGGTACGCAAACCACTTTCTGTCGCCTGCCAAGATCTGGGGCCTGTCACCGGATCCTCCAGGGAAATGGCTATCTTCTGTTCCTGGGAATAATTCTTTCCTTGTTAGGCGTCTAAACTGGCCGGCCCTATGCAAGAGGGGGCTCCTAGTCTATTCTCAGCGCTAGCTGAAAGAACTGTGAATCACAAATGAAGTCAACCATTGAAATAGGACTTGGAAGCACCTGGGCTGTTGAGAACCCCTAAGTCCAGGTGCAAGGGCCCACCTCTGCGTAAGCAGAGCCCTGCAAGCCCCATGGCAGTCACAGCCCAAACCAGGAGGCTGTGTCCACTGACCACAGATCGGCCCCTGGCCCAGCGCCTGATGGGCGTGGAGCAAACAATGATTTTAATTCTATTGTTTATCTCTCATTTCTTTTTAAAGAAAGGATTTGACCAAAGTCTGAATCACGATGTGTGAGGGGAAAGCCGATGTCCCATGGCAGGACAGAACAGAATAGGAAACTAAGCTGGGTCATGCAAATCCTGTTTGAGTTTGTTCTGAGGCTCCAAGTCCAAACACCCCTTCCATGCCTGCTTTATCTGCTGGGTGCTCTTGGAAGCCCCAAAGGCCTTTAGATTTTCCCCAGTGCCACCTTGTCCCCACTCCCTCCCCTCATTGGTTTCTCAGGAGTCAGACGTAGCACCCGTGAATGGCGAGACTGCAGCCAGGTAGGAGCCTCCGGTATAGTATGCATTGCCAGCCAGGGAACTCTTTATATTTGATGAAAAGTTTGCATGTCAAAATAACCCATCCAAGGGTGATTTTTCAACTCTGAATCTCAGTCTTCAAATTATAAACAGGGGGGCGTGGAAGCCTGGGTGTTGGTTTTTAACATACAGCAGTATGTCTTGCGAAGCTGTGGGCCAGTCTGTTTCAGGGGAGACTAAACTGTGTGAAGATGAGCTAGCTGTATGCCTGCATGGTGGTGGAGTACGAAGAGGGGTCAGAAAGAACTGAATGAAGCATTCCAGGCAACACGGGCAAGAAGGGCAGAGAAGAGACAGAACTCATCTCTGGCCAACCCAAAGTCCACGGGCTAGAGACACACCCTTTGAAGGAAGGCCCATGGTATAAGCCAAGGACAGGGAGCAAGAAGAGGGTGGGATTCCTCCTGCAGAAGCTATAAGTGAGATGACATGAGGTGACACGCTGGTCGTCTTAACCAGAGACCTGACTTGGGACACCCAGAGTCCAGGGAAGAGTCTCACTGGAGACTTATAAAAGCTACAGCTGCAGCCTGGGGGCGGAGCTGGGTTCACAGGCCAGAGCTTTGACACATGGGCTCAGGGCCTGGAGAAATTCGGCAAAAGGAAGGACTTGAAGGAGATCAGTTAGGACTTGACCAAGTACGGAAAGAACCGACTACTGTTCACTTGTGCCTGTAAGTCCTCAGCTGCACAAAACATGTTCCTGAGCATGCTTGTCAAGCGGAGTTCAGCTTGGATGGCCTGGCTGTGGTGCACATGAGGGAAGGTGTTTAGGAAAAGGGCCACTCCCTAGAAAGAAGTAGGCCAATGAGGGAAATGTGGACTCAAGGGACACAGAAAAGTGACTGAGCTTATTGAGGCAGTGCTCTTCAATAAATACAGCCCCTTCCGGCCCCCTTGCCCCGGTGGCAGCAAAGAAACAGGGTCCCAGTTGTTTTGGGCAGCTGAAAGCTCTTGACCTTAGTGAGCAATACGTCCATTGGTCAACACCCAGCCTGGGTTCCCAGGGGGAATTAGCCCTCCCACCCTCAGACATCCCTTGTGTGTACCGAATCAGCTTCTCTCCTGGCCGCCTGGCATGCTGCTATCTAGTGGGATTGTTTGCTGTGCTCTGTGGTTCGGCGGGACAGCCCTCCTTGGGAAAGAGTGGCAGTCCTGTGACTGAGACTAGCTTTCCACATAACGTCAGCACGCATTTTAGCAGTGAGCAGGGGTTCTGCAGGAAGGAGCGGGAATCGCGGACAATCGGAATGCGGAGTGGACAAAGCAAGACCTTGTGCCCTCGTCTTTGCTCTCTGAGTCAAAACTCTGGTTGTCTCCTTCATTAATGAGCCTCATCTACACTTCCAGGGCCCCTCCCCTGTCAAATCTCCCAGTTCCGGTTTTATAAAATAGATACATTCCGGAAGTGTTGGCATGAAACTAGTTTCCATGAAGGGAAGTTTGTTTTTGCTTTTTCCATTTCTTGTGGAAATAATTCAGTGGACTTGAAAACTCTTGGTTCATCATCACTTAATTGCCTGGTCATTTGTGGAGCACACATTGAATGGCTGAGTGAGGGAATGAAATGAACAGTCCTTCACGTAGATGGACGCTCAGCTGACCTTTTACCCCAAGGCATAAGGTGTCCAGGTGGGAATTGTCCTTACCAGTTTTACAGTGGTGTCAACCTGGGCACATAACACGGGAGTGCTCAACCAGAAAGTGGGTGAGTGGCCGAGTCAGGTGTGGTGCCCCAGCCTCTGGGGTCACTCATCCAGAACTCATAAAGAGCATCTGGAGGAAGAGTGGCCATTTGCCTGGTGCAAGACAAAATAAGTCAACCAGCTGTGTTTGGGCCAGCACCTGTTATTATACGGTGACAGTGTTCGGTGATGTGGGTGTCCTCGAAAAGAAGATGCCGTAGTTTTTCATCAAGGAGCTTGCAGCTTAAATTGGAGAGATCAACCTGCTACTAGTTTAATGGAAGGTGAATGAAGGAAAAGAAGAGCGTTCTGGAATGCACCAAAGAAGTTTCTGGAGTGGGGGGCAGGGATTGAAACTGAATCGTGGACAGAGACAGGACTGGGTAACCAGAGGCCAACAAGGGCGAGGGGCTAGCAAGCCAGGGATTGTGTCCAGGGACCATTCGGCTGGAGGCAGGATGCACAGGTCCTGGTTCCATCTACAGAGGAGGGGGCCGAAGGTGAGGTCTGAACGCCCAGCATCGCTCAGGCCTGGGGGTTTGGACCAGGAAAGTGGAAAATCAAACGGACGAGGTCCGAGGGACGTGTGGGTGAACCCGAGTGGGACCACGACCTGCGATGCTGAGGCAGACTTTTCTAACGGAAGACCCTCTCCGTGGAGCGTCAGCTGGTGAGGCAGGCGGAGCACAGCGTGGGGCTGGTGGCTGAGCAGAGGCCTGGGGGGACCTGGGGGCACTGCTCCCGGACCAGACAGTAGAACTGAGCTCGGAGGATGATGGGGATTTGAATAGAAAAGGTGGAGAAGGCGTTTCAGATGGAGGAATCGACGCACACACAAGTACAGAGTAGGAAGTGAGGATTCTGGCCCGAAAGAAGAGGAAGTTACGAATTGCACTGAGAGAAACAGGGCAGGGTACAGGGACGGGGATGGCTGCCCCCGGGCCAGGGACGCAATTAGAACTTGGATTTCGTGGGATAAGCAGATTGCTTCTGAAGGAAGTGGTGCGTGGTTCTAGAAGCCCAGTCTGGCAGCAGTGTGTGGACGGGAAAGGGGGGAGATTAGAGGCAGAGGACCCAGCCCCGAGACTGTGCCAGTAATCTGGGCGAGGCCACAGGAGGAGTGACCTTGACACTGAAGCGGACAAGGGAAGGGCAGACGTGGTGGGCCTAGGGCCCTCGTTGTGGGGGCGAAGAAACAAATGGCTCTACTGGGGTAACTGGGGCAGTTTGGAAGGGAGCCCCATTTTGGAGGGGGACGGCTCATTGTTGGTTTGAGGCATCCAGATGGAGAGATCCGGTGGTGGTACCTCGGTACCTGTTGTCCATTCGTTCCGGAATTCGTGACAGGTGCTGACACCAACGAGTACCGAACACTGAAGCACTTTTCCTCACAAGGCGGTGTCCTGACTCATACAAGTCCTGGCGAGTGCCAGGAGTCCCGAGCAGCGCCACGTGCTGAAACCCTTGTTTCTCATCCAAATGCGATTAATGCAGGGTTTGACGAGTTCTGAAGCCAATGGGTACCGAGGTACGACCGTACTTCATCAGCCTTGAGAATATGGACCTAGAACCCAAGGGAGGTGGGGGCTGGAGATGCAGCTGGCTCACTGTTGGCACCTGCCAGTGAAGGAGTCCCCCAGGGTGGTGGCAGGGGGCGAGGGGAGACTCCTCGTTCAGAGTAAGGAAGTGAGAGAAGAGCTGGCAAAGGAAAGAGAGTGACGGGAAAAGTCGGTAGAAAGCCAGCAAAACACATAATAGACCCAAGGGGGGTTTCGAAGTGAGTGAGACATCAATAGAGGGTTTGCTGTCAGAGGTGGAGGGAGCTAGGATGGAGACCGAGGATCAGGCCGGCGGCCCCCAAAGAAGGAAGCCGGTCCGTGGTGGTACCTAAGCGCAGTGTCCCGGGTCTCTCCGGGGTGGGCTCCTCATCCAGCATTAAATCATCCCGGAGGCCTGCTGCCTGTCTCCCTGCCCCCAGCCTTTGCAGCGCCTCTCGGTTCTCCAGGGGCCCGTCTGGAGAGCGCTCTCCCTTCAAAATTATAATCCACGGGCAGTTATGTTTCTAAAGTACAACTGTAATCATTCGTTTTAAATTGGATCTGTGAATTACTTGGGAAATGAAGGAAGGCTGCCTAGACTCTGAGTGTGAGCAATCTGTCGACAGAGAGGAGAGAGCGCACTAATGAAGGGAGGGCTGGGACCGGTGCGGGGCGGGGGCGGGAGCGGTGCGGGGAGCGGTGCGGGGAGCGGGAGCGAAGACCGGGGTAAGGTGAAGCCCCTGCAGAGGAGGGCAGGCCTCTGGGCAGGCGCCGCCTTCCCCAGTGGAAAGGCCCCCATGAACTCGCCACTGACCATCTCTGCGCTGGAACTCGCAACTTGATTTATGATAAATCTTCCGTTTGTTCCAAAGGGAAGATTAATATTTGCTTATTTATAAGTTGCTTCATTTGCTCTTGATTTGTTTGCCTTCTCCAGCACCTCCCTCCACTCTTCCCCTGCTTTGCATTTATTGCCCTTAACTCTTTACCTCCTGGGCACCCCGAGTTCAGTACCTCGCTCATGGGTGTGTCAGCCCCAGGCGTGGGACTCTCATCCCCCGAGACAGCGCCCTCTCCAGGTGAGCCCCTCCACCGCGGCAACCGCCCCTCAGGCAGGCGAGCTCCCCCCACTGCTCCTCGCCTGTGAGTCTGTCGCCTGTGAGTCTGTCCCTGCGTGCAATCAGGAGGGAAGCGTTAATAGAATCCTAGAATCACGGCGTTGGCAAGAACTCCAGAAATCACCCTACTCAGCCTTCCACTCACAGGGAATCCCTTCAGCAGCTTTTGTTTAACTCATTTTGATAGCTTTTCTCTTGACTTTAACTGCTCCCAAAATAAATACTGGGTGGGCGATGCAGGCAGTGGTTCGAGAGCTGCTATCAGCAGGAATATCAAGATGTGCAAGCTTTTTAAAAAATCGGAATTTTGTTGGACTTATAAGAAGCCAGAACTCCCTTGTCGTCCCTGTTGAGTTTCTGATCTCTCACTAATCACTGCGCCCACTCCATGGGGACCTCATGGGGTGCCTTTGAAGGGGAGGCCCTGGGGGACCATGTGACAGGTTCTGTAAAGCCTTGGCCATCACTGAGCCCACGGCAGGGGCCCACTCCTTTCTAAATGCATCCAGCAGGTCCAGGGATGTGTTTTTAATGATTCTGTTTTTGAGAGCGAGCGAAACATGGACTTGTTGTTCTCTTTATTTATGCATTCAATAATTGCTTCTTGTATGTGCCCTGACCAGGGATCAAACCCACAACCTTGGCATATCAGGATGATGCTCTTACCAACTGAGCTACCTGGCCGGGGCTAATGACATTTAACTTGTAGAGTCTCATTCGTGGAGCAGCAACTTGGATGTGGATCCCGTGCCATTAAACGTACAAACCCACCTGGGCCCATCAGGTCCCTGCCCGTTTTGCTGCTTTGTCACCTATGCGCACGCATGAAACTGTCACTGCATTATTACAGACACAGTCCTGAGGGCCAAGGGAGCTCGGTTTGCTTTCCGCCAGCCTTTCGGAAGCAACAGACACTGTCCAGGTGGAAACGTTCTGCTAGTGCCACACGAGACTGGGGGACTTCATCACTCCGAGTCAGGTCAGGCCGTCCCAGGCTGCACCCCTCGGAGCCACGGTAGCCCGCTTCCTCTGCTCGCTTCTTGCCTCTCCGAGTCCGTCTCTCCCTCTCTCTCTCTCTCTCTCTCTCTCTCTCTCTCTCTCTCTCTCTCTCTCTCTCTCGTAGGTCTCTGTGTCACGCCCTTACAGCATGCGGTGGCAGCGTGAGAGGCGTGACTTGTCTGGTCCCATAAAATCTCCAAACCCACCATCCATTTCACAACATGTAACGATCCTCAGTGCCATCGTGTCCAGTTACTCACATTTGGAGACGGACGCCCTTGGCTTCGGATGAAGGGATCAAAGAATAGCTCACTGTCTCCCCCCGGGGCTGGGCACAGGAAGTGTGGACCCAGTGTTCACTGCCCTAGTTTCATGACCCCTCACTCAGCCCGCCCCAGCCCTTGATGCCCCTCCCTGTCCTCCGGCTTGTTCCTGCGTCTGCCGCTGCACCTTCACTTACTCCGTGCTCTGGCCTGCAGGCCGTCTTCCTCCTCCGGACTCCCTAAAGTGTCCCCATCCCTAACGGCCCTGTTAAATCCCACCTTTGTGAATCCACCCCCTTTCTTCCCAGCCTGGAGTGAGTCTACCAAAGTCCGCTAGACTTTAATCTCCTCGAGGGCAGAGACTGTCTCTCCTGTTCATTGCCAGTTGCTCAGTGCCCGGCACACAGTAGATGCTCAGTAAACATTGGCTGACTGGAAGATGATGATTGTTCTCTGTAAACTTAAGTGGCCCCTGACATACATGACCTGTGTCTGTGCTCATCTTTCTGTACACGTACAGCAGATGCTGAGCTTCTTTTTTTTTTTTTTTTTTTGAGAGAGATATGGCAGAGGGGAGAGAGATCGATTTGTTGTTTCACTTATTAATGCAGTCATTGGTTGATTCTTGTATGTGCCCTGACCGGGGATTGAACCCACAACCCAAGAATATCAGGAGGATGCTCTAGCCAGCCGAGCTACCCAGCCAGGACAATGCTAAGCTTCTTGAGAACAGAAACCAGGACTTTGTATCACTGTCTAGCTGCATCTTGAACACACAACGAGCTCAGTAAATACTGGTGATGGAGTTTACCACATAATCACTCAGTCATGTTCCCTGAGTGTGGGGTGGGGTGGGGTGGAGTGGGCAGGGGAGGCAGGAGAGTGTCTTTCTCTTGCTCTCTTAACATAAAACCACCTCAGGCAGCATTTTAAGCATACCAGGCCCCCCTCCTCCCACCCAGCCCTAGACTGTTTAGAAAGAATATTTTTAAGAGCACAGTGCTTGTTAACATTACATTTCTCTTCTAAAAATGTGCAAAGACTGCATAGAACTGCCCCAGCATCAGTTACCCCATGGTTGGCTAGTTAATTCCTGAGTAAGCCACTCTGAAAACTGATTATAATCCTGTTTCAAACGGAGAGTTGGGAGAAGGCCAAAAAAGGGCATATTATTGTATCTCGTAGGAGGGAAGGATCCAGCAGATACTCCCTGAGTTATGGCGCCAGAGCCTTCCTTTCCTCTGTTATTGTAAATTATTGTTATGGGAAAATGCCAGATCAGCAGAGCGGGCCTCCAGCATCACACTTCCTCCCAGCCGAGGCCTCGCCTAATGAAGACCTTCATGCACAAACAGGGCGTGAGCTTAACGCAGCGGCCCTCCGATGAAAGTTCGTGCTGTTTGATGTAAAGTGGAATTATTGTTTTATCTTCCTCATTAGTTCTAAGGTGTCCCTTGCTTCTGGGGCAGCTGTTGACAAGATCTTTCTTATTTAACAAAAGGAAGCTAGTTTTGCACCCC
This sequence comes from Tonatia bakeri, assembly GCA_004024845.1. Lineage (NCBI taxonomy): Eukaryota > Metazoa > Chordata > Mammalia > Chiroptera > Phyllostomidae > Tonatia > Tonatia bakeri. The sequence continues at coordinate 93,532 of PVIA01001548.1, read as the reverse complement.
CCCAGAAGTCCCCCCACCGACACCGCTGAGAACAGTGATTGTGCTTAGCCACTCCACTTGTCTTTCTGCCTCTGGCCGCTCTCTCGGGGGGGGGGGGGTCACAGACCCCCGTGGGGGGGGCAGGCAAGGAAGGTCGGTGAGCGGGGAAGGATGGAGCAGGTGGCGCACAGGTGTGGCACTGAAGTGAGCAGGGACTCAACCCAGTTCTTGCCAAGAACAAATGTGTAGTTGCCAGAGTTTTAGCGTTTCAAGAAAAGCTGGAAATCCAAACTTTGAGGAAATACTGCCTAATTTTTTGATGTTAATAAACAATTTTTTAAATGTTACCTCCCCTTACGCCACTTTATGTCTCTGCATTGGATGCTTCCTGTGAAATGTAGCTGGGGCCCCTGTTCCGTCCCTTCAGCCCTTCCTGCCCTTGGATGCTTGAAAGCCCCCTTCAGGCGTCATGGTCCTCGTGACACCTGCCTGTTCAAGTGGGAGTTTAATTGATTCCCATCCGGACTGTCTGCCCCTGCAGGGAAGGGACCCGATGGAGGGATGGAGGGTAGGGTCCAACACAGTGCAGGGCCCCAGGAGGAGCCTGCACTAAGGCTTGTCGAAAGAACCAGCTGCTTTTGCACGACTCCTTCTCTATTTAGGGTTCTGGCCACACGTGAGCATTAGTTCTCTGTCGCTGTGTAACCAGTGGCCTCGAAACCCAGTGGCTTCACACACGACAGGCATGTATTAGCTCCCAGTTCTGCGGACTAGGAACTTGGGGGCAGCGTGGCTGGACAGATCTGCACATGGCCTCTCCTGAGGTTGCTAGGCCAGCTCTCAGCGGGGCTGCAGTCATGCGAGGGCCGGGCGGGGTGGGGGCTCTCTCCCAGTGGCTCGCTCAGTGGCTCGCTCTCGTGGCTGGCACACCGGTGCTGGTGCCCAGCAGGAGTCCTCACTCCTTGTCGCGTGGGCCCCTCCCCTGGGCTGCTTGAGCGTCCTCACGACATGGCCACTGGCTCCCCCCAGAGTGAGGGGTCTGAGAGAGGGGCAGACACAACTGCCATGTCTCTTACGACCGAGTCCAGAAGTCCTGTGGTGTCATTTCTGCAGCGTCCTCTTGGTTACACAGGTTTGCCCCACTCACTGGGGGCGGGGACCACGTGGAGGCTGTTGGCACAGCTGTGCTCCCAGCGGACCCTCAGTCAATCCTGTTTAAAAAATGACCCAACACCAAGAGTATTTTCCAGAAAACCCAAGGAAATAACATCCGTGTTGCAGCAGTTCAGACCTAATGCTGACGCCATTTGCTATTGTGTTCTTCAGCTCAGCCTCAGAAATTAAATATCCTGGTTTTTGTAGGCCCTCTCACAACTGTCTGCCCTAAATGGGCCTCAGTCATTTTTTTAAAATAAACTGAAAAATGTCACCTGTGTCACCTCTTCGAGTGTGCCATCGGGTCTTCCAGGAGCCTCCCCGTCGTGGCTCACCTCTGTCCGCTTCCGGCATTCCTTGCTCTCTCGTTCTCTCGGTTGCCTGACGTGACACCTCTGCACGGAACCTAATGCCTTTTACAAAATCGAAAGGAAAATCCCCAAGCAGTAGCATCCTGGACAAACAGGAGTGTCCCCTTTGATATATTAATAGCACTTGTGCACACAGCCCCCACCCCCACCCCAGTGATTCCCTGGGGCTCTCCGGCCTTGTGGGAGGGGGGGTGCCAGTTAATCCAGCCTTGGGGAGAGGGGCCACTCCAGTTCCTGCCACAGCATCCATTTCTGAACCCCCTTTCCCTCCCGCCACCCCAGCTCAGACAGGAGGACGGAGTGGGCACTGCTGGTGATTCTGCTTCTAGACACACGCGCGTGCGCACACACATGCCCTGCCCGTTGCCTTTGCCTCCTCCGAGACCACTCTGAATACTCATCTCAGCCCGATTTCACCAGAATAAAAATGTTAAGGGGAAGGAGAGGTGCCCCAGTGTGATTTCCCTTAGGGAAATTTCCACTGGTAGCTCGTTCTTATTTGTTCGATAAACAAAACCTTCGACTGGGAATTGAAGGTCAAACAAGCAGAACCCACGTGGAACGTTTGCCTGTGCACCTGGGGGAGGGGCCGGCCTCAGCCTATGTCCCCCCCCCACCCCCACCCCACCAGGCCGGTGATCGCCACGTCCGGGTGTCGGCAAATGGAAATGAAATGTATAATTCATAAGGTTGCGGTGGCGCGTGCGGGCTGTGTGTGTGCGGGGGTGGGGGGGGGGTGATTACGGAATTGAGAAATGCGGCCGCAGTGCGTAAGTAACCTTTCTAGGTTAGAGGCTGCTGTGATAGATGGCCTGCATTGTTCTCTTTCTGACCTTTTTCTGAACTTCCCCTTAGAAGAACAGAGGAAATACAGTTCTGCCTTTTCCCATATTGTTTTTGAATAATACCTTTAGATGCCAGCTTTTAGCATTTCTGCTCTTCCGTTTGGGGGGTTGCTTCTCCCCTACCCCACCCCTCAACTCCCCTGGGCTTTGCTGCTTCCCCTAGAAAAATCTCATCGCTAATTGCCTTATCCCGGTATTAATGGGAAATACAGAGGCTTCGCGAACATTTGTCCATATTGAACACGGGATGCACAGGGAAAGAAAATGCCCCTGCAGCAGCCTTCCCCTCCCCCGGCCCAGCAAGACCGTGCTGAGAATAGCCCTCGACAGGGAGGCAGGCTCGGGCGGTGACCAGAAGCCCGAAGCTCATGGGCTGCGGCTGCTCAGTGGGCGGGATGAGGGGACCAGCGAGGGGCCCTGAGCTCTGGCTTGCAGGTCAGAGTCACTTAACCAGATGTTAAGGCACATGCAGGATGGTGCTCACTCACGTGTAAGCTGTGGATGCAGTTCTAGGGGGGAAACAAGGTGGGGGGCGGGGTGCCATCTCTTTCATCAGCCTTTCCTCTCTGCAGCCCGGAACACTCAGCCCTGTACCCTCCATACCTCCCTCCACCACGTCGGTTTCTTGGTCTGAACTTGAGTCCCCTGCTCAGGCCCACAGCCTTGGGCTCTGGGAGGCGCGTGTCAGCCCCTGGCAAGTCAGGGAACCCAAGAAGAGGGGAGGCTTCTGTTTGGTTTCCACACAAGGAAGCTTCACTATAGAGTCAGGCGGAGTTGTTTGAGCAAGCCTCAGAGCTGAATCTGGAGTTGAATCTTTGGGGTTATTTAGGGTTGTTTTGTTCCTTGAAAAACAACCTCTTTTTGAGGCCGAATGAAAAGGAACTTGACAGCTGAGTGTCAGAGCCTTGCAGGCCAGGGGTGGGTCTGGGTTTGCTGCATTTAGTTGGCTGGCGCTGGTGGAGCCCCAGCAGAGCAACCCCGTGGGCTGCACGCAGGCAGCCGAGTGCTTCCTTAGGAAGCAAACGTTGGTGCTGTCTCCTCGAGGACCTTCCGATCTCCCAGGGAGCCCTGGGCAGGCCGAGGCGCCTGTGTGCAGAGGCCAAGTTACCAAGTGCCACCGCCGGCTCTCCCAGAGGCAAGCCCGAGGAGCTGCCACTCTGCTCCATTACATGATATTTAAATGATATTTCAAAACTTTCATTCTTTGGCAGAAAAGAAACTGAGCTCTTCACACCAATCGTCACCGCCATTCTTTTAAACATCCGTTTATTTGTTAGTAGGGTTTTTTCGTTGATTTTTTTTAAATCTCCCTAGCTGCCTCCTCCTCTCTTCCACATTCCACTGGTTATTTTTCTTCATCTCCAGTCTCTCTTTCACCCACCACTCCTAGCAGAAATATTTTTTAAGGAGACAAATCCTATGTCAAGCTTCTCCCATTAAAAATAAATGGAGCTTTGTCGGTTTCTATTCCGATGCCTCCATGGAAATCCTCCTTATCAGAGAAGAACTAGAAAGAACATGCTTGCTCCTACCCCTTCTCTTTCCTTAAAAATAAATATATACGTACGTAAATAAGCAAGTGGTAAGAAATCCCTGTTTTTGCCTCTTCCTCAGATAATCATGAGTCCGGCGAACATCTGGGTGTTGGGTGTTGGCGGGTGCTGCCGGTGCTTGGTGGTGGGAAACAGGTAATAAACCTGTAGCCTCTTCCACCTCAACCGTGATGACCGGGGTCTGTGGAGGGCGCCCCCTCCCCCCCGCCGCCCCCACACGCGGTGCCGGGCGCCACGAGGTGCAAGGAGAGAAGTAATACTCAGTCTGCCGCCTTGAGTTGCTTCCAGCCCCGGTGAGAAGCTGATAATAGGTTATTCTCGTTTTTTAAAAGCAGTAACTATCGGTGCAAGGATGAGTGCAAGGGATGAATCGGCCACAGATAAGTTGCAGGGAGGTAGGAAAACAGTCGGGGAAGAGTTCTGGAAGAGGCAAGATTAGAGGTGAGGCCCTCGAAGGCCTCGGACCGTAGCCAGAGAGGTGCTTCCCGTGGGGGAAACGGGTGGAGGATGGAGGGGGCACCCCCAGTATCCGGGCCCCATCCCAACCCGACTGCACACTCCCTCACTCTGTTCCTTTCTCGCTCCCACCAGGTAAGTCCCTCCTCCCTCCCTGCATCCCTCCCTCCCTTCCTCCCTCTGTCCCTGCCCCTCTCCCTCCCTTCCTCCTTTCTACCTTTCTTTTCACTTATCCCTTAAACTCCAGCTGACGTGTGGCAGCTCCCTGCTCCCACACTCTGGTTAGCTTCCTTGGCTAGTGTCATGTTCAGTGCACCAGAAAACAAAGTGGACTTCTAATCTCTTTTGCTGAAGCCCACTCCGCTCCGAAGGCCTGTGCAAGCGTCCCAGCCCCTGGGTTATAAAGAGGCCCCATTGTCAGGATGAGAAAAGCAGATTATGGGGAGAAGGGGCAGAGGGATCCTCGCCTAGGGACAGCTGGCTCCCCTGCCACAGACAGAAACATCCCCCGGCTCTGCCCCACAGTCGGTGTGGACTTCTCACTGTGAGGTTCAGCTGCCGTCCCCAGTGGGGGCCACCCCTCTGTGCCCTGGGAGTGCAGGTTCAGCCGCCTCTCAGAGCGTGTCTGCTGCCCTTCAGCACCCCCTAGTGGGGGCTGTGAGGAGCCAGCTGAACTTTTCCTCCGTGACCCAAACACAAGGCAGCAAACTTGGGTGCTGTTGTTGTTTTTCAGCTTCCTTAGGAAAAGTTGAATAGTGGAAGGTTTTCCCCAAATAAGCCGCCCTTGGCGGAAGAGCTGGAAGGTGTGCCCGCTTTGGCGAAACTGTGGTTCCTAGCTCCTGCTGGAACACACAGCCGCCACCCTGCACGCTCCCTCCTTGTGTGGCCCTGGCAGGTGCCCGAGGGCCCAGTAAAGTCCACCCTGCTGTGATTCCTGCTGTAGCATCGGGTGAGGCGTGTGTGCTTGGGCCCCTCCTGCGGGTCTGGTCTCGGGGGAGATGCACTCCCCAGAGAGCAAGGCCAGCCTCAGCCGCCTGGCTCCCAGACCCCACTCACAGCTGACCCTGCTCACAGCTGCGCACTGGGAGACTGCACGTCCTGCCCTCCTAGGTCAGAGCCAGCCGCGTGGGCCGGGGCGCTCTGGGCTTTATTTGAAAACTGGCTTAGGCAGAGTATTAGTGGGCCTCAGACCTTCTTTCTCGGTAATTCTCCAGCAGCACCGTCCAGGGAGGGAGGCCCCTGAGGATCTGGGGGCATCCCCGTGGCTGCAGCGGAAATGCACCCCCCAACACGCGTTGGGCATCTGCACTCACAGGGTTCTCTTCCATAGCTCAGGTTTCTGGCTTCTGCTGTCTCAACTGTGCATCTCCAGTCGGTGACACCGAATGCAGTCTCCCTCTCGAAGGAGGATCAGGGTCCCATCTGCAGCCCCGGGGGGCCATCAGCCATACAGACCCCCCAGGCGTCCGCCCCACAGCCGCATGATGAGGCGGGGCTGTCCAGACAGAATGTTCCCCAAGCATGAGGCTTGTGTCTGTTATGGTGAACGGTGCATGTGCTGGGAGCTGGCGACACTGGGCGCCCCTCCCCGAGTTCAGGCCCAGGGACCCCGTCAGGAAGCCTCAGGGTGCTTCAGCCTTGTGTTGGTTGATCCACGCATCCCACAAACACCGTTCAGTACTCGCTGCAAGCCAGTGAGAGCTAAATGTTCACTGAGGAGCTTTGCGTTTGCACCGATGAAGTTGCATATGAGTGATGTTACCTTCTCAGTATGCTCTGCCCTGGGGTGGGGGGTGAGCCTTGAGTTGACTGACAGGCATGAAAGAGGCCAGCCTGCCCCCGCCTGCACTCTGTGTGTGGGAGCCCGTCACCACCGTGAGTACAGTGAAGGTGCTGCGTTTCCAGGTGACCCGCGGGAACCGAGATGCCGAATTCCCTCCCGGGGCGGAGAAAGGAGGGTTGGGCTCAGGAAGCTGCACAGTGACAGCAGGGGACAGGGCGACACGGGTCAGGCCTTCCTGGTGTCGGCAGGCTTCCCGGGGAAGCTCTCAATGCAGTTTCAGCCCTCAGCTGCAGTCCACAGACTAACAACAAAGCAGAAGGGAAACAATCGACCGGAGGAACTGAAAAGAATGTCTGAGGTTGGTCCTCTGTGTCACTCAGCCAGCTGGGTCACTTTCCCAGCCCCAGAGCCGAGCCCCTCGGCGTCAGGTGGAGGGCTGGTCCAGCCCACGTGTTCGGGCGCCCGCATCCCAGAGCGGTGGGGCTGCTAGGGCGTGGGCTGCCCGTCGCCACAGGGTGCTGCTGGGAGGGGGCATTGCGTGGGGCGGGAACATGGGACCAGTGTGTGTATAAGAAGAGTCACTGTACACAGACACCCGCAGACACCTGTGATTCCGTTTCCTGGGCTGACAGGTGCTCTCGCAGTCGTTGACTGAGCACGGACTTTGGCGAAAAGCGTGAGCCCGACACCTGGTGATGCCACCGTCCTGCGGGGCAGCGGCGAGCAGGACCAGGCTTTTCTCAGCAACGCTGGGCTGTGTGGAAAAGGCAGCACAGACCAGACTGGGAGGTGCCGGGCTGGGGACAGGCACAGGAGTTGCAGCACACTCCCTGAGGGTAAGGAGTTACAGGACAGTGTGAATGTCTTCGAAGTGGCCCATTGTGGGGTCCAGGCCAGCTCTTCCTAGGACAGAGAAATGAGATTTCTCTTAAATCTCATTAAGATTTTCTAGGGATGTATTGGCTAACATCAGGATATGCTCCAGACGTCCCAGAACTGGCTTCCAGTTTACAGCAGTATCATCAGAAGCCCTTGGAGATTATAGGCAGGTAAGTTCGAGGTCCAGCCTTTTTTCCTGGCGTGTAAGTGAGAAAGCTAGATTTTGACGCCACTCTGTGCAGTTGAAGCAGCGCTGCAAACCGGGGATCGGCATGGGGTGGCTAAGTAAAGTTATACTTACGTATATTCACAACTCAACGTGTGTGCGTACCAGGAAGGTCCGTTCAGAGCCAAGGTGCTCACTGGCGATACGGATCACAGAGAGCGTGCCTCCCGATGTTCACACTATTCTGCAGACGGTCGGCTGAATCTAGGCAGCCAGCTTCCGGGGGACTGTCCAGGCGTGGCGTGAGAGCGATGTCGGCATCGAGGCCAAACTGTGATTCCGTGTGCCCCGCGTGGATGCGACCCCTCCTTCTTTCTAATATGCTGAGCATCGCTCCGGGTGACGTCTGGGGGTCCTCAGTCCCGACAGAATTGTTGGCGAGGGTCTTGAATGATCCTCAGCAGCACACAGTTTTGTGGCCGTCGGCAACGGCCCTGACCCAGAACTTCCGGGACATCCCCGCAGCGACTTTGCTGCCCGTAACGTCACGCCAGGACCACCCACCGGCCCAAGCGAGGTCTCTCCTCGCTCCCCTTCGAGTACAGGGCCTTGCTCCTTGGCCGCAGCTCGCTCTCCACCTCGAGGCCGTCTCCATGCACGGCCAGGCGAGAATGCTCTCTGGGAGTGGGTCTGGAGACCGCAGGGTCCACGGCGTCCGGTTAGGGCACTGCGAGGACAGTGTCCCGTCACCTCGGCCCAGTGCAGGCTAACAGTGCGTGGGCTCCCGGTCAGCCTCACCCTGTGCTTCATTCCAGGAACTCCAGCCCCGGGTCCCTTTGTCCTTCTCATCGACCTGGCACCCCAGCCAGAGTCAAAGCCGTTTCTCTTCGATCTCCTATGCAGTGAGGAAGTTGTGTCTTCCACAATCCAATCTCAGGCCGGGCTTGGATTCCCCAGGCCTCTGTCAATGTTAGATCCCCGCTTGGACCTTCCTGGGTCCCCAGACATGGGACGACTCCTCCTTCTAGGGGTGCTGCTCCCCGTTTTCCCGGCAGCCTGCCGGCGGGCACAGGACACATTCCCTGTCCCGTTGGCTGCCCGAGGTGTTCTCCAGCACTCTCCTTCTAGGCTGTCTCCGTCCAGGTCCTCCAGGCGTGGGGGCCAATTTCTCTGAAGTCATCTCCTCAGGTCCCTGCTGTTTCTTGGGTCCTGTGTTGCTTTGATGTAATCCCTTGCCCCCCATTCTGGGTCACCAGCTCCAATAGCTGCAATAGTGGCTCAGAGTTCGTGTCAGCATTTCCAAATCTGTTTTTGCAGTGGAACCAAGCATAAGATTTAACAGCCCATCTGCAATACAATTTACATTGCGATTGCTTCTGCCCCAGCCATACTGAGGTTACCTTCAATCTGCATATATTTGTAGGAACGGGCTTTCCCACTGCAGTTCAGTCCGAGCACACCTTCTAACATCAGTGATTATAAAGCACCATGGGCTGATAGAGTGTCTTGCTTCCAAGGAGTTCAAACTGCTTTATAATTCCACCGACCATAATTTATCTTCATAAGCTGCTCCAGAGACAAGGAAAAAAGCAAGATTAATAATCACATTTCATAGATGGCGAAATAAAAACTCGGAGAAATTGAGTAACATTTCTCCAGAAATGCACAGTCCTTCCTGTGCTCTCTGATTAGTATTGCAGATTTATTGCCCAAGTTGGGAGTGGCTGTGAACCTTGCACTTGTTTTATTAGCATGCCGTGCAGATGGTTGAGACGGTGACTCTGGTCGTCTGCTTGGCCAAGGAGCTTGGGGGCTCCAGGGGAGGTACCACGAAAGGGGCCTCCTTCCCCGTGCAAGGAGGGCGTGGGGGGCTGTGGACAGGCAGCTTTCTCTCTACAGCTGGGTGCTAGGTACTTGGTTCTTGGTTGTTGGTTATTAACCTTTTGTACTTTTTTAGGTACATAAATGAAAACAAAAAGTGTTTCATTTGTATGCTTTAATATATTTAAACAGAGATGTCCTAATGTTTCAATGTGTACAGAATAAAGTGGGCTTTTAAAATGATGCTCTGTGTGCAGTATTGTGACAGGGCCTTGGACATAGTACGGGTGAGTGATATGCTGTTGGTCCACCGCCGGCTGCGTGCCAGCCAGGTGCCGGGAGCTCCCTGCAGCACTCTGTTCAGTGCCGTCCTCAGCCAGCCTCCGGAAGCAGGTGGGCAGCCGGAACCGACAGCACCAGCGTCTCCCCGGGAGCCCGGCCCCCCGAGTGTGCGTGTTCCCACTCAACGTGTGTGGTCTCCCACTTCTGTCGGGTCACTGTCCCACGGGGCCATGTGACCTGGGTGTGCCCCTGGAGTGCCCTGTGGGCTGTGCTCACCCTCAGGAGAGCTGGTGGGGTGACATATCAAAGCTTCAGTAATCAATGTGTTGGAAACTATTCTCTTTCTCTAAAAAACAAGAATTTTCAGTGTCTTGCTATGGGAAGGTTAGAAGGGAACAGTTCCTCTCTCCCTCAGGTGCAAATTTTGTCTGACACCTTACATACAGTTAAAGCATCTTCCATGTCCCAAAATAGCAATTTTGGGGAGACTGTAAGACGATCCCGATTCCGGGGGGTGGAGAATGGTGATGAGTGATTACCGGGAGGGCGATTCCGAGCCCGATGGGGAAGGTGGTTTCTCAAGCCAGCAGTCCTGCCTGCTGCGGAACCAAACTGAGAGCAGAAACGGCCTCCATGGAAGAGACCAGAATGTGATTTAAAAAAAAAAAAAAAAACAACAGACAAACGTTGAAACAGAAAGGCCAAGTCATCTGCCTCTGGTCACCAGAAGTATTGCCACGGAGACGGCTTCAGCGTCAGGGTTGAAGTGGAAAGGTGCGTTCCTCTACCGACGTGTGGGGAGCGCCTGCCATGCCCCAGGTGCGCTGGAGACGCAGGGCGCTGGCGACGTGGGGTCGGGCGTGCACGGACCCTGCCCTGTGCCTGGGGCCACCCCCTCCTGTCCGCTCCCCGAGACTTGGCTCGGAACTACTCCCAGGAAGCCCTCCCTGCTTTGTCTCACTGCCCCAAGAAGTCCCTCCTTCGTGTGCCGGGCGCACACTCGGCATGTGGAACGTGGGCTGTTGGCATGCTGCTGCCTCCGACTGGACAGTGGACTGCTGGAGGTGCCGTAGCGCCTGGTCTAGTCGCCCCCCTTCAGCACCCAGCACAGTGCATGGCATGTAGTAGGTGCTTAGGGAGTGGAGGTTGAGCATTCGAGCACCTGAGTGAATGAAGGGAGCTCGACCCAAAATCTGGTTTAAGAATAACCATGAGTCAGACTGGTGTCTTCGTCACTGCAGCGTAAGTAGCCTTAGCCACCGTACGTAGCATGTGCTTCAGGTGTGCCGAACAAGAGGAAGCAGAGTCTAGACTTGACTTTGAACTCCCAGGAGCTCAGAGCCTTCTGGACTAGCAGAGCTGGGGACCCGGCATCTGCTAGATCACAGCAGAAAGGCCTCCAGTCCCCTGAGGATTTCTGGGGGCCAGGTGGAGAAGCACCTTCCTCGCCCGAGGGCTCCTGGCCTGGGTGCTGAGCTGACGTCTGTAAGGCAACGCTGGGTACGCTTCAGAAGGGTTAGCGCGGGCAGGTATGCGGACATGTGTTCAGAGCAGCGGTAGGTGCTCAATTCTTTGTCGGACCCATCTGGTGGGTCTGGTGGGTCTGGTGGGGCGTGCTCACGTCTTCATCACCAGTCGTACCAGTGCAGAGAAGGTGGGCAGTGCAGGTCCATGCCAGCGCAGAGAAGGAAGCTCCAGGTGAGATGGGGTGGCCAGCGCCAGCGTGGTGGCAGCCGAGGTGGAGAATCGGGGCCCAGTCTGAGGTGTGCCTCGGAGCTGGTCTTGCTGATGGGTCGGGTGGTGAGGATGAAGGCAGGGAGAGAGGAACCGGGTCATTCCCATGAGCAGCAGGGCCATGATGGCAGGGACGAGTTGGGGGTGAGGACAGTTGCTTCTTAGACAACGACATTTGCGCAGATGGTGGAACAGGCCGTCAGAAGGTAAAGCTGGGGCTGAGAAAGGTTCCAGGTGGAGACAGCCATCTTGAAATAGTCATGGAATTGAACCCCATGAATGTGGATACGATGGGGGGTGACTTAGAACAACAGACACTTATTTTCTGGAGGCAGAAGTCCAAAATCAAGGTGTCGGCTGGAACGCGCTCCCTCTGGAGCCTCCAGGGGAGGGTCCTCCCTGGCCTTTTGTAGCTTCTGGTGGCCCCAGACCTTCCTTGCCTGTGACAGCATCACTCCAGTGTCCACGTCCACCATCTTCCCTCGGGGACTGTGTCCAGACTGCAGACTCTTCTTATCAGGACACCAGTGACTATGCGCTGAGGGCCCACCCGACTCCTGCGTGCCCTCATCTTAACCCATCACGCCCTCAGTAACCCATTCCCAAATAAGGTCCCATTCCGATATACCGGGGACTCGGACTTCACCGTGTCTTTTGCGGGGGACGCAGTTTAACCCAGGACAGGGGCCTGGAACAAGGCCGAAAAGAGGAAAGGAGGGGTCCTGGGGCTTTGCCATCGGGAAGCGTTTCGGTAGCGGGTGGGCCGGCGAGGAGGGTGGACAAGCCCCATGCAGAGAGACAGGACGCCCGGGATGTGAGTGTCGGGACGGGGGGATGGTCACACTGACAGGGAAAGACGCTCTCGGTCACAGTCACGGGGCTGAGAGGTGGGTCAGCCTGTGGCAGCGTGGTCACTGCCGGTCTGGAGCGGAGCGGAGGGCAGGCAGGGTAAGTGTGCCGGTGGTGGGAGCAGAGCGCTGGGAGCCGCAGGAGACCACTCCTCATCCCAGCCCCCAGCGGGGGGGTTGACTTTGGGGGAGAAAGAGGCAGGGCAGCAGCTGCAGGACAAAAAGGGGTTAAGGAAGGCCTGGTCTTGTTTCGTTGTGCTTTGTTCTTGCGTTTGGCTATATATTTCTGTTAACGGGCTGTGTTAGAGCACGTTTATGTGCTGGAATCAGCTCTGCTTCTGTGTCTGCGTGTCTATAGCATGTGTTCTGTGTTCAGCGTTAGTCATCACGTGTGTTTCTGCGTGGCCTTCCCAGCATGGGGCCCCTGGGGACAAGACTGTGCCTTCCATTTCTTCCGTCTCCCCACCATCCAGCCTGACATTTGTTCATGACGGTCACAGCAAGAAAAATATTCTGCCATACTCACCGCGGCACCACAACCGGTTGTCACCTCATTTTCTGATGGAGAAAGGACACTCAGTGCTTTTCACAGGCCCTGCTGGGGCGTGCCAGGCGAGATCCCTGTCTGGTGTTCTTGCCAAAGAACATTGCCGAGGTGCCCTTTGCGTGACAGGCTCATCTGTTAGAGTCGGCCCGGCGCGCCATCAGGGAGCAGAGCTGGGGGACAGGTTTCCAAAGGTTCTGAACGGCCCACTTCGGGGCATGAGAACCCCCAGAACAGTGGATCAACCTGATAGGAAGGGCAGTCCCGTGGCCACGTTCAGAGGTGCCCCCACGGAACCAGACCAGCCTGTTCCTAAGACCCGCCTGGAGACGGGAGTGTCCAGGCTGCCAAGGGGGCAAAGGTGCAGGTGACAGGAACAGGGGGTGGAGGGGCAGAGACGCGTGATCTGGAGCCAGCAGCCTGCCGAGGAGGCACTCACCTCGGAACCGACACAGGCCCTTCTATGAAGAGGCCCGCGTCTGCCCCAGAGGGGACGCAGGCGGGCACACCTGACTCTGGAACAGCAAGGGCGGGAAGAAAAGCAGCTTCTGACACACGTTGTAGAATGTGTTGTCTTCTCTAGAATGTTCTTTTCAGATATTGCTTCTGCCCTAAGGGATGTGGTTCGTTTGTTGGGGTTTTTTTGTAAATAAACCAATTCCATCTCTGGAGAGATTGCACTGCTGGAGGCAGTCACGCACTGACAGCCTGCAGTCACACACAAGGGTCAGCTGAGTCTGGAAGCCCTGGTGTGTGTGGGTGCGCTGGGCATAGTGACCCCATGACACAGGGTGGTCCAGCAGTGACATAAAAACACCCCAGGCACCCAGGGCATCAGGGCTAGAGAGCAGGCCACGCGAGGGCAGGGCATTGGCAGCTGAAGATGCCGGGCAGGGAAGGGACGGGGACAGGGACAGGACGGCTGTTAAGGAAGTGGGGGGGCACTCGCCTCCCCCCTCCTGGGAGGACGCAGGCTGGGCTTGGAGAAGTGCATCTCCCTGCCCCGGCTTCAGCCCTCTACAAGCTCCCGGCACGGCGCTGATCTCCAGCGTGAAGGACACGCAGACACTCCTTTTCACATGCGAAAAATCAAGACTTTTTAACAAGACTTTTTGGTTTTGGTCTTGTTTGTTCAGTACTGTTATGGAGAGGGGGAAAATATTAGCAATGAGAGCCAGTTTATAGGAGCAAGGTGGGGAGATGCTTTTTAAGTGGGGAGTAATTCAGCTCGAAGCACCAAGGTGAGTGGAGGTTTCTGATCACACCCTTCCTCCCCGCCCTCGAGCGAGGTGGGTGGACGTCACCCAGGCAGTGAAGGCCCCCGGCTCCCTCACGCCCGCCCCAGGCTGCTAAAAGGGCAGACGGGGGCGCATCACTGTGGAACCAGTGGGGAATGTGCAGAGGAAACAGAAGGTGGGCTAATGCACGTCATACCCCCCAGAGCGGCTGGAGCCACATTTCTAAAAACAAGCTGTGTCCATCACTCATACTCGGAGCCTGGTTTGCCCCGAAACACACCCCTCCCTCCCTAATGATGACAGATGCTTAGCAACAAGATGCACTCTGGTCTCCCTGGGTTTGATTCTGACCACAGGTGAAAGGTTCCGAGTTTAGGCAAGTTCCTGCAGCAGCTCTGGCAGGGAACCTTGCCTGTCTCGAGAAGGGCCACCACTTCTGCAGTGGGGAACGGGTTTAGAGTGGAATTCTGATCAATAGCCAGCTTGCGTGTTCATGAACATGGCTCTGTAATTGCAGTATTAGAGAACTTTTTAGAAGCTAGTGAATAAAAAAAAAAGGGAAAAGGGAAACTTTCCTAGGGAAAGTGGCATACAAACTCCTAAGAAAGGGATCAGTGGCATGGACGGGTATTGGATTTCATCCCATTATTCTGGGTGGGGGCAACTTGTTTTATGCAGTATATTATTGAAAACAGAATACCTGTACTTGAGAATTCCTTTGTAAAACCTGGGCATTCTCTGAACACTAGTTTCCCAAGTTTTCAGCCACAGAAGGGAGCTCCTGGTACCTCCACAGTGGTTCTTAGCTCATCTAGTTGGGGTGCACCAGTAATGGAATCAACAGGTGAGGACCCCTCTCAGTCCGCTCCAGAGCCACAGACCAGCCATCTGGTGGGGAGGACCAAGCCCGAGACTGGAGGGGTCACTGCCATACAGTGAGAGAACCACAGGTCCTTTGGAGGGGGCGAGTCCATGGTGGACCCTGGGTTTGGCAGACAGGCTTCGATGTCGAATGCATAGTGGAATGGCTGCCCATGTTTCTCACCTGCTAATACTCACCCATTCTTCTTTCCTAGGGCCCCCGAGATCATCCTTGGTTTACCGTTTTGTGAGGCCATTGACATGTGGTCCCTGGGCTGCGTCATTGCGGAGCTGTTCCTGGGCTGGCCGCTGTACCCGGGCGCTTCAGAGTACGACCAGGTGGGTCCAGGTGGCACAGGTATCCACGACAGTCGCTCCCGCCGCCTCTGGATCAGCAGTTCGCTTATGACACTGCACGGGGGCGAGGTCGTGGGGTGTCACGTTGTCTCTCAGGCCTGGTGTCCCTTCGGCTTGCTTTCCCCTCTTTATTCCCCTTTCTTTTCCCTTTTCCCTTTTTTACTCTTCCCTTTCCCCACAAAATTGTATTTCTCTCGAAGGCACTGGAGCCGTTAATATGCCGTACGTACGGCCACAGGAGACACCCTGACCTCCTCCTCATCTTCCCTTGCAGATTCGGTATATCTCACAAACACAGGGTTTGCCGGCTGAATATTTATTGAGCGCAGGGACAAAGACAACGAGGTTTTTCAACCGTGATGCAGACTCACCGTACCCTTTGTGGAGGCTGAAGGTAGGACCGGCGCACCCTCCCTCCGCCCTCACCAACACCCAGCACCCGGGGAATGAGGGCTCGGCTGCTTAGTAGAGAGCTGCGGACGGTGGCCCGTGTCACGGGGTGGGGGGGGGTGCTGTTGGGGCGCATGCATGAATATGAATGTGCAAAAGCACCACCGTAACAGCTTGTCTGGTTTGCATGAGGAGAGACATCATCCAGCCTCTGTCCTCAAGGGGCTCCCAGTCCAGAGGGAGACCGAACACGTGGCCCCCATAATAAGGACCCTGTCCCTGCTGGGAACGGAGTGTGGGAACCTTGTGTGCTGCCTGCGGCAGAGGGCCCCGGAGGAGCGTTGGAGGCGGGTCCTACAGGATGAAGAGGGTCTTCCAGGCACAGGAAACACCCAGATGCCCGCGGCATCTGGGGGCCCCCCGGGGTGGGGGTCCGTCCCTCCAGCCGCAGGTGGTGCGGCGCACGGTTGCTCACCATGAACTCCGGTGGTTTTACTTCAACGGAAACATTTTGCTTTCACTTTTATCTACACCTAGTAATTAAAATTAATGTATGTTCCTGGAAAATAATGCTAGTCTTCAGCATGTCTCATGTTCATTTTAGGTGCTGCTTTTTTTGCAAGAGAGTGGGTGGGTGGTTGTTGTTAATGTTTTTTGTTTTTGTTTTTTGACAGAAACTACAGCCACATTCTAATACAATTTAAAGATAATGTGTGGGATCTAATGAACAAAATGAACAAAATAGAAACAGACTCATGGATACAGAAACAGACTGACAGCTGTCGGAGGGGGCAGGGCTTAGGGGCTGGGTGAACAAAGTGAGGGCATTGAGCAGAGAAAGCACAGCATGGTGACGACAGGGAGAGCGGGTGTGGGGAGGTGGCAGAGGGGGGAGGGGGAGAGACGGTAATGGAAGGAGACTTGACCTCGGATGGTGAACACACAGCACAACACACAGATGACATATAGAATTGTACGCTTGAAACCTATGTAATTTCATTAACCAGTGTCACCCCAATACAGTCACTAAAAATTTTTTGAGAAACGAAAGAAAGAACACGGGAGGCCAAGAGTCACAAAGGATTTGGAAGCTAAGCGAGCACTCTCGGGCTGTTGGTGGGAGGCTCAAGGTCAGGCCCAGGGAAGAAGGGGAGGAGGAGGGCGAGGCCGGGCAGGGGCAGGATCCACTTCCCAGTCTCAGCTGAGCACCCAGTCCTACTTGTCCAGCTGTGTCCAGCTGTGCCCAGCTGGGGTCGAAGCCTAGATCTTAGCAGCCTCACACGTGCTGTTCTCGAGGGAGATTTTGAGGATCAATTACCTGCAGTCCCGAAACCCATAGTGATTGGAAACAGCAGCTTCCTGAACCGAGGCCAATGGGGGAACTGGATGTGTGCACCCCAGTCCCAGGTGGGAGGGCAGCACAGAGCACAGACTCCAGAGCCAGCTGCCACTTACTGGCCTTGGAACCTTGGCAAGCTCCTTAAGCTTTCCATTCCTGCTTCTCGCTCCGGAAATGGGTTGGTAATCATCCTACCTGAGATGGTTATAGAGTCTTAAGTGAGTTTATGTGCTTTAAAATAGTGTCTGGCACATAGTGAGAGCTATATGTATAAGTGTTTGATAAAAAAAATTAAATTAAAATTTTAAATCACGTGGAGGAGGGCTTCTGCTTTTCCACATGTGGAATCTCCCCTTACATCAGGGAAGAGTGTGGGGTTGTCACAGGTACCTGGTGCACCTTGAATCCTCCAGACCCAATGTAGAGCAGGTGTCTGGGAAGGAAGGGAGAGGACTGAGGTAGTGTGGAGGGTGGAGAGAGAAAGTAATTAGTGCGCAGGCCACTCTATGAGGAATCAACGTCTCCTTCCCTGAAAGGCGGGGAGAAGAACCTCCGTGAAACACAGAAGCTCTAGGCTTTAAGTTACGGCGACCAGGAAATAATTCAGATTACCAACCAGCTTTCGCCTCTCTTAACCAGACACCAGACGACCATGAAGCAGAGACGGGGATCAAGTCAAAAGAAGCAAGGAAGTACATCTTCAACTGTTTGGACGACATGGCCCAGGTAAGCCCCGTGGGTGAGCAGGCAGTGTCAGCCCCTCAAAGACCAAGCACAGCAAGGCTTCTGCCAGAGCGTTATAGGGTCGACTCAGCTGCCGTGGTTGACCTTAACCCTAAACAATGACGTGCCAGCCTGAGTAAGAATACCACTGGGTTTGAGGAACATTTTTAAAACCTACCACCAGCTCTTCAGAAATAACGTCGGCTTATTGGTTCCCCTTTGTGGAACAGTGCTGGCGAGTCTCACTGACGTTCTCATGAGAAGAATTTAAGCCCGGTGGTACATTTGAGTTTCATGCCCTCAATTCGGTGTTAGTTCCCAGGACCACTGTAACAAGGCACCTCACGCTGGGTGGCTTGAGATGACTGGCATTTCTTTTCTCACGGTTCTGGAGGCTCAGAGTCTGAAGTCAGAGCACCAACAGGGCGTGCTTCCCCCGAAGACTCCAGCAAGAAAGCATCCCTTGCCTCCCTGCTAGCTCCTGGGGGCCCCTGGGGACCCTCAGTGTCCGTACATCCCCCCAGTCTCTGCCTCCTCCTTCATGTGGCTTCACCCAGGCGTTCCTCTCGTCCCTGCATCTGAATCTCCCTCTTCTTTATCTTATAAAGATGCTAGTCATTGGGTGTAAGGCCCCCGATTCCAGTGTGACCTCATTTTCACTGGGCACACCTGCAGAGACCGGTCTCCAAGTCAGGGCGCATTCACAAGTACTGGAGGTTGGGGCTCGGACTTGTCTGTGGCGGGGACACAATTCCACCCGCCGCGCTCGGTCTCTCTCGGCTCACTGCAGGGACCACAGGCTCTCGCCTTTGCATCCAGAGAAGCTGCAGCTCTTTTTAGCGTGAGGACAAGTCTGAAATAAAGCCAGAGGCCATTGAGCACTCAGCACGCCTCCTCCTGAAGGTGCAGGTGACCACGTATCCTGATGCTGAGTGAAGTGCACTTTTTAGCTGGCCAGAAGCTCCCACTGTCCCAGAAAACTGAAATTGCTTTCCAGGGCACGTTGTGGAAAACAGAAAGCGCCACAAAACGAGCCTCTTACAGGCTGTCCTAGTCTCCAGACTTGATCTGGGAAGAAGAATCCCATGGTCGGACACCCTGCCTGTCCCAGCAGGGGTGGTCACCACCTGCAGAGGTGACCCCAGTGAGCAGAGGGACTAGAATATGCTGGCCGCCACTGCGGGCGCTGCCAGAGGACTGACACCCTGCAGGTGTTGGGGAGAGCACTGAGCCCCCGGTGTTCCCCTCGCAGGTTAAATAAGTAACGCTTTTGCATCGTATTGTGTACTGCTCGGTTGCACTTACTGTTTTTAATTGTAGTAAAATACACGTAGCCTATAAGTTACCATTTCACCGCCTGTAACTGTACTTTTGGGAGTATTAGGTACACTCACATTGTTCTGCAGCCGGTCCGCAGAACCCCATTCACCCTGTGGCTCCTGTCAGTGAGGTGCGATGCAGGTGCATTTCGATTTGACAGATTAAAGCAGGAGGGTGTACCTCCCGCCACTCACACAGACCGGCAGTGACCTCTCCCTTCCCCGTGTGGGGGCCCCCTCTGCCTTTCCTGCAGAGAGCACCGCCACCTCCCATGGGCAGTAGCATCTCCAACAGGGCCAGCCCCACCCGCGGCGATTGGGAAGGGGTGGCCGAGAGATCGGGGCGGGGTGGCAGAGAAGAGGGAAGTCGGGGAGGCACGGCAGAGTCTGGGTGACCTGCGCCTGCTTGCTCCCAGGTGAACATGGCCACAGACCTGGAGGGGAGCGACATGCTGGTGGAGAAGGCTGACCGGCGGGAGTTCATCGACCTGCTGAAGAAGATGCTGACCATCGACGCCGACAAGAGGATCACTCCGATTGAGACCCTGAACCACCCCTTCGTCACCATGACTCACCTGCTGGACTTTCCCCACAGCACACAGTAGGTCCCTGCGCGGCGCCCCACACCAGGGCTCGGCTACTTCTTCTTTAAACCCCAGAGAGCAGATATCTCAGGCTTTGTGGCCATGCGGCCTCTGGCGCGGTCGCTCAGCTCTGCTGTCCTAGCTGGAAGCAGCTGCAGACAAGACACGACAAATGTCCCGTGGTAGCAAGTGAGAAATGAAAGGACACTAGAAGAGAGGTTCCCTGAGACTGTGGGAGGGGCTGGGTCCCGAGCGGTGTCACTGCGGGTGAAGGAGGGGCGCTGGTTCAGCAGAAGAAAGTTGAGGGAGCCCTTCCGACATCTCTGTCTTCTCTCGTGGAGAGCAAGGTGTCTTGGAGAAAAGTTTAGGTAGTTGGAGCAGAAGGGGGCAGGGGAAACTGACAGAGTGTGGAGGTTGGACAGGAATAGTGGGGTGTAACTGACCTCCCGCGAGGCTGGAGAAAACAGTGGGGTTCGTCCAGGCTGGGGTTTTGCCAGGCCGCCGAGGGGAGGAGAGAGACTGACAGACTTGTGGTGTCGGCAGTGGAGCACCGCGGTCCGGACTGATGACTGCTGGGGCCTAGCTGAGAAGGAAGGAAAGATAGGAGGGGTCCAGAGACACTGATGGTCCCATCAGTTCAGAGACCGGTACTTTAGCCATTGTCCAACGAGACGGATGGGTGACAGCGTGGCTCATTTGGGACGGGGCGCATGGATCTGTGGTCTGCGGCAGTGGAGCCGTTTCAGGTTCGACAGTCCAGGGAATCCGTGGCTGGCACTGACCACAGGCCCCTGGAGGTGAGGAGTGACTGAGAAGCCGGGGTTCTGGCAGCTGATCCTCATGACCTCTGGCCGCGCCCGTGGCCTAGGCCCGGGAGTGAGGGGCAGAGGAAAGGCCACGGTGGCGAGAGAGGGAGAGAGTACTAGTTGGCAGACGCCGCAGCAGCAGAGTGCCATAGTGGGGCTGAAACAGCAGGAATGTGTCTCCTTACAGTTCTGAAGTCCAAGATCAAGGGGTTGGGCAGAGCTGGTTTCTCCAGGCCTCACTCCTGGGCGTGTCGATGGCTGTCCCCTCCCTGTGCCCTTGCACGGTCTTCCTTCCACATGAGTCTGTGGCCCACACTAGCGACCCCACCTTACCTCTGTAGAGATCCCATCTCCAAATTCAGTCACACTGTGATGTATGGGGGGTTGGAACTTGAACATATGAATTTGGGGGGTGCGAAGATCAATCCATTGCAGAGAATAATGAGGGATATTGCTTCAGCTGGGAGGCCCTCGGGGTGCAAGTCACACCCCTGGGTGTCTGCAGGGAGGAGCAGGGTGCTCAGGAGCACCAGGCGTGAGTTGGGGTCATGGGGTCAGGAGGAAAAGGGGACAACGTGAGAAGAGGCTGGGCGAGAGACCTTCGCAGATCGCGGCTGACCCTGCCATGACCAGACCCAGGTGGGGCTGAGTCTCAAGGCTAGACTTGACCTTAACCAGCCTGCAAGAAATGAGTGGGTGGCACCTGCCACAGCCGACGCTTCCTCTGATTTCACATCTGTCCTTTGTGAGTTGATGTTACGCAAGTCAAACTGCGTTGCAGCAAACAGCGAGTCTTTAATTTAGAGCCGTGTTTGAGACAGCCAACTCGAGTACAGAGAAGGGACTTGGACCCGTCCCTTGCAAACTCCCATTATGGGATGTGTCCCATTTCTGAGTGTGGTTGGGGCACTTCAAGTGGGTGTCAGTCTGCACCACAGAAGGAAGGAGGGCTTGGTGATTACTGGATAGGCCCCCAAAAGATCAATTTTCTTATGTTCAGGGGTGGAGCGGGACGATCGAGACGCAGCTGTGGATGGGAGGTGGGGGGGGTGCCCATTAGCCACCTGCACTAAGTCAGAGCCGCCCACGGAAAGTGGGAGTCATGGCTGGCTGCCCCCGGTCCTGCACACCTGGGCGCTGTGAGGAAGCAGCAGTGGCTGCTCCACTGCACGGGTGAGTGCCGAGCACGGAGACCATGAGCATCGGCTTTGCATTCAGAACGTGGTTTGGGTCCCGGGAGGACCACTGCCAACTCAGAACTCAGAAAAAGGGCCTCAGAAGGCAAGATGGGTCTCTGGGCACACCTAGGCTTACCTGCAAGCAGGCCCAATCCCTAAGGGTCCAGAGAACTTACTGGGAAGACCAGGGGAGCTCCAGGGCGAGGAGACACTGCAGAGCCACCCGGCTGCAGCCCCCTCCCTTGGAAGGAAGCTCAGTGTTTCTCTGTACTGGGACTCTGGTGCACATGTCCCTAAAAAAACATCCTCACAGAAGTAACCCAAAGTGCAGGTGCCAGACCATTCTAGGTAGAAAATTCTGAGTCTAAAAGCTTTTGGTTGAATTGTCACAAAACCACTGAATGCTTTCAATCCATTTCCAAGAGGAATGATCGCTTTATTCCTTCAGCCGCCATGGGAAGGCACTTAGCAGTGTGCTCAGTACTGAGTGATGCTCAGGGCATGCTGGGTTTACCAGCCAGGAGGCTTTCAGCCATTGGTCACGGCAGGGCACGTTCTCCCCTCTCTCCAGGGCCCACGAGCCCATGGTCAGCAAACGCTGATTTCGAGTATATTGTGCAGCCGGTGTGAGCAGTCGTTACCTGGGGGGAGGAAAGGGGAGTCTCTGAGCCCATCTGAGTCCATTTGGAATGTCTTGTGTGGGAAGGAGGTTTGGGGATGGCCCACAAGCACCGTCTTGGCCCAAAATACAGCTTACCATAGTATGCAGAAGTCTTAAAACGGTAGAAAATTATTTTATTTATATTTAGTCATTACATTATAGTTAATAAGGCTTTAAAATTCAACTTTATATACTGTCTTATCATCTCGAATATTAGCATTTAAGGAGAAGTAAGTTTACTTACAAGACACAGGAGTGAGTGAGAAACAACAATAAACTCTGAACACTCTATGGCAGATTTTCAAGAACTTGGGTGAGGCCCCTTGTGACTTTCCTTTGCCTCGAAGCTGATGCCAGCAACAATTTTACATTTCCTTTCATAACTAGGGTTTTGTTTTGATGCATAAATGCAATGAAGAAAGAAAAGGGGAGAGAATATTTTTATTTTAGTAATTGGGCAATTAGAAAACAAAAGAAGTTAAAGAGGGTGTGTGTGTATGAAAAGATTGCCTGTAATTAGCCCTTGACCTTGGCAGACTCCCTGTCCCCTCTAAACTTAATCCTTGCTCCTAAAATAGAGGCATCAGTCAACCCTC
Organism: Tonatia bakeri; assembly: GCA_004024845.1. Taxonomy (NCBI): domain Eukaryota; kingdom Metazoa; phylum Chordata; class Mammalia; order Chiroptera; family Phyllostomidae; genus Tonatia; species Tonatia bakeri. Next base: position 71,064 of record PVIA01001548.1, on the reverse strand, counting down.
CCTCTCATGGTTGCTGTAGGATGGAGTGCAAAAGTCTTGCACACAACTACCGCAGCTCTCAATCACCGTTGGCCACTATTATTAATTATTAATACTATTACTGTTCTTATTACATGCACAGTTCCGTGGGGAGAAAGTGGGCAATAGGGTCACGATACTGGGCTGGCTAGTTCCCCGGCTGGCCCCTAGATGGCGCCGGTGCCCCAGAGTAGCTAGGAAGGAGTTGTCTGGGGAAGGTGGAGGCCTGTCGTGGCTGCTGTTTAATGTTCCCAACCAGAGAATTTACACGTTTGTTAATGGGCCAGAAGCCATACTGAAAGCTGAGAATGAGCAGTGATGCTGGAGACAGATCCGCAGTGGGGGGAAAAGTCAGTGAGAGCCATCAGGTGGGTCTGTGGGGAAACCCCACCTGTCCAGGGTGGGCGGACTTGTCCAAGTAATGCTGGCTGCCCGCTGCAAACGCGGACTCCTAGGAGAAACCCAGGAGACTCGGACCCGAAGTCACCCTCGCTGTCTCATTCACTGCACTAACTGTTCTTTCCTTTTCTCTCGCCTTTTTCTCCCCTTGTTCGTCTTCTCCCTCCCCTGCACCTCTGCCTCTGCCTTTGGCATGAACAGCGTCAAATCATGTTTCCAGAACATGGAGATTTGCAAGCGTCGGGTGAACATGTATGATACCGTGAACCAGAGCAAAACCCCTTTCATCACGCACGTGGCCCCCAGCACATCCACCAACCTGACCATGACCTTCAACAACCAGCTGAACACTGTCCACAACCAGGTAAGCAGGCACAGAGAAGGTGGAGGCGGGGCTGGCCGTGGGCGTCAGGAGCTGGGCTCCCTGAGCAAAGCCGGTCGGAAGACAGGATGGCTCTGCTGTGTTTCCAGCGCGGTGAAGGGCTTTGCTTCCTGTGAGAGCCGCAGGGACTGGGCCTGACCGGCGGTCCCTCCGAGCAAGCTGTGTGCGCCCTCCCTCCACGGGAGTGGTTTCTGAGACGGCTCCTCTTACTGCTTGTCTCTGCCTGGTGTGCGAATAAGATACAGGAGATGCTGTGATCCTTGCAGTTCGGCACCTGCCTGCTGCAGAATTCCAGAACTGGGACACTGGTGGTCATCTAGTGTGGGCCCCTCTCCCTTGTCCCCGGACTGCAGGGTCCGTGCAGCCTCCTTTCAAGACAGAAAAACCTGTCCTTCCTCCAGGTCATGGGGAAAATCAGTTCATCAGTCTGTCGCCAGAATCCCAGCCCCTGGAACTGAGAGGAACCAGGAAACTAAGGTTTTCTTTCCACAGATTTCCAGCCTCTTGCAGAAAATTAGCAGGATCTAGTAGCTAGCATGCAGGAAATAGTTACCGACTGACTGATCCCCAGGCCTTGGCTATGGCAAGCTCTGCTGTCCAAGCGCCTTTTCTTTCCATCTTCCAGTCTTCCCAGTTCCCCCAAAGGTGCCTCCCCAGGCTCTTTCTGTCTTAATATCCGTGAGCAGTGAGAACACTCCTGTGCGTGTACACACGCATGCACACACACACACACACGCCTTCAGAAGGGAGGGGAGCCTGTGTTCTGATCCTGAAAGGTGAATGAACACCTCTGCCTGGCCATGCCCTGCCTTTTGACAAGCCCCCTCCTGTCACTGGGAGTCACGGACCTTGCCTTTCTCGGCCGCTCCTGGAGAACCCTGGGTCGCTCAGGCCTGGCTGTACTTCCAGCCCACTCTCACCCTCTGCCTCAACTCCAGGGGAGGCCCCCAGCATCTGCTGCCCCCTGGGGGCCACTGGCCTTCTGAAAGCTCTCCTGAGTGGGGAGAGCCAGTGCCCTCTGAGGCCTCACCTGCACAGACACCAACATCCCTCCCAGCACCTAGCCCAGCCCTTGGGCCAAAGTGTCCACAGCCAGACCACCTCCCACCATGGTTCTGTTCCTCATCACCAGAACCCCCACCCCAGTGAGACGGCTGATCTGTGCTGCCAAGGGCATGGAGGGAAGGGGGGAGCCATTTAGAAGGGAAAGTTGGAGCGCCAGACCCAAGTGCGTAGACAGTGTCCATTAAGCAGTCATCGGAGACTTGTGAGCAGAGGTGGTGACGTGCACGGAGTAGTCTTTTGGAAAGAAAGTTCTAGCCTCTGTGCCCAAAAAGAACTGGAAGAGAAAAAGTGGAGGCCAGAACATCTCTGGTCAGGGCCTCCACTGGGGAAGGAGCAATAGACACAAGGCAATGGGTTTCAGGGCCATTTCGAAGGAAGGAGCAGCAGGCCCAGTGGCTGACCTGAAGGTGGGACAGTTGAGGACACTGGTGCCCAAAGAGGGAAGCCCACGGCTCCAGGCCTGCAGAGAGTCTGGACTGGGCCTGTGGGGTGGAGCAGACAGTGGGGAATGTGGACGTGAGGAGCCCCGGGGCGACAGGGACACGGAGAGAACCGAGGGGAAGTACGAGGCGTGGTGTTGGGCAGAAGTGCGGACGCCGGCCCACATGTGCTGCACATGCTCCCCTCACACTCACGCCTGGAGGCCAGCCATGTGACACTGCACAGACTGCTTAGCGTCACAGCACAGATCTTAAACTGCAGACACGCACGCCATACCATGTAGTCCTCACCCTGAAACAAATTAACTTGCTTTGCACTGAAATGCAGCATGAAATCTAGGTATAAAAACACATGTAAAATGAGCCTATCCTTTTTTGTGTGTCAAATTTGACACAAATATATACCCTTCTTGTGGTTCTGCTTTTGTACGTGTCCGAAATGTCCTTGTGGTTCTTTCCTCCTTATTCTTTACTCCTATAACCCTGAGCGGCCAGCCCTCTTGTAAACCGTGGTGGCTTTGAAGCCACTGGCACCCCCCACCTACCATGCTGACGGGTCAGTGTGGAAAAGACAAGACTCCCAATTTAGAAGTTACTTTCCCTCTGCTGCCTGGCTTCACGCAGCACAAGTCCAGTCTCTAGTGGCACTGCCCTCTGAGAGAAAGCAGAGGGGACGTAACTTCACTATTTGTCTAACCCATCTCCATTCTGATTCTCTTGACCCGCCAGGATCTTTTCTGTCTGCCTTCCAGGCTTGGTAGCTGGACACCAGTGTACGAATCCACACACTCACAGAGGAAATGGCCCCTCCTTCCCTCCCTGCTTCTGCAGCACAGTCCTTTGCAGTAACTGCTATGCACCCAGCTAAGCCCCTATAGCATCTATAAACAGTGCTGCCCTCAGACCTGAACGGGAGGGCCCCTTCGAGCCCTCCCCCCTGGGATGCGTGCTTCCACACCATGCTCTGGGTACCTGGGACCCTGGCCCTGCAGGGGCCTCTTCCTGGATTTGTCCTCCCAAGCGTGGACTGTGCCCATAGCCCCTCGGGTTGTGGAGACAGAGCTGGGACAGGAAGAGAAGGAAGACAGGGGTTCCATTTGCCCCTGTCACCATGTTCCAGGACAGAACCCAGGAATGCAGGAGTCCTGGACTCACACCTAGCTTTCCCTCAAACCTGGCTTTCCCTATTGAGATGAAGGTGTATTTGTCAAATTTGAAGGGTACAACATAAATCATTAGAGAGGAAGGTAGAGAGAGAAACATCGAGTTGTTACTCCACCCACTCACGCACTCATTGGTTGATTCTTGTATGTGCCCTGACCGGTGATTGAACCCACAGCCTTGGCACATTGGGACGATGCTCCAACCGACTGAGCTGCCCGGCCAGACCTCTAGCCTAACTTCTAACTTTGTAGTGTTTGGACCCCCGGCCAGTGAGCACCCACTGGCACTCAGGCCTGGGCCCCCCAGATGGCAGGGGTGGGCCCCAGCGTCAGCATCAGAGGGACCTTCACAGGCGGCTGCAGGCCCGGCTTCTCCTTGAGCCTTTCCAACCGCACGCCACCCCCTCTTCTGTTTCTGCCTCTTCGCCCTTGGATTTTGTTTGTTCGTTCTTCTTTGAGTTCATTTATTTGATTTAGGTTTGTGTCTCCCAACATGCCACCGCCCTCATCTTTTATTTTTGTTTATTTTTGTTTAATCCCCGCCATTCCTTTAGGCTCCCACCTCCACCAGTGCCACTATTTCCTTAGCCAATCCCGAAGTCTCCATACTAAACTACCAATCTGCACTCTACCAGCCCTCAGCAGCCTCCATGGCTGCGGTGGCCCAGCGGAGCCTGCCCCTGCAGACGGGAACAGCCCAGATTTGTGCCCGGCCCGACCCCTTCCAGCAAGCTCTCATCGTGTGTCCGCCTGGCTTCCAAGGTAAGGAGGGGCGGCCCGACCTCTCACCTGCTGCTGGCCAAAGCCCCACCCTGTTCTGTCAGGCCGGCTTCCCTGGGGCAAAGCCCTGTGCATTCCTTTCCCTCTGCATCACTGGACTTGAGGCCGCCCCATCCTACTGTGGCCAGCCCAGAAACAGCGGGACTTTGTTATTCTCACCACCTGCCAGTGATTTGGGCCCTGGCCTGCTGTCTGTGAATAAGCACTTTGTTCATGGTCCCATTGTTATGCTTTATCAGCCCTAGGGCTTCTCAGAGGAAATGTCCTCCTTGTGGCTCATCTGTAGAAAAGTGCCCCCCACGCTCACCGCCACCCCCACAGCCAGCACAGCCCCAGGTCTCGTGAAGAAGATGAACCGGTCAAAAAAGCACCTCCCAGGCCACCCCCCAATGATCCTTCAGCCACACACCCACACACTCTCCCCCTGAAACTGCCAAGACTCGGGAGTTGACCACGTAGTTGGTCACAGTTTACACAGAAAGCTCGAGAATTTGCTTTTGCGAACCCCATAGGGAAGCCTGTGCGTGGCCGCCCGGTTTCAGAGGCAGAGCCACTGCAAACGGACCCCTGGGTCCTCTCCCACACGCGGCGGTGACACAGTGACATGTGCAGTGCATCTTCCTGTCACAGCCCTTGTGCTCCTGTCATGGTCCATCCGCATCGCTGTTCCACCTTGGCTTTACGAATTCCTTAACTTCCCCTTCTAGCCTCTGAACACATTCGTGGTTTTGTGTGTGTGTGTGTGTGTGTGTGTGTGTGTGTTTAATTTAAGTTAAAAACTGAAGGGGAGACTACCAAAGGAGCAGGTGTGACTCGGTGGGGGGGGGGACTGGAGGGGAAGGGGGGGAGCACTCCCTCCATCAGGCCAGCGCCCGTCACTCAGCCCTCTCTCCCCGCCCGCCCGCCCACTGTCTGGAGCAGGGCTGCAGGCCTCCCCCTCCAAGCATGCTGGCTACTCCGTGCGGATGGAAAATGCTGTTCCCATCGTCACTCAAGCCCCGGGAGCCCAGCCCCTCCAGATCCAGCCAGGTCTGCTCGCCCAGGTAATTCTTCATTACTCCTCACATTGCCATTAGCCATGTTAACGTTTTCACAGAGGAGACGTTTCTCCACTGAATCCCTCCCTGGCAGTGAGCTAGGTGCTTCGAGTCGTGAGAATCTCTCCCTGATGTTCTGGATGACCCTCAAGTGAATTACCCTTCCAAGTGCCTAGCTTACATTTCCAAGCAGAAATTCAGACGTGGGGAGAGTCTGAGGAGGAGATGATGATGGTGGTGATGGTGGTATCTTTGTAATGCAAATTAATATGGGAGGCCTAGGCTTTAATCCCAACTCTACTAATAACTCTCTGTAACCTAAGGCATGTCAGTTAATGTCCCTTTGCTGCCAAAAGAAATATCTTTTTCTTGTAAAATAGAAATTACTTTTTAGAGCCAAAAAAAGCCTTGGAGATGATTTCTTCACTTTGTACCTGAAAAGGCAGGGTCGCAGAAGCTGTGAGCTGGCACCTTCTGTGTCTGTTCACGTGGGTGCCGATGGCAGCCCGAGACCATGCAGGTGGAAGTGATGAGAAATTCACAAAGTGTTGTGGGAGTTTAAGGTAACTCGTGATACAACGCTAACAGTAAGGACACAGACTTTAGTAACACACATTGTCACTGTGCCAGGCACCTTACAGGTCTGTTTGGTTTAATCCCCACAACACCGTAAGGTATTTATCACCTTTTGACAGAAAGGGACCGTGAGGCACAACCATGGGCTGCACTGTCACAGTCACAATGCATTTGGAGGCCAGAGGCGACAGCAGCATGTAGGCTGCGTCCAACAGCATTGCTAGGGCACTCCAGAGAGCGCACTCTCACAGCACTGAAATGGGGCGGTGTGATCACACCTCTCCTTCGTGCTCACCTCCTCAAGGTGCCCCAGAGACACGCCCCCTTTGAAGGGCCTGTGAGGCCAGGGCGGGGCGGGCAGGAGGAGAGGGCCAAGCAGGCACAGCTAATGCAGAGTGGGTTCAGGAGGCCCCGTCTCTAACTGTCAGCACATAAAATCCTCAAAAGGGTTTAAATATTCAGATGAAAAGAGTGGCGCCCATTTTCTGGATACATTTAAAGTAACTAATAGTATTTAGAGTGCTTCTGCCTGAAACCTAAAGATATACCCAGAGAAAAAAGAAAGTATCAGTTTAAATGTCTAATTATTACTTTTTCATAGTTACCCTACTCATTTTTATAAGTTAGCTTACTTTGTCCTTTGTAGGGACCACTTGAAAATACCTAGGGGAGCGCTCCCTTGTAACGGGCTGACACCAGCACAGGTTAAGCAAGCAGAGAGAGAGAGAGCAACTGGCAAACAGAGGGCCCAACCTGACGCTGGACAGGGCAGGGGTCCCACTCAGCAGGTCTTAGAAACCTATGCCTGTGTGGACACACGGGCCCACCACGTCCTTCTCAACGGCTGCATGGAGTTCCGTTTTAGCACACATCGGTTCACTCAACAAATCTCCCACGCATGAACATTCAACTTGCTTCCAGCAGTTCTCTCCTATAAACACTGTAGCAATCAAAATCTTGTTCACAGATTTTTTGGCTTCACTTTCCCAATCACAGCTCCAGGTTAAATCCCCTTGGAGGTTTAGGGTGCCCTAAGGACACTTTCCCGAGCGAGCAGAAGGCAGAGCTCTTCTCAGCTGTGAGTAAAGGACTGATATAAAGTCAGAAACACCCGGCCCACTGGTTCCCACCAAACCAAGCCGTGAAGAGTGTCTGTCTTAGCCAGGAAGAGTCTAATTGTCATCCCCTTCAGAGCTAGATCCTGCCTTCCTCGGGGTGCATGTGCAAACATGTTGAAGGGTATAAAAGCACCCTTCAAAGTGCACATGAACCTGTGGATTTGGGCTCACGGGATGAGCACGGGGGGACTGGCCTAGGCCCCGGCCGCTCAGACAACGGATGAACCAGCGGCCGCGCCCGGGAACCAGCCGCAGCTCCTTCTCGCGATCTGGTTTGGCAGTTTCTAAACAACATAGTGCCACACTGTGCCGATGACAGGAAGCCCCGAGGACCAGTGCGAGAGACCGGAGGAGGAAGAAGGCCTGCTTTAAGTGCAGGAGGTCCTCCATTCACAAAACCGGGTGCCACCAGAAGCAGGTGTTCGCGGCCACTTGCAGTTAATTTGGAAGTAAGAAAAAAAAGACATAATGGTTAATATCGATCTGAACCAAGCTGTTCCAGAAAACAGAAGAGGTGACAAACTTCAACATAGTTTATGAAACTGGTGCACCCTTGATGCCCAAATGCAAAAAGGATCCTGTGAGACAGAGAAACCACGTGCCATTTCTCACTAATGCATGCAGACACAAAAGCACCACCTACTGTATCTACAAACAGTGCAGTATTGAAAGCGTACAGACGCATCCAGCACACCAGGAGCAAAGGTTATCTGGGAAATACAAGGATAGTTTAACACTGCAAAGTCTGTTAAGTAACTTGCTATGTTAACAGATTAAGGAACTAAAACATGTATTTCAATAGATGCAGGAAGAACATTTGATATAATTTAATATTCACTATCTTTATCAAATATGAATATTAAATAAAATGCCAAATGTCCAGCAGCTAGAAGAATTTCCTTTAAAGTCCAGTACAAGCCAAGGACACCCCATGTCAACACTGTTGTTAAATGTTGTTTTGGAGGTGCGGTCAGCACAGCGACAGAACAAAAAATGCAAGTGTCAGCTTTGGAAAGGAAGAAACAAAACTCTGTCATTGGCAAAAACAAAGACAGTCCACATAGAAAATCCACGGGAATTCAGAGAAACCATCAGAACTAAACAGAGTTTAGAAAAACTGATAGATACACTCAACAGACCAAAATCGATATATTCCTATAAAGACAAATAATTAACAGATATGGTTGGTAGAATTAATAACAGAAACTGTAAAATACTCAGGAATTATCCCAGCAGAAGAAAGCGTGAAAGGAATACAGGTAACACACAGCTGTACCACGCTGAGGGACGAAGTGACTTAACATTAGTCAGGTGCCAGTTCCTACAAATAAATATAAATTTTAGGCAAATTTAATAAATACAAGAAAGCAGGTTTTTTTGAAACTACAATTCTTACGTTAAGAGTAATGTTTAAATTCATGTGGGAACATGAGGGGACGAGAACAGCAAGGACACTTTAAAGAATGGTGCCCCTACCAGATACCAAGACACATTGGAATTATAATAGTTAAGACAGTAGAATATTAGAGAGGGGAATGGAATAGAGAGCGCAAAACAGAACTGTACAATTTGACTACAATTTAATTTACATTAAAATTAAAACCCCGAACTTCTATTCAACAAAGGCCACCGTAAATAAAGCGTCTTTGGAAACACTGAGGGAACTGGCCTTATTAGAAAGTGGAGGTGCTTCTGACCTGACAACCTTGCGGCCAAGGTGTCCTCGGCACAGACAACAGCAGCGGTCACTCGGGAGCAGTCTGGCTTGGCGTTCAAGTCCAGGTGCTGGTGTCAGACTGGCCGGGTCTGCCACTCCAAGCCCTGACCCAAAGCCGACATCCTGACCGCCGTCAGAAACGGTGAAGGAGCGGCCGAGGTGGCGAGAGGGGAGGTGTGGCTCTTGGTCGCGGCGGCGCTAAATCACTCTCACTCTGCAAACGGCAGGCGCCCAACCCCGCTTTCACTAGCAAAGCTGGCACAGAAACCCAGAGCCCCCAAGTCGTGGAGGTGACCGCCGCCCGATCCTTGTAGACTCTGCCCTTCCGTGAAGAGGTTTTCTGCCTTCTCCCAGCCAATCAAAGACCAGGTCTCCTCCCGCCCCGCCCCATCACCAGGTCTAGGCGTAGGTGAGTGCGTCGGCCACGTGACTAACACACTGTGACTGCAGACACATTGTGCTCTATAGCAGGCCTGGCCTAGCGGGACCCAGCAGATCCTGCTCCCCCCAGCGTGGCAGCAGCTGACCGGAGTGGCCACCCACACGTCGGTACAGCACGCGACCGTGATCCCCGAGACCATGGCAGGCACCCAGCAGCTGGCAGACTGGAGGTAAGCAGCAGAGCTGGCGCGCGGGGGCTGGGAGGCTGGCCTGCCCCGGCCCTGAAGTCCTGCTTAGGAGAAAGCTTTCCAAATTAAAAAGATTATGTAAACTATGACTACAGTGTAAGGAGATACAACTTCTAAATAACTCTTCTAGGAAACAAGAAAATCAGCTTCACTACTTTATGGTCAGTTGTCGCGTCTGAAAAATTCAGCTACACCATTTACAGTGTAATTCACAGGACTCAGCTCTGGATGATTTTTAATTGTTTCTCAGATTAAATTCTTCTCCCAAAAAAAACAAAGATTTGTCACCAGCGAAAGAATGCAGAAGAGAGTCCCCAAGGTTCCTCAGCAATTCTAGAAAGTGTTCTCCAGGTGTTCTGAGACATGGACACATTTGAGTCACCTTGACTCTCCCAGGGGAAGGCTTGACAGAACAGGCTTGATTTCAAACGGTGCCCTCCGCTGCATGTGGCGGCTCTTCAGTCCGTGGTTGCATCTCACAGCTCCAAGTCCGCTGCCCACGTTCCCCAGGGCCTCTGCAGACAGCCGCCAGCACGCCATACCCCCTGCTTCCACTTCTGCCTCCAGACCCTGCCCCTCCCGCTCGCTGACCTCCTCTTCCACGTGCTCCTCTGCTGCTTCTGTGGCCACTTCCGCTCTTCCTTGTACGTTGCACCCACTCTGTCCCCACAGCACCACGGCGCCCCCTTCACCAGTGCAGAGAGAGTCACATGGCACCCCAGTTGTCCCCAGCTTCCCATGCCCCATGAAGGAGAGTTTGAGCAACTGTCTCTCATTCAGCCCACACCTCGGGGCAGGTCGTACCCCCACCCTCTGACAGGCTCCATACTAGCCGGCGCCGGCCCCCACAGTTCCTTTTCTGACCTAAAAGACTGTTGTGAATGAAGAGCTCTCAGTAAAACAGAGAGAGGTAGAGAGAGAGGTAAGCCCCCAGTCAAGCCTCAACTGCAGCTTCCTCTGTTCCACCACTTAATTTTCTGACTAGTGAGGGGAGTACACAGACTCTTTCCCGCAGCCTGGCTCACTTCTCACTGACCACAACCCCCCATGAGCACACCCACTCCCTGGAAGCACTTTCAGACCAGATAAAACTGAGTTCCATTCTGGCTCTCCGTGACCTAGGCAAGTAACTTAAGCTCTATGAGCCTCAGTTTCCCCTTCAGTAGAGTGGGGATAACAGTCCTCGTAGGACTGTTGGGAGGCTAAGTTAAAGATGAAATATGAAGCACTCAGCCTGTATTTAACACATACCATACCAGCACCTGGTACACGACAGGCAATAAGTAAACCTGTCTTCCCCATCTTCCCCCACCAGGCTTCGGCTCCTGCCCAGCGAGGCCACCTGCCCTCTCCAGCTCTGAGGAACAGCAGCCAGATGGAAAGCTGTTCAACCAAGTCTTTCTCCTCACCCCTCTTTCTCCTAAAAGGACCACACATATGTTCTACTCTTTTTTTTTCCTGTGCCTATCAGCATTCACAGCTCACGAGGTTTCAGCAGTACTCACCGGTCCATGCATGTTGTCTCATTCCTCATCCCTCCTCTCGCCTGGTTACAGCAGAACACACTTAAAGCCTGCACACTTTCTTTCTCCAGCTCCTAAGTGGACCAAAGAACGTCCGTAATCACGGCTAAAAAACATAGACAAGTGCCAGCGCTAGACCTGTATCAAAGGGAAAAAGAGAGCCATGTCTATAGAAATAGCAATAACAAAATAAAGAAGCTGTATCATCAATTTCTAAAATCCATGTAAATATCCAAGACTATGAAATTGTCACAATCTCTCCAAAAGTGCCCCGTCCTTTTTTCCTACTCATTTCCCTCAAGTTGCAAAGATCAGTTTTATAATATTTTAAAAATTCAAATGAACTCTATAGCTTTTCATTTTTTTATGTATTAAGGGAGCTTTTATAGGCAAGTCTGTGCCTTGATTACCCGTTCTAATATTGGGGTGAGAGAACAAGCCCATGCACTCCATACAACCAGGGTCACAGAGCTTTTGAAACATAACCCCTTTTCCGGCTAATGCTGCCCGTATTTTTATCAACATGTCAGCCTGTTATTAATTTTAATATCAAACTCTATCCATGTCTAGGCAGTCTTCAGTTAATTTAATTATTCATTCAGCAAGTGCATAATTAATTGATCAGCTGCTAACGTGCTTGAGCACTGAGCTAGCCACTGAAGGAATTCAAAAGAATGTTAACACTCCTAACACCGAAAACGAACGGCTCCCAATCCTCAGTGTTTGTTTTTTCACATGAACGGCAATTCCCTCGCTTGTAAAATGCTGTTACTAATATATATTCTGCCTATCTCACAGAGTGAGGTAACCCATCCAAGGCATTCTGTAAATGCTGTAAAAGCTGGAGGGAGTATTTATCTGCTCTCCCCAGAACTTGAGCTGAGCCTACGTGCTTGGCCTTCCTGCCACTTGAAATGCGCTTTCTTACCGACCAATTGTGTTCCTGCCGCTCCTTCAGAACAGTGCTTAAACGTCACTGCATCTGGGATATGCTGACCTGGCTAGGCCCATCTCTTTTTTAGTATATGTGCTGCCGAAGCGAGCACGCTAGGCCCATCTCTTCAACAATCCTACAAGCTAGCAACATAACCAATTTGGGGGTTTAGTTTGGCATTTAACTGAGGAGGAACCTTTATCTTAAAAAGGAGCTCTGTGTTTACAAACCCAATAAACAGCCTTGTTTTCCCACCGCCCTGGCAGGAACACGCACGCTCATGGCAGCCATTACAATCCCATCATGCAGCAGCCCGCGCTCTTGACTGGTCATGTGACCCTTCCCGCCGCCCAGCCTTTAAATGTGGGCGTGGCCCACGTGATGCGGCAGCAGCCAACCAGCACCACCTCCTCTCGGAAGAGCAAACAGCACCAGTCCTCTGCAAGGTAGGTGGTGTCGTCTAGAGGTGAGAGACCTCAGGAAATCGGAAGTTTAGAGACAACTCTTAGCAGTGCGAGGTGGCAGCCTGTGCTCTGGATCCCTGGCCTGGCAGGCGGAGCGGCCCGCGGAGCGCAGTGTGCCACGCGGATAGCGCTAGGGTTTGAGGGAGGCGCTGCTCTGGAGTCTGTGCAGGTGTCTGCCCTGCCTCTGGGGTCCATGTTCGGTGCCAGGGCGGTGGGCAGTTTGTCCCTTTTCACTTCTCTAGAAAACACTCAGACTCACCTCTGAAGTTGCATTTGGAAACCATAACGTTTCTTTAAAATGTGGCTTTTGGTTTTTTTAAATCTAAGGTCAGAAATTTAACCTCTTTAATTGGTTGTTTAAGTATAAGCCATAACTTCGTTAATCCTAGACATTAACCAGCAGAAGAATAACAGCCTTGCCCATTCCCTTTAAATCCAGTCTCAGCGAATCTTTAAAGTCATGGTCAACAAAAGGCCCATGTTCTGGGAATCCACCAGAGCATGTGGCATTTGGAAAAGGCAAAGCTGTGGAGACAGAGGTCAGCTCAGGAGGTTCTAGGGACTAGGGCAGGAGAGGAGAGGAGTGACGGATGGGTGTGGAAAGTTCTGTGTTTGAATTGTGGGGTGGGCTTATGTGGCTACACACTTGTCAAAACTCATCGAGCATTTCAAAAGGGAGACTTTTACGGGACATGTACCTCAATAAACCTGACTTTTTAAAAAGATTTTCAAACAAACAAAAAATTGAAATCAAGACTGTGCGGCTGCAGAACTGCCCTACGTGTCTCTCCAGTGGCAGTAACGTGGAGGTACCCAGTTGCTTATTTGGGATAGAATAATGAAGAGAAGTCCAGGATATAAAATGTCTAGCAGTTCGGTTTTCTACCTCCTCATATAGTCAGGCTTCAGAAATTAGGCCTGCCTTTTTACACCCTCATTCAGAAATTAATCCAAGAACTGACTCCCTCAAGTCACCACCCTTCCAGATTCCTCGGTTGGGTGTTGCTGACAACTCAGGGAAACTCGCCTCAGATCAGTGGCAGCCGTCCAAAATGCTTCTGATTGGCAGCCCTGTGACAACACCCCCACGTCACTGTTAGATCAGGCGCCAGTAACCGCCGCCATCTCAGTCCTCACGCACCATCAGGCACAGCCAGTGGGCGGTCACGGAATTCTGGTCTGACGCAGAGCCGACCTTGGCATCACTGGCTAAGCGCCCTTTGCCTCCCAGATTTGCAAGTCCCTCCTGGTTTCCTGCTCACGGCCCAGCTGGTGTTATGGGGTTCCTTGCTAGTGTATTTCAAGATCGATGTCGCTATAGTGGAAGTTACGTATTTTCCTATTTTTAAGGCCAGTATTGTGGTAAAACAGCCTGAAAGACCAGTATGCAGCCAGGCATACTTTAACTTTGCTGAGTGGAGGTATTTTAACCACTGAAGTAGTGAAAACACAATCTCAAAATTGTAACATATTACCACTAACAAATACTATGGTGAGTACAAACAATGAAACAATCTTATCAGTAAAACATACAATTACCAGCCTGGAAAAAGAAACAAGCATCATATCTGATAGCAACTAAATAAAAAATTAAATAGATCCACCCTTACAGAATTTTCATATTTCTGCCTCCCCTTTAGCCAGAAGGTGCCAGAATCTCTAAGGACATAGCAGAGTCTTCAGTTTCATTATGGGTTGGCTTTGGTATCAAGGGTTGATGGGGAAAGGGAAAAGTAAGGTATTTTTCCCCTAAAGTTGCCAGAAATTACATTGGCTAATTTGATAAGGAATTTCAAATAAATCAAAATTAAGGCTAAAAGATCCCTTTTTAAACATACCGTTTCCTCTTTCACTTTTCTCAATTTTTCATTACAGTTGAAACAGACTGGTAAGCTTCCAATGAGGCTCAGGTGTCTACACCCAGAAGAATTTTTTTAAAAAATGAAAACTGTACATACACAGATACTTGCGTGGTCATGTCCCTTTCCCAGAGGATGGAGGAAGGAAAACTAACCACCAATTTTGGTTCCTGTAGATTCAGAAACTCCCAAGAATTTTGAGTGCTTATGTTTATTAAATGGCAAACCAGGTCTTAGCAAGGAAACCAAAGCTTTGTGTGTCAAATACCATTTGCTCCACCCCTCTCCCAGACAAGACCTGTGTACGATTGGGAGGATGACAAGACAGAGCTCAGGGAGTCAGGCCTTGACCCTGAAGACAGGGCTGCGTTGGTGCAAACACCCCTTAAGTCCTGGGCATTACATGTGACTCCACCACGCCAGCCCAGTCCTCGGGCACAGTCCCTCCCGTCCTTACAGCCCTGGCTGTCCCCTTTGTCCTGCTGGGAGCAGACACACGGAGTCAGACCAGAGCCTTGTGAAGGCCAAGCTGCTGTCCCATCTGTGCAGCGCCTCCCCGAAAGGAAGGGCTCCAGGGGTGGCCACTTCTGCAGCTGGTTAGGGATTAAGTCTGAGCACCGCAGCCTCTGACTTTCCTATGGAGGTTTGCGAAGCAGGGCTTTCTAGGCAGTCTGCTCCCTGGAAAATGCTGCTGGGCTGACCTTCCTCCGTGAGCGAGTGCGCCTTTCTCGTTGCAGAAATGTCTCCACCTGTGAGGTGTCCTCCTCGCAGGCTGTCAGCTCCCCCCAGCGGTCCAAGCGCGTCAAGGAGAACACCCCACCCCGCTGCGCCCTGGTGCACAGCAGCCCCGCCTGCAGCTCCGCCGTCACCTGCGGCTGGGGTGACGGGGCCTCCAGCACCACCAGGGACAGGCAGCGGCAGACCATCGTCATTCCCGACACCCCCAGCCCCACGGTCAGCGTCATCACCATCAGTAGCGACACAGACGAGGAGGAGGAACAGAAGCACGCTCCCACCAGGTGAGCCCTTGTCACCTGCAGACTCCCAGTAGGGACTAGGACAGAGGTGTGCCACGGGCTGCCCGCTCGCACGGGGAGGCAGCTACCCATGGGTCTGGGCCGCTTCCCGTCATCACACACAGCACCGCCGCTCCCCTGGTCCCCAGTTGTGATTTCGCTGTGTCCTAGAGTCCTAAAGTCATTTCAAGGGACTGGCAAAGAGATTTTCCATAATTGTTTAAAGACAAAATATTTTTGTATAATTTGGGTCTTAAAAAACAGTCAGAGGCCCTGCACATTGGGGACACTCGAGACCATAAAAATCCGACATGCAGTGCCCGTGTGTTTCAACCCCCATAAGCTTAAAAAGCTCTGCCTCAGGCCGTTGAACTTACTCCCAGTTGGTCAGAATATTTCTCTGATATCGCCTTGGCGCTCTTGGAATTCGAAATAATTGTCCAATTAATCAGAGATTTTCCTGTGTCTGATTAACCCAATCTTTCAAGCTGCCAGCGGGCTCCTCACCCGGAGAGCCTCACTGTGTATTCCAGAGCAGTGCGAACTCATTTTACTCTCCGTGTGCTTCCCGGGAAGAGGGAGGAAATATTTAACACAGTGTTTGCAAGACCATTAACCCTGGTGCCAGAGCCCCTTTTCCTGCCCTTCCCAGCCAGGCTTGGGCAGAGAGTGGTTTGCGCTCCGGCTGCCTGATGAGCACACTGCAACCTGGCCCTCTGGAACAGTCGGTCCCCTGGCCCTCTGCCGGCCCCTCCCATTAGGACTGAGGGCCGGGGAGGGGAGCCGGGGAGGGAGGCCAGGCACCCGGCCCCGCACCACCAGTCAGCACACATCCCACCACTGGCTGCAAAGCTTCACGATGGCTGTTAGGCCTGAATTATTAATTCCTGGTTGGATAATGATTAGTCCTCACAAATCCTTTTGATTAGATAGCAGATTGCCACCCTTGAAATCATTGTGAAACATATGAGTGATTAAAACATTCTCGCTACAGCTCTTCCTGCTTGGCGCTCCTCCCCATCTTTGTAACTACCTCAGTGCTGTGTTTTTCATGGCGGGTCAGCGTATGTCTCGTTCAAGTGTCCTCTTTTCCCATGTGACGGCTCAGCCTGACCTTGGGTGTCTCGGGGAAGTGATGGAGCACTCCCTGGAGCATTCTGGTCCTAGCATCCTGCCAGTGGCCAGAGGGCCCGTGGGGTCAGGGATACCGGCACAGCACCTCACTCCCCACCCGCGTCTGCCAGGATTGGCCTGTGTCCTTTGTGGTAAGAGCCCTGAGTTGAGTCAGCGCTGTGTGCCCCCCAGTGCCTCGTGGCCTGCAGCCCAGGAGCACCACGGGCTCAGAAATGAAGAGCGTGTCTGAGGAAAGGAGGAGGAGGGCACGGCTCCCTCAGCCAGAGCTGCAGGGTTGAGAGCGCCGAGCGAAACCGAAGCTCAGCCTGCGAGGCCCGTGAGGAAAGTGACTCAGGATTTGGGGGCGGGGAGGGCAGCAGCTGATGGGCAGGTGTGTGTGTGAGGAGCAGCCGCCAGCAGTGACCATGGGCCAGACCAGGAGTCGCAGAGCGTCATTTTTAAAATGCAGGGGAGCGCCTGCCTGCCTGCCTGCCCAGGATAGTGAAATGTACCAGAGATGTAACCGAGTGGGGGAAGCCACAGGGTGGGACCTGGGAGTGATCGGGAAGGGGTCAGCTGCCCCCCGGGTGTGACAGGCAGGACACCCACAGAATGACGTGCTCATGGTTTCTAGAAAGAGCGAATGGCTGTTCCCTCTGAAAAGCGTTACAGGAAACAAGAAGACGGGGAAGCGTATTTGAGTCTGAGTAGGATGAACCGGAGACCAGTAGCTGTTTTATTTGTAGAGACGTGACTGTGTAATGTGAGCGCATTATTATAACCACATTATGAAATAAGAGAAAAATGGGGGGGTGGGGAATATGATGATTCCCTCTCAGAAATCAGACCATCATAAAACTTAACGCAGTGCGTATTCCTCGGGCCCACCAGCGTCAGGCAGTAGGCGAGGAACTGCGGGTGTCCCATAAATAATGTGGGCAGCCTGTGTCCTCCGGGGTTTGCGGGGTAATAAGACACGTACAAATCATTGTAACACGAAACAGAGTATCAGCCCCATAAAAACTAGCAGAGGACTGTGGGGATGCAAAGGGAAAATAGCTCAAGGAAATAGCAGGGGAGAGGGGGCTTTTTAAGGCCAGAGGATTGGGGGTGGGGACAAACAGGAAGTGAGATTGCACATTCCAGGGAGGTGTGTTTAGCGGGTGGGGCCGGAACAGACTCGCAGGTGAGAAGGAACAGGAACGAGAGAGCACCGGGGCAACTGATCACTGAGACAGTGGGCGGCTGGGAAGGAAGGGACTTCCGAACAGAAGCGTGGCTTTGAGGGTGTCTCCTTGGACAGGTGGTCAGCGTTGGCAGGAGATTCTCCGAAGCGCCCAGGAAAGCATCAGTCCTGTCCCTCCAAGGGCAGCCCCATGGGGAGTGGCTCAGCCACTCTCTGGAAACTTCTCTAGCCCCTCAGTGTTCTGTTTGAACAGGGGGGACTTCCCTCCTTGCCTCTGGTCACCTTTGATCCCAGACCTGACTTCTCCTGGGCCCTGAGTCCCTGGTTTCTGATCTGCCAAGTGTCTGACCTCGGTTCCTCTTTGCTACTTACCCAAGTCCAGCCCTTGAACTCTGCCCAGAATGCTGATTACTGCTCCCCTGTGTGCCTTAGCCTCAGCTCAGCTGGACAGTCGGGGCTGTGATGCCCACAGGGACAGTGAACTCAGCATTGGTGGCAATGCCTTTGCCAACTAAGTGTCTTTCAGAGCCACGATGAGACAAATAACGGTCAGTGCACATTTTTATCCATTAGTTGCCTCTCACATGGCCCCAACCAGGGACCTGGTCTGCAACCCAGGCATGTGCTCTGACCTGGAATCAAATTGAACCTTCCTGTTCACAGGACAGCACCCAACCCACTGAGCCACGCCAGTCAGGGCTGGTCAGTGCACCTTTTTAGACCTAATTACCAGTGTCACTGAATCTCCAGGACCATGTTGCCCAGAATTTTGAGAGGAGTGCCAGGTCACAGTGGTTATTCCTGACCCCCAGTATATGGCAGTCAGTGGTCCGTGCAGTTGACAGTCAGCAGCTCCCGCTTGGAAGGAGGACCCCAGAGCACGGGCAGGCTGGGAGTGAGTGAGGTCTGGTCCCTCGATCGTGACACACCTTCACCAGGTGTTCCCCCTGCATCAGGGGTGGGGCACACAGACCCTGTCACTCTAGTCTCACTCATGGGTGAAGACGCTGAGTCCCGGGAGAGGTACGTGGCTTGCCCAGATCGATAAAAGCTGTAAGTCACAGGATGGGCAGCCGTCCTAACTGCTGGCAGAAGTCACTGATTTCAGCCGCCAGTTCAGCAAATGTAGGTCTGTCCTGCCCCTGCTCTGACCACCTCCACGCCGACACGCATCTGCATGGCAGTGCCGGGCACTGCCCCCCCCCACCTCCCACCGCCTGGCCGGGGCTGCGTGGTATCTGGCTGTCTGTCCCTGAGCCCTGCGGGTGCAAAACAAACTGAACTAACAGACGGATGGCAAACTAAATGTGTTTGGGTCCCTGGGACTGGGGAGTAGAAGCGGTCACGTCTTCAATGCCTGTTGTGGTTTGGGTTAGAGACGCATTTCGCTGTGCTGAATGAGCCGTCCCTGCCCCTGGAAATCTCTCCAAAGTTTATAGGTGGCGTCTTACTATTCAGAACCTTATGGTAACCTCGCCTTGTGCAGAAACTGCCCTTTGAGGCCATGCATTCACATTGTAGGACTTTTGGTCACGAGGGTAGCTTTTAAAGTGTGTGAACAAAAGGGCTTATTGCAGCTGACTCAGCCAGGGACCGTCCTGTCTGGTCTCCATCACTCACGTATCCGCTCGTTCTGGTGCCTGGTGTTTCTGATGGGCGGGCTTTGCTTCGTCTTGGCCACTGGGCCCTGCTGCATGCCGCGTCACTTCGCATGTGTCACCAGTAACGCTGCTAAAATGTAAACCTCAAGAAAATTGGTTCGTGAACATCACTCGCTGCTTTAGATTAGAAAACAGTTACTTGGCTCACTCTGAAAAGTGTTTGACGCAACATGTTCTTTATGTTAAATCACAAAGCCAGAGAAATTGTTACAGAAAAGACACAGGAAACTGATGAACTGCTGCTCAAAGGACTTCGGCCTGAAAAAAAATTAGCATCCAATTCACAAAGGGGAATAAACACACACGCTCGTTTATTATTGCACGGGCAAAATGAACCCCAAGAGGACGTCATCCCCACGTCCCCTGCCTCCGTATCGCTCAGTTCTTTGTTGCCGTTGGCCCACAGGCCAGGGACAGCCAAGGCAGTGCATGCCGTGGAGGCGGCTGAATCGAGCCGGAATGAAGGGGTGGAGAGCCCGGACACATGGTGCCCTTGGAAGGGGCTTCATCGTTGGGTACTGTTGCCGTTTGAACACGCCCCACAGCTGAACGAGGTTTCAATCACAGGCCTGGCTTTAGGAGCTAAAAGGATGTGCTGTTGGGCCAGCCTTGCACCCTTCATTCAGAACACCCCAGTGGGTGAGGGGGTGCATTTCACAAAAGGCCTGCATTTTGGAGAAGAGACACTGCACCCATCTGTCCCCAGCAGCGCGTCCTAATGCTTCAGCACGTTGCAAAGCCGCCACTGACGTTCTCCGGGTTTCTCATTGCCTTCCACAGGGCCAAGGTGAGAGGAGGCAGGAGAGGGTTGGGTACTACTGGGCGAAGCCACGCTCGGTGGGGGGCCTTTGCAGAAGGTGGGAGAAAGAGCGTGCGCTTCTGCTGTGTGTGATGTTTGGGACTCCCGGTTCCTTTGAGGCCCGGTTTCTGATTTCTTAGAAGGGAGTCGTGTAGAGAAAATGAATTCAATGGTGATGGGTTGTGTGTGTGCACGCACACACATACGTGTAAGTGTGTGAATCACACCATCTGAATGGAACGTGCATCAAATTTAAAATGCACATTTTGGGGATCTCACTAATGACAGTTGGGAGCTGCATTCTACACCTGAAGGAGCACCTTGGCCCAGCGGCATCGGCTCCTGGCCCCCTCCTCCGTGAAGGGCTGGCTAAAAGCAATCAGCGTGTGTTTCTCGTTGGAGGGATGGGGGCTGGGAAGGGCACGGTATGCAGCACACAGCCCGGTGAAGGTGACAGGGCCAGCAGCTCTGATCTCGGTGGGCCAGGACAGCGGTCAGCCTGGGCAACCCCGTGCTAGGGGAGGCCGCTGTCACTGAATCCGCCACTGGAGGAACCGGAGGAGGAGCTTCCGTGGTTACATCCTCAGTGCTGCGGGTAGGGGGGCAGGCGGAAGAGAGAGTGGAGCTCGGTCTGTAAGAGTGAGGGCAGGCTCCAGGTGACTCGGGTGCAAAACAAATCTAATGACCTGATTTAAAAATGGGCTGAGGACTGGAGTAGACATTTCTTTCTTCTTTCTTCCTTCCTTCCTTCCTTCCTTTTTTTTTTTTTGAGTAGACATTTCTTAAAAGAAGATATGTAAGTGGCCAGCAGCTATATGAGAAAATGTTCAGGGTCACTGATGATCAGGAAAATGCCAATCAAACCCTCAGTGAGCTAGGCTGTCGCACCTGTCGGGGTAGTGATTATGAGAGAAAGAAATGGTGAGTGTCGTGAGGAGGATGTGGGGACGCTGGAGCTCTTGCACACCGCCGGCGGGAGTGCCAACACGTGCGGCCACTGAGGGAAATAATACAGAAGCTCCTCAAAAAATTACAGACAGAACTGCCCTAGCTCCAGCAACCCCACTCCTGAGTATCCATCCCAAAGATTAAAATCAGGGCCTCAGGGAGGTGCCTGCCCTCGCGTGCGTGCTGCGGCGTCACGCACTGCAGCCGAGAGTGGAGACACCCTGACTGTCCATCGGATGAACTGGTGCAGACGATGTGGCCCGTGCGTGCAATAGATTACTCCGTGCAGCCAAAAGAGAGAGTGCTAGTTCTTGGTTCGGCCTGCCTCTGCCCCTAACTAGCTGTGTGGCCTTGGACAAGCACATGGCCTTGGACAAGCATGTGGCCTGAGCTCTCCACCTCTGAAGTTCATTGTTCTTAAATGAATCTGGAAGTCAGAGTCGTGATGTTCTTTCCCGCACAGTCTGGCCGTGAGCACTGAAACAGATGACACAGGCAGAGGGCTTCAAACGGTCATTGCGCATCCCGCAGACGTGGCCTGGATTTTTGTAATCTGTGCTGTGGTCACAGAAGAGTGGTGTTCTTCACAGAGAGCATGGACCTCGGAAGCAGAGTGAAATAAGTCATGGAAAGTTTATGGGTGGAGAAGAGTTTTGATCCTGGCCTAGAAGAATGGAACAGACTGAGAGTAGCAAGTGGAAAGCAAAAACATGTTCCAGATAGAACTGGGGGCAGGGGGGCAGTGGTCACAGGTTTGTATGTTATCCTGCAGCAGTGTTTTCTCCACTGGGGCTGATGTCTTTACTTCTTATCTCCTTGTTTCTTTTCTTCAGGTGAAAATGGTGAAAACCATCCATTGCCATAACAACACAATGCAGTTGTGAACTCTGGCAGCTTTGTTCTTTACTCGGAAATGATGTTCTGTCAAGGCCATTAAGCAAATATTTCTCATTCTACTCCTATCTCTTTCTCTGTTTCTCTCTCTCTCTCTTCCATTAACCAATTCATAATGGGATTGATTAGCGCTCAGTAATAATTAGACACTGCAGTGGAATGAATCCCAGCAGAATCGATACATATGAGCCTAAAGAATCCATAGTAATGATGTCAAACGTGTGCTTGTTTTTAAAGTGCCTCATTTAGCAACTTCCCATTTGTTTGCTAATCTGCGTAGTATGTTCGGGTGGAGCAAAGAGATTCCTGACAATAGAAGAGATCGAAACCAGAGCTATCAAATCAAGTCACCGGTTCCAGAGCTGGGGGCTGCACGGCCACCGCCTGCCACCGCCTCCCCTGGTCCTGGGAGCCCTGTGTTGCAGCGTGGGGGAAGGGCCTGGGTTCCCTTCATTAGCATCTTCCTCTACGAGAGATTAGCACAGACCAGTGGGTGCCCCTTCCCCCAGCCCACCCCCCACAGAACACAGCTGCCGGACCCCTTGTCTTTGTCCTTTGGAGGCAGCTCGCTCTCCTCCCAGGCTCCCCCCTCCTCTCTCCGCAGGCAGCTCTCCACGGTGCCTGCTGCTCTCCCGACTCTGAGCCTTGGGGGTCTTTTCCTGGTGTCCCACTTACTAGTTCTTGAGCTAGATCTCAGAGCTGTACCCACCCCTGCTAGCCCCTGGTGCTTTTCCGCTTCCGAATAAGCATATGGACCTTTTTAAAATTGAGATGTAATTTATATGCCATACAAGTCACTCATTGAAAGTGTGTAATTCATATAATTCAATGGTTTTGGTATTTTACATTAAATTTTAAAATCGTGGTAAAAACACAACACAAAATTTGCCATTTAACTATTTTTAAGCATATACTTCAATGACATTAAGTACATTTGCTATTTCCAAAACTCTTCCATCACTCCAAGCAGACTGTGCCCACTGAGCAATAACAACTCCACGTTCCTCCCTCCCCCAGCCCCTGGCCACCTCTAACCTACTCTCTGCCTATGACTTTGCTTATTCTAGGTACCTTGTGCGACTGGAATAATACAACACCCTCTGACCCTTTGTGTCTGGCTTATTTCACTTAGCACAGTATTTCAAGATTAATCCATACTGTAGGATGTATCCAAACTTCCTTCACTTTTATGGCTGAATAAGTGTCTCCTTGTACCACATTTTGTTTATTCACCTGTTGATGAACTCTTTGGTTATTTCACCTGGAGCTTAGTTTCACGTCTTGGCCGTTGGGAATCACGATCCAGGATGGTGGCACACAGGTCAGGTACCTGTCTGAGCCCCCGCTCTCGGTTCCTGTGGGCATGTGCCTAAGAGTGGGACTGCCGGGTCATGTAACTCTCTAGCTTTTTGAGGAACAAGCATATGGATTTTTTTGCATTTGAACTGTTATAAATGGCCTAGCTGGTGTGACTCGGTGGATCGAGTGCTGGCCTGCAAACCAAACAGTTGCCTGTTTGATTCCCAGTCAGGGCACATGCCTGGGTTGTGGGCCAGGTCCCCAGTAGGGGGCACATGAGAGGCAATGGTTATACATTGATGTTGCTCCGCCCTCTTCCTCCCTGCTTTCCCTTCTGTCTAAAAATAAATAAATAAAATCTAAAAAAAGTAAATAAACTGTTATAAATGGAAGGGGTAGGTTTATATTGATTAAAATTGATCCATTTTATCAGAATTACTGTGGAGAGCTATAAAATACATGCTGATTCCTCCCCTTGTCCTGAGTCCTGAGCAGTTGTTGTCTGGACAGCCCCTTTGGCGGTCCGTCCCGGAAGCTCCATGATGTCCCTTGTTCCCTCCGACTGGCCGTTTCAAAGCCCTTACTGTTGCCGGGTCGGGTTCTCGCACAGCCCCCGCTGAGACCCCAGTCTCCGCCCGGCACAGACGTGCAGCGTAGCTCTTTGTGCAGGACCTCCCTGCAGCAGCTGGCAGAGACCCTCGGGATGTTTACCTGATGAGTCTTAACTTCCTTCGTATCAATCTTGCGACTTACTTCTATCCTGGAAGCGCTTCCAGCAGGTCTGCCCCTCGATGGGATTGACTTTGCCTGAAGACGTTGTTTGCAAACCCGTTTTCACGCGGCCAGTGCAGTAGCACAGCTCGTGGGGGTAGCGGCAGCTGACTCTGATGGAACTCCAACGTCGCATCGCGCGCTATTGGGAGCTCGTTTCCTGTGCTGCCCCTCTGAACTCTTGGAGCAGGCCTGTGACGGGCAGCTCCTGTTACCGGCCACATCTCACTGATAAGGAGACGGACAGTCACTCAGAGGCTGAAGAGCTGCCCAGGGCCACACCAGCCGCAAGTGCTGCCGGGAGACAATGGCTGCAGGGCCCTGTTCCTGCCCACAGACCGTTAGGCAGGGTCCCCGCTGCAGGGGCCCTGAACCTGGGAGGGCGGAATGTGTGGCCGCTGGAGGAATTACTGGCCCAGGTGTCAGCAGCCAGGGCCTCAACGGGGCCCAAGGCCCCTCACCACCCAGCCCCCACCCCCCAGCCTTTGGTAGGTGAACAGCCTTCCACGTGCCTTCTGCCCAGCTACCGGGGGTCCTGAGTTTTCCCCCATCTCTGCTGCCCGTAAAAGGCAGAGTTTGACCTTAGAAAGGGGCTGGCTTGTGACTGGCCTTGTGACCTTGGCCAAGACACCTCAGTGATTGCTGTGTCCCCATTAGGTGTCTATAAATACCAGTTTCTTCTCTTAGCAAATTAGGTGGAAACTGACCATCTTACTTAGGCAACCAGAATGTCTTAAAATTAGATGATCGATACACAAAAATAGATGAAAATCCATTATTTTCAAAACCTTCACAGTAAACAACAGATTGTATTTCCGTCATCCCACCAGCCTCTGTCTGAGCTTGGAGGCAGACAGAATTGGTTCCCAAAGTAACCTCATCAGCATAAATATCTCAGGGAAATACAATCCTGGCCCAGAGCCTCCAAAGTTCCTGCTGTCGGTACTTTGAGGTTCAGGGTGAAGAAAGGGTCCGGAGCGACTCCCGAATGGGCCTGCCCCTCAGCAGGAGCCCCCCTCCGACCTCATCTGGGCCCAGTGCTGCGCCCTCCCTGCTCCGAGGGCCGGACTCGCGCCCCTGCCCGGTGCAGCGCCCTATGGTCACAGAGACCTCGGTGGCTCCAAGCTCGAGCGCTCAGCATGGCAGAGCTGTGTTGTGGGGCCCGCCTCCCCAGAGCCTCACTGTTCGTCCATCTCTCTCTCTGCATCCGGGTCGCTCCTGGGTGTTCCAGTCCCCCCTGCCCAAGTTTGCTGCAGCTCCACGCCCTGAGTCGAAGCTATGCTCTCCTTTCCTCCCTGCTGTCCTGCTGAAACAGCCTCCGGTGGCCTGGGTGTTTCTGGACTCCCTCTTTGCTGAGAGGTCCCCTGCCGGTGGCTCAGGGTGCACTGCCACCCAGGGAGAGCCCAGCCCCACGCAAGGCTTCTCACATTCACATGTCCCCCTCTGCCAGTTAGACGGGGGACCCTTGAGCGCCCTGCCTGCCCGGGAGGGTTCAGGAGAGTGGAGGTCGCATCTCTTGCCCTCCCTCCTGCTCTCCTTCCATCCACTGCCCCCGGGCACAGAGAGGGGCTTTGCCCACAGCCCCTTCTGAGCTGCTGGTTTAGTGTGTCACTCCTCACACTCCTGACTTGTCCCTGCCCCTCTGCAGCACTGTCTCCAAGCAGAGGAAGAACGTCATCAGCTGTGTCACGGTGCACGACTCCCCGTACTCCGACTCCTCCAGCAACACCAGCCCCTACGCCGTGCAGCACCGCACCGGGCACAACGCCAACGCCTTCGACACCAAAGGGAGTCTGGAGAACCATTGCACGGGGAACCCCCGGACCATCATTGTGCCGCCCCTGAAAACCCAGGCCAGCGAAGTGTTGGTGGAGTGCGACAGCCTGGTGCCAGGTAATGTGGGGACCCCACAGGCCAGGACCTCTCTAGAGAGCGGTCTTCTCGTGTTCCACCCCGGCGGTTTGGTTGCATGAGCAGACAAGGGCCAGGTTATTGCAGATTTTGTCCCAGCAGCAAAGAGAGGAATCCGCTGGACATCACTTTGTATAAGCAGCATTTTCATTATTAAGTTCTGTAGCTAACACCTCACTGCCTTTGCAGCGGCTCTCCCTCTGATGGGGCTGGCAAATAAGAATAAGAGCCACCCACCTCCTCGCCCTCCAGTCTGATTGACATGTGGTGTGGGAGCCACTGACCGAGTTCTGGCATCGGTCCCTCCGGGGGCCGGGGCTGCCTGTGGGAGCGCAACCTTCTCCGAGTCCTGCTCCGGTTCTTCCTGAGTCTCCTCGGAAGTCGCCGCTGGGAGGATAGGGCATGGCGAGCGTGTTTGTTCCTCACACGTTGCTTGATTAAAAGGTTCCTTCCATCCCATGAAGGCTAGTCCTGAAAACGGAGCCCTAGAAGGAGGGCTGAGAACTTGGCCTTCTAGGTGTGCTTAGCGCCTCACCCCAGATCTGGTAGCACCTACTTGGTCTCCCTGGCTCAGGCTCGCCAGTGGAAGAATCTGGGAAGTAAACTGGAAGGAACGTGCACGTTCACTCTTCTGCCCCAAACCACCACCAGCCCATCCAAGCCACTTGGAAGGAAAGGAGTGTGAGCTTCCAGAAAGATTTTGTTGGATGTGAACAGCTATTTTGTTCACTATCTGTTATTCATCCATCCAGTGTCACCTGAGGCTGCCCCAGGAGACCTGGAAACCTTCTTGGGGTGGTTGCCACCCGAAGGGCGGACTAGGCCTGGGCGGTTCAGGTACTGCCCCCAGGGCGGCCTCAGGGCGGAGAGTGGCATTCGACAGGGTGTTCAGGAGCTCATCCAGCCCAGTGCCCGGGGTCATTCTGCACAGTGTGGGACAGAGGACTTCTCTCTCCCCGAACCTCTCGCTCTATGTTGTTGGCAAGCGTTTCCGTGGAGACGGGCAGGAGGCGGCACCGGGCAGCAGTGACCAAAGAACCCGATGGGCCAGCGGCTGTCCCAGGAGACACCTCCCGAAGCCATGGTGCTCCTACTTCACCCCCATGTTTATCAAGTGGCGGTTCGTGACTCTCTCCAGCGTGTATTTCCCAGTTCAAGTGTTTGCGAAGGGTGTCATTTCTGTCAGGTTGCCTGATGCATCATTGTTTCAGTGCATTAAATACCTTTGTCAGACCGGAGGCTGCAGATTCGGCTCATATAACACATGGAAGTGCAGCCAGGTTGTCAGCCTAGGCGGCCGAAGCTGACCTCACCTCTGTCAGGAAGAGTCTTCCCCATAACGACCAGCTCGCTGCTGAATTTTGTCTCGTGAACAGGTGGATGCAGTAGCTGGCAAAGAGTAACCTGAATAAAATAATCCTGCGCAGTTGCCCACGTTTCTTACTGAAAAGATGGCTTTGGCCCTGGCCAGTGTGGCTCAATGGGTCGGGCATCGTCCCGCAAACCAAAAGGTCACATGTTCAGTTCCTGCTCAGGGCACATGCTGAGGTTTTGGGTTCAATCCCCAGTCAGGGTACATGCAAAAGGCAGCCAATCGATGCCCGCCCCCTTCTCTCTCCCTCAACCTCTCTCTCCTCTCTCTCTCTTTAAAAAAAAAAATATGGGTTGGTTTTATTCTCAAGGGACTCTCCCTCAAGAGCTCTCCATTCCAGAATTATCCTATTTGGGGGTCCCTGGGGGTCCTCACACCAGGGGTCAGTCAGTGCACCATATTGACGTTCAAGAGTGTGCGAGGGAAGCCTTTCTGTTGTGAAGTGGGAAAAGCGTGAACGTGAGCCAGAACTTGGCACAGGGAACCCAGTGCTGGTATCAGTTTAGGGAAAGAAGCACTTAAAACCTGAGAATGTGGACATTGGCCTCTTACCTCTTTCCTTGCCACCCCCTCAGGCCTCAGGAGCCCTGTGCATTTATACACAGTGTCCTTAAGTGCTCTCGGCCTGGTGGGAGGAGCCCTCCTCCCTCCCCCTCTGTTAACACCAGGTCCTGAGGCTGTGGGGTTGAATCCCTCAGGAAGGCTGGCCCATTTGTTGCACCAGAAGAGAAGGAAATATTCCCCCTCGTCTGCAATCCCAAATCCAAAAAAGCTCTGAAAACCGAATTTTAAGTTTGCAGCAAACGCTGCAAGATCCTGGCCTGGCCCAGCCCAGCCAGGGGCCACTCACAGTCTCTCTGCCACAACCACATGCGTGCCGTGCCCGTGTTTGTGCGCCACTGTGGGGAATGTCCTGGTGCTGTGTCTGATGGCAGGGCCTGTTGCGGCTCGCTGGGGCACCTAGTGCACTGAATGTGTGCCAGGTTCCTTTTCGGACATCTGACTCTGAAACATGTCTGGCCCCAGGGACTTTAGATCCGGATGAGAGCAGGTGTCGAAAATCAAAAGTGTGTGTGTGTGTGTTCCCAGACACCCTCGGGGGATTAGGTAACAGCCCTGACTCTGTAAAAATACGTGACATCGCGTCTAAGAAGGGGCTCAAGGTAGACCTTATGCAGATCATGTAAATTGATTCTTTTTTTAAGTGGCCGATGCTAAATTTCTCTTGGCCGTATAAAACAGAAAAGATGGAGGGTGCATAGGAGGGCGGCCAGATTCCCTGGTTGGGATCATCTCGCCCAGAGCTCTGTGACAAAACGGTGGCGAAAACGGAAGCTGTAGGACCACCTCGTCCCACCCCCAGCACAGGCCAGCGGGGAAACTGAGAGCCAGCCCCGCCCAGCTCAGCCACAGTTTTCTGTCTGCGGGGTGCGGAGCCCGCCCTTCACACCTGTTGCACGGACCATTTCCATGCTCAGCCCATCTCTGAGCACCTGTCCCCTCATTTCCACAGGACACCACTACCTGAATAGCTGAGAATCTCTGAGGGACGTATCCAACAAAAAAGACAGAAATGGAAGGTCCTTCTCAGGGAGGCTAGTGGATCGAAAGCAACCAGAGCTGCTGTCTCTGGAAAACCCAGTGGCTTCATTTTCACTGTAAAGAGACCCATTTTCCCCAGTGAGGACAGCCTTTCTAGCAATGGGAGGGGCGGGAAGGGCATCATTCTGTTGCCTGCCCATCCACAGCCCAAGGCCCTTCTCAACCTTAATACCCGCCCTTGGCTGCAAAATCGCCCGAGGCTCAGGAGAGTCAGGAGAGCTGCCTTCTTCCACTCCCATGGCTGGAGCTGCCAGCACGCTCCCAGCAGGACGAACGCCGAGCAGGTGGCAGTCCCCTCCCATGGTTCACAGCCCAGGAAGGATTGTAGAGGATTTCCGGTGTAGCCTCTCAGGTCCCTTGGGTCAGTGAAGGTTCTTTCGGAAAACAGAATGGGCTCTGCCAGAGTTTAGTGGGGCTAAGGGAAAAGTCAGCAGCTGGGCGCGAGGCGGCACCGGAGCCAGAACTCCCGGGACCTGGGCTGAGCCCTGCCGGAGTCGGGGGCACGGAGGCCAGTCTGTGATCTGCTGGCCTCAGAAATGGGCTTCCTCCTGGGAGGGCGCAGCCGGCCCCCGGAGGGGTGGCAGTGACTGACCTGTGCCCTGCTTCCCTCCCGGCACAGTCAGCGCCAGCCACCACTCGTCCTCCTACAAGTCCAAGTCCTCCAGCAACGTGACCTCCACCAGCGGTCATTCTTCAGGGAGTTCGTCCGGAGCCGTCCCTTACCGGCAGCACCGGCCAGCACCGCACTTCCAGCAGCAGCAGCCTCTCAACCTCAGCCAGGTAAGTCCCCCCGGGCCATCTCCCCCGCTCCCTCCACCCTTGCACTACATAGAGAGGGTGGCAGCGATGGACCCGGGCCCACCTCTCAGAGCTGCAGCCTCTCTGGTGGTGGCAGGAAGTGCCCAGTGTGACCTCTGGGGTTTTCCTTCCTCCACGGTCACCCTTGGGGAAGTCCGTGTCGTTGCTTCACAGAGAGCTGGCCCAACTCCGGAGGACTTTTCTGAAGTCACGCAGCACTGAGGGCCCTGTGCCAGAGCTTAGATCGGAATGGCTCACAGCTTGCCATTTTGGCCCAGCACTGGGTGAAACTCTGTGTTCTGGCCCAGTGAGGCCAGGACACCAGGGACAGACCTGCGGCTCCACGGAGTCAGCATCACTGGTTCCTCACTGTGCAGGAAGCCACCCCCCAAAGCCACAGACCAAGGGCAGGAGTCGAGGTTCTGGGGAAGGGCATGCAGGTAAAGCAGGGTAGGGTCGGCGTGTGTCAGCAAAGGGTCTGTAGTTTCCTTGGAAGCCACAGAGGGGGCTAAGCGGGCAGGTCATGCGCAGGAGCCCCTGGTGAGAAGGGCTGCTGCTGGGTGGTAAACCGCAGCTGCACCTCCGACCCCAAGACTTGGGTCATGCAGGAGAGAGAAGAGAGGCCTGGTCTGTGGGTACCAATGCAGCTTCAAACAGCAGAGTTTCCAAGGGCCTTGATTTCGGAGTCCCGGTTTCACAGCGAGAGAGAAACCAGTGTCATTCCAAGACGGGCTCCTCTGCCACTTCCCAGCTGCAGCACGTCCTTGGGAAGAGGCGCGATGTCCTGCCCACTGCAGTGGCTTTATCTGTGTGTCATCCTCTGGGGGCCGCTGGGCCCAGGGGTCCTTCCTTAGCCCCGGCTGGTTTTACTTCCCAGCACACTAGGAGATAACTCCTGTCAGTCCCCCAGCTTTGGGCCTCCTCCCACTTCCCTCCCTCCACCCCCTTCTCCTCTCCCTCCTCTCTCTCCTTCCTCCCCCTCCTCCCCTCCCCACTCCCCCCACCACCACCCTGTGGGTCCAGCCCCCAGTTCATCCCTCTCCTGGTGCTTCTCTTGTCCAGGCTCAGCAGCACATCACCACGGACCGCACCGGGAGCCACCGACGGCAGCAGGCCTACATCACTCCCACAATGGCCCAGGCCCCGTACTCCTTCCCGCACAACAGCCCCAGCCACGGCACTGTGCACCCCCACCTGGCCGCCGCCGCCCACCTTCCCGCCCAGCCCCACCTCTACACCTACACGGCACCCGCAGCCCTGGGCTCCACCGGCACCGTGGCCCACCTGGTGGCCTCTCAAGGCTCAGCGCGTCACACGGTGCAGCACACTGCCTACCCGGCCAGCATCGTCCACCAGGTGCCCGTGAGCATGGGCCCCCGGGTCCTGCCCTCACCCACCATCCACCCGAGTCAGTACCCGGCCCAGTTCGCCCACCAGACCTACATCAGCGCCTCTCCGGCCTCCACCGTCTACACTGGATACCCACTGAGCCCCGCCAAGGTCAACCAGTACCCTTACATATAAACACTGGAATGGGATGGGGGGGGCACGGCCGAGGGAGGAGGGAGAGGAGGAGGGACCTTGTGGGAGCTGGGATTTTTATACTGAGGATGCCGCACAGAAACAATGCAAACGGGGCAGGGGAGGGGGCCTGGGGGCAGGGGCCGGACACCGGTGAAACTTGAACTAGGAAGTGGGAGGACTCAGAGCAGAGAAGAGAACATTTTAAAAAATGAAGGGATTCAGGACGGGGTGGGGGGGATCTATGCTTTTTATTTTAAAAAAAGAAAAAGGAAAAAAAATGTCAGTAACAGAAATACAGTTCACAAACCCATTCTGCACCGAACTGGAAAGGAGGAGAGGAGAGCGACGGAAGATTCCGGAAGTTGAGGGGCCCCAGTTTCTGAAGAACTTTCTCTGTGAACTTTTCAAAGATTATTTTCATATGGCAGCAAGTGACATTTGAGAGATTGCTGTCCGGGGACGCCCGTTACGGAAATCCAATAGATTTTTAATTATTGAACATAAGAATTAGGGATTTTTCCAGAACTCTAAAGGGTCAACAGCCCTCAGAGTCCAGGCCACGGCCTGAAGAGGCTGGTATCTGGGGGTCGGTCTGGGGTGGGCAAAGCCTAGTTCTGGCTCGTGGTCAGGACTGTTGGGGGGCTGGGGGGCAGGGCGAAAGGCAGCCGCCTCCGGGAGGGGCACCTTTTCTCTTTCTGAGCACTCTGGATAAATCCCTAAGCACTGTTACTCCTCAGCTGTCATTGATGATGTGTGTTGCGAACTTCGGTTCTTTTTCTTTTGTGAAGGTTTGTTTTCTCTTTGAATCCGCCCCTGGTCACTTAGCGTAGGGCTCACGGTCGCGCCGACCCCCTAAAGGAATGTAGCGCTCCCCCCCGCCCCCCCCCAGTTTTCTGCTTTGCGTTCAGCCCCAGTGATACCAATAACTGTTCCTCGGTGTGATTGCACAAAAAGAAATAACGAGATAACACAGGCATGCGAGCATGTGGTGGTCCCAGCGTGCGAGCGTGCGGGTGCGCGTGCGGCCTCGCCCTCCCTGTGTGCCCGGCTCGCTGCGAGCTCGGCTCCGCGGCCTCGACCTGGCATCATTCCCTCCTAGTGCCTTACCGACGACGGACGCGTGAGAGGGTCTGCCTCCGTGGTACTCCAAGACCCAGGCGGAGGCGAGTCAGAGCATCTCAGCTCTTCTTTCGTGCTGTTGAAACATTTTACTCTGGTCTTTCCTTTTTTAAAAAAAATTGTTTTAATTTAATTTCATTTTTATACTTGTCTTTCTAGGCTGTTTGGTGGCAGAGGGGTGTCAGGGAGCTGGCACTGGTGTTGAGAGAGGCGTGGGATGGATGGCGGGGGTGAACCTGGTGGTGGTGATGGGTTTCGTTAACTTTCATTTGGAGACAGCAAGAGAGACAGCCTGCCCCGCACCCTCACCTCATGCTGCCCCCAGTTCTACCTGTGTGGCCGGCTGTGGTGTCCGGGGCACCTGAGGTCCCTTCTATGTTTTAGGAACGCTGGCCTTGCCAGGCGCCTGCGTCCTTCCTGGTGGGGAAGGGCCAGCAGAGAGGGGGCCTGGTCCCAGTGGGCGTCCTCAGCCGCACCGTGCCCTGCACGCTCTCAGCGCTGTCCCTCCGGGGTTCCCTGTCTGCACTCACTCTCCCCTCTCGCCAGATCCTTCCCTCTGCAGACAACCGTCCACCTGTGTCCGCCAAAGCCTTTCCCTCACCTTACCCGGGCCTCCCTGTGACACACTTTGTTTTGATTTTTGAGGGTCCAGTGGGAAGAAGGCAGGAAGGACATTTACGAGGGTGACCAGGGGTTCTCACACTGCACCTTGGAAACACTCCCACCACCAGTTAGGTTTCCAAAGAAATGTGCCCTCTGCCCTCTTTGCACCTGTGATACATTCAGGGGGTCTTCTCAGGCTTTGAACCTGCTGCTCATGGGGTGGGGGTCTCCCAGTTCGCAGCATCTCACACACATGAAGGCTGGGAGACGTGGCTTTAAAGGGGGTCCACCTTGTTTGGTTCTCTGTGCTGAGTCCTTAGGTAACCCCAAAGCCAAATCTCCAAGGTGCAGGTGTCAGCAGTGTGTCCTAGTCTTCCCCTCCCCCTTCCTCGCCCTACAGCCCCCCCTTAACGATCTACTGTGAAAGGTGAGGAAGCCAAGCTGTTACCTTAGCTCTTAGCTGTGAATTGTGAAATAACTCTGGACGTCTCCCCTCCCCCACCATCCATGCTACTTACCTTACAAAGGACTAGGTCCCCGAACTGGAACCAGTGTAGCCAGGCCTTAGGCTGGAAGGAAGGACTCCATGACCCTCTCGAGCCAGGACAGCCCCCCAGATGGCCAGTGGGACGAGATGCTCCATCTGCAGCCTCTGTCCGGGAGCGGGGGACCGCCGTCAATATGAGACACGAGGACAGTGGCCAGTCTGTGGGGGTTGGGGGTGGAGTCTGGAGGACGCGGGAGCCAGGGGCCTGCTGGCCTGGCAGGCCAGATATCTGCAGCCAGGAGGCAGTGGTGTCCCCACCAGGTCCCAAGCCCAGTGACACAAGCCTCCCTTTGCCTTACTGGTGGCATCCTGGGGCCCTTCCCACACTTTGCTTCCAACCCTTTCTCCACCCGGCCCTTCACGGGAAAGACAACAGCCTTCCAAGTTCCAGCGAATGATTTTGTCTACTAAGTGGGAAGTCTCTGACTCTTTCACCTGACCTTTCCTTTCCTTTTCTTCCAGACCAGGAATGAAAGTTTCATGCTGCTCATAAAGATAATATTATTGTACTAATTATTTTGATTATTAGCATTGTAATTATTATCATGATTATCATCATGTTGATATCTTAGTTGGGGTTTGAAATGCACATTTATTCCACGTATCTTTGTGTTTTCTCTTTAATATTTAAACTTATTTTATTGTATCTGTGAGCGTGTGAGTAGACAGGAGGGACAAGCAGATGTCCAGTTTTGCCAGACAAAAAGAAAAAGCAAGAACCGGGAATCAGGAAGCCCGTTTCCGTCGTCCCCGTCCCACAGCGAGCTGTCGGGAAAGGTCGACCACGGAACTCGAGTTGGAGGAAGCAGGTTCCTTTGCTCCGCCCAGGCCAGAGGGGGCGCTAGACCACGAGGTCGCCTCCTGGGCTGCAGCCGGAGCCAGGGCCCTCCGCCCCCTTCCCTCCCTGTCCTCCTGAAATCTGCTCCCTAGATCTAGGCCTGCCTCCCACCTGCTCTTTACCTGCCCAGCCGCTGACCCAGCCCCTCACCCCGGTATCCTCCCATTTCCCATCAGGGCAATGGGAGTGTGGCGAATGTCCTTCAATGCAGAGACCATTGTCCCTTCCCAGGTGATGAGATAGGACTGCTAGGCAGGCAGTACCCTCCCCTGGGACATCTCAGCCTCACTTCACCCCTCCCACTCACTAACCACTTGTTCAGTCTCACTAAGCCCTTCCCCCAGTTCATCGTAGCAGCTCGCAATTCTTGGGACAAACTAGTGAGCCCTAAAAAGGCGGAGGGAGGGTGTGGGAGGCCAGCGGACCCTGACACAGCCCAGCAGCTGCCTAGACCCAGTGGGCCCAGATGGATAAAGGGCTGAAATGACCAGCTTCGTGGAAGGGGAGGCAGCTGGGAGAGGCTGGGTAGGGCTGGTCCCACAGACACTCGGCAAACATCAGTGTGCACCCCCTAGCCCCTGCCTGCCTTCCTCCTTCCGTCCCCAGCAGGGAGCTGTGGGGTCAGAGTCCTCCGTGGGAGAGGCCAGCCTCTGCACGGGCTCCTGAGCACTGCCCACCTCCCATCCCGCCCCCCAACTCTGTGTCACCCTGGCAGATGGGCGAACACGAGGCTGCCCAGCTCTCAAGTGGAGGGATGCCAGCCTGGTCCTGTTCAGACCTCAGGTGACCCAGAGCATCGTCTGTCCCACAGTTGGCTTCATCCCCGTTTGCTGAAGAAACGACGTTAGAGTGAGGGGGGAAAGTCAAAAGGACAGGCCCTGGTGAGCCGGGCCACACGCTTCTGCCCAGCGGGTCCCCACTGGGCCGCCCATGTGTGTGCACCTCTGTGCTTGGAGCCTCTCTCGTGACGATTTGGCTGTTTCCAAGGGAAGGGGTGAGCAGGCCGATGGGTGGGAGAGTCTGAGGCTTGATGCCAATTACTTTTGTGGAAGAGCATGTGGTTGATCGAATTCAGAGGGAGAAGAAGGGTTGGGGCGAATCGGCAGCCGTCTCCCGGGCTGGGCCTGCGCTCCAGCGGGGAGGGGCCCGCCGGCTGTGGGAGCCAGTGGTGGTCCTCTCCGCCCCGGGAGAGGCCCTGCCCGGACGCCAGGCTGCCCGGTGTGAGGAGGGAAGGCAGGCTCGGCCCCGCGGCTCCCAGGCTGCTTTCCCTCGGCCAGACCTTCAGAATTGCAAACGCTCATTTTTGAACAAGCTTGTGGTGGAGGATTTGGGGTGTGTGAGCGTGAGTGAGTGAGTGGAGCAGACTTTTCTTGGAAACTGGAGGAAGGAGACGAGGAGGCCTAAGGAGCTGTGACAGATGGGCCTCGGTGGATGAAACGCAGTGTGTCCCCGCTGGCCCCGGCTCTCACCCGGGTGCTCTGTCTAGAGCTGGGGCAGGGAGGCACCTGGGGCTCTTGCTGCCTGCCCCGTGGCTGCCAGGACAGGAAACAGAAGAAAACAACCAGGTGCCCTGAGTAGCAGAGGAAATTCAACAGAGAGGCAAGGTTTCCTTCCGCAGGTCTAGCCTGGGACTTCACGCCACGAGCATGAGAGACTTTGCCGTGAAAACATTCCAGCCCCAGGGACTTAGCGTGCTTCTCGCCTGCTCTGGGTCCTCTCTTCCTGGTGCGTCTTACAGAGTTCAGATGGGGAACCCTCACAATGAGCAGGCCAGAGATGTCCTTACCAAATGGGAAAGGAAGGTGGAACTGTTCCTTTCTTGAGCCAAAGAACCCTCCTCAGAGACACTTCCAAATACAGACAAAACGGCATTTCTGTCTTTCCTTTCTGGGCAATAACAACATCATCAGTGATGCAACCGCATTTGTCTTTCTCTTCCCTCTTACCCTTTTGTGTTGTAATTACATTTGTTTCGAAACTGTACTCATCTTTCAGAGAAGTAGAGATTAGGAACCCTAGTGCTGCTGCTATTCGGGGCCCGGAGACACGGCACAAATATGAGAGCTGGACCAATGCCGCCACCACAGTGTGGCTGAGCGGGCCCACGGGAGGTTCAGCTGTGTCGGGGGTTCTGATGCGCGCCGGAGTGGGGCTTGGGGAATCAGTGCTTTTCCACTTTGATGCCTTTGGACTCACTTCTAGTCTCCACAGACCGCCCCGTAAAATCTCAGTCGAGCTACCGGAGAATTGGAGATGGTGAAGTGACATTTAAACACAATAGAAACCTTTCCAAGGCCATTGGCGCCACTGTTCACAAGCACAGCCCAACCTCGTAGGGGCTTCTCCTGGCTTTCTGGAAGCTTCCAGAAGTTAGAGAGAGCCAGCTCTAGAAAATCTCTTCCCTCAAGGGGGGGGGTCTTCCTGAGTCCACCCAATGCCACTTCCCCAAGCCTTTGACAGCCCCTAATCTCAGGCCCTGCATTAGAACATTATGATGACTATCTCATTTCTTAAAGCTTGCAATATCCCTCAAGTAAATAATAGGCAACATTTGTTGAATGCTTTCTATGTGCCAGGTCCCGGGCCACACCACGAATTCATGGGGCCCTCGTAGCCACCCCGTGGGGTACACCCCCACCCCCCTGTTTACTGATGACAAAGCTGATATTCTAGAGGGGAAACCCCGTGTGCTGGTCTGAAATCTCCACATTTGTAGTGAAATTTTCTGTTAAGGAGGGCTTGACTGAGATAGGGCTTTGTTTTGCTTATTTAATTAATAGCAATGAATGGCCTCCTGTTTCTGACGGACCATTTCACGATGCTCCCATTGGCTGAGCGCCAAACACCGGGCTGGACATTGCTTATTGGTGAGCTTGTTTGACTTCATCCTCACAGTCACCTGTGAAATCAGCAATATCAGTCCCCTCACAGATGAAGGCCAGGAGAGCTGGTGGCATGCCCAGGGTCCTCCATCTAGTAGGGAGCCCAACCTTGAACCAGGGTCTGCCTGCCTCCAGAGTGGAGCTCATAGCCACCAACCTTGGTGTCTCCCGTGTGTGAGTGCAAAGAAAGGCCTTGGAAGAATGTTCCCCACACCGTCCCTGCCCGTGCATGGAGAGGGAGTCCCAAGTTGCATGCACGCAGAGGGGTGAGAATTAGTTTGACTTCTAGAGGAAATCGTAGGGGTACCGCTTTTGATTTGTAGTAGAATTCATTTCAGGTTCCTTTCTAGTGTACCAACTATTTCAGTACTGCTGCTACCAGAAGCTCTTACGGGAGCAAAGAGAAAAAAAAGCGTTCTTTCCTTCTTTAAAAAAATAAGTTTCTCTTGCTTATAGTTAATTCTAGAAAGGCAATACTGAAGGCATGTATTTTTTTCCAAGTGCTGTTTCTGACTGCACGGACGGCAACTCTGGTCTCTGTCACTGAGCCGCTCTTCGGTAGAACCAGACGCGGTCCACAGCACACCTGTGAACACCGCCTGTGGGTCTGGCGTCCAGAACGTCGTTTCTTTGTGTAACAAAAAAAAAAAAAAGGAGGAAGACAAGGTGATTTTTAGAAAGAAAAGCAAAATCCAGTTTCCTTTTGAGATAGCCTCAAAGACGTGGAAACCGAGGGAACCAGCCAGCTCTTCGGACGTGAGGGAGGAGACAGTCTCCCGCCGAAGTCTGAGACGGGTAGAAATGCAGAGTGCTCTGATCTCGGTTGAAAGATGACAAGAAGCTGTAGGACTAGATTTTTAATTTTTTTTGGAAAACTCATTTGTTAAATGAAACATCTCAGTTGTACTGGGTGGGGTCTTCTGGTTTCTTTTTTATTTTAAAAAACATCTTTCTTGACTGGCTCCAGGCTTGTTGGCCTAAATTCTTAGGTAGTTTACACAAGTTTTAGACTCATCTAGAACTTGAGCTCCAGTGGAAGCAAACCCAGCTCATTGGAATTCGAGATCCCCGGGCAGATTTGATAGGTGGGATTCTGACAGTGCGCCTGAAGATTTTTGTAAAGAAGGTTGTAGATGCATTATCTTACTCAAACTGTGATCTAATGGCAATAATTACCTCAAATGTGGGCATTCATCCTGTTTTTAGCCTTTTTTGAAATCATGTAGCCAGCTGAATCTTGGGATTTAAAAGACCATGAACTCTGTGGGAGCTGAAAATGATTAACGCACACCCTGGTCATTGTTGTGTGAGTTCTGAAAATAGCTTCATCTTTACGGCAAGAAGTTAAACGGAGGAAGAGAAGGTTCTTTGTGTGTTGTAATCAAATGCGACTCTCAAATGCACATGTGAAGTGTATCTGTTTTTAGCTACTGTAAAATGTTGTCAGCCTTCTGAGACATCAAGAGAGTCACGTTTTAAATGCGTACGCTAAATAATCGACTGTGGATCCTTTAGCATGTGTCTGGCTACCTTTTATAGTTAAAGTGTTTTAGAGTTTACATTTAAACTGGTACTTTTTAATGAGAATTTCTGTTGCTAACTGACCCCTTCCAGCCCCAGCGGCTGTCTCTGCAGTTGGGAGCCGTGTCCCCCAAGGCAGGGCTGTTCTACACACCCCGTGGTGCTGTGTGGCCCAGCACAGCATTCGCTCCGTTACCGGTTCCCGCGAGAACGCGCAAGGGTTTCCGGGTTAAGTCCGCAGCCCACGCCAGGCTATGGCAGCCCTTGTCTTCGAGGCCTTGCCTTTGACATCTCGGAAGAGGCCGGGAGAACAGACACCTGGTTCGTTGACTCCGTCTTGATTTGAATGTTTAACTTATTGATGATCCACTGACTTCCCGTCGCTAGGCAGTAGGAGACACTGGGATTCAGGTGGCCCCGAAGGTGCAGCTGCTGTTTCTGGGCCCCCCCGGCGGCGTTCTGGTGGGTGTTTCGCAGGGGCGACTGGTCGGTCCCAGAGCCCATCCTCGTTGGCTAGGTTTTCCATATCTGCTGTCTTTGGAGCCTTTCTCCTTTAAAACGAGATAAATGCAAAAGGACGGGCCTGGGCTCCTTCTGGGAGAGTGAGGGCGCTGCTGAGCTGGAGGAGGGCTGGGGGCCGGGGGCCAGCGGGGCGCTGAGACCCCTGGAAAGACAAGAGAGGCTGCAGGGCCAGGGCCCCGTGTCCCGCAGGAACCGACTGGGAAATGCAGGCTCCCCTAAGAATTTGGGTTTGTTTTTTGGGTTTGTTTTGTTTTGTTTTGTTTGTGAGGAGGACCTGCTGTGAACTAAAGGGCATTCCTGTAGCAGATAAGACCGAGAAAACTGCAGACACCGGGGACCAGGGAACTCTCTGTCTTGTGTGTGGTGATCTTCTTCCCAAGAACGCATTTGGTTTTTCCCTGTGAACTCCATCAACTGTACGCTCGTATTACAGTTTTTTGTTAGAAATGTGATTGTAAAATATTTTTCTTCTTGCCCCTCCTGCCTGTACTCCCACTTTCCTCTGATTGGCTTTCTCCTGTGCTTTAATTAACCAAATGAATTCTACGTCACTGTCCTGAGGGCTTAACCACGTTTGTAAAAACTAGAGGTACAGAAATTGGCTTTTTCAACAAAAGTAACGATACTGGATCTGAGAAAGGGCTCTGTCTTTGCTCTCTAGTTTCCACCAGTCTCCACACCAGTCCCTCCACGTGCTGCCTCTCCACCCCGCCCTCCCGTGTTGGGCCGTTGTCTCCGGCCGTGGCTACAGCGCCCCCCACCTCCGCGCGCCCCCTTCAGGCCCCCCGGGCCTCCCGGGACCCTCTCCAGAACCAGAGAGAAGGGCCCGCTCCACCTCGTGAGGGTGGGCTTGCCTCCCTGTCAGATAGTCGTCTGCTTGGTTGAAGGGGCAGTGGACTTACTATTATTGTTGTTGTTATTGTTGTTGTTATTATTATTTTAATAGTTTGGCTCAGGTTATAAGGGAGAACTTGGGAAGTGGAAAGTGACTTGACCATGCCCACTCTTTGTAGCTTTCTGTGACTTCTGAATGGAGCCTAAATCGCACCCCCTTCCCAGCAGGCATTCCTGTCCGCGATGCCTCCGCCTCTCCCCTCGCCGGTGTGACCGCTCGTCGCGGCTTCCTTCGTGGCTTTCCCAGGGCACAGTCACGCCTGGCCCCCAAAGCAACTCCTCATCCCGTGCGCGTGCATCTTTTTAACCAAATGAAGTAGACTGGGACATGGTCCTGTGGGCAGCAGAGCTTCTAGTCTAGTAGAGAATTCCTGTACAGGTAGAGATGTTGATATATATGTTTGTGTATATATATATCAAGCCAAATTGCGGATAGGAGAAGTATAGCTTTACGGATGAGGAGGCAGGGGAGTGTTCGGAAGTCCGAGTCGGGTCGGTGTCCTGGCGGACCCCCCGGGGCCTGGGGGGTGACACCTGGCCCCATGGCCCAGCTCACCGCAGTGGACAGAGGCCGGTGGCCCCT
This sequence comes from Tonatia bakeri, assembly GCA_004024845.1. Taxonomy (NCBI): domain Eukaryota; kingdom Metazoa; phylum Chordata; class Mammalia; order Chiroptera; family Phyllostomidae; genus Tonatia; species Tonatia bakeri. The sequence continues at coordinate 30,557 of PVIA01001548.1, read as the reverse complement.
CGGGCACCGCTGCTCTCTCCGGGTCCCCCGCGCCAAGGGCGCGGATGAGTGAGGAGGCAACAAAACCGAATGACTGGAATTTTCCACCCTGGTTCGCTCTGACCACACGTATTGAGCTGCCGCCTCTGACACTCGAGTTTCCAAAAATGGTATCCATTAGGACGGAATGAGAGCAGATCTGTAGAAATGTTTACCTGCCGGCGGCCCTGGAGCTTAGGACACCCCGGATGGAAGGACTCCCCCCCAGCATGAGAACCGGGAAGGGGCCTGGCAACGCTCCATCACCAGCCCGGGGGACGTGGCTCCCTCCCGGAGGTCGTCTCGTCCAAGTCTTTCTCTGCCCGGCGGCTCAGCCCGCGACCCGACGAAAGCCCTGATCTGTCGTGTTCCTTCACTGTACGGTTTCTGTAATAAAAAGTGTTAATCCACGTTACTCTTTGTGAAAATGGTTGCGTGCAACAGTATTTTCTCGTGTAACCCCTTTTTCCTATGTGAATGGTCCCTCTTTTCTTTTTTATTTATAAACGTCTACTTTTTTAAAAGACAAACCAATGTGTCGTAGACTTCCATGTAACCTACTCCTTAGTCTCATATTATAGGTATGTAATAAGAATGGATATTTTACTTGGCTCTAGAATGTTTTACAAGGAAAATAACCCTTAACCGACCCAGTCCTCGCTCCTGAACTGCTTGTGTTTCTCCGTCATGGCGTCGTGTGCTTCTAAATTAACAATCATTTTCGTTGTAGAAAAATGGAGTGAATTTATATTAGTCTTGGAAACTAATAATAGCATTGTAAATTTATGAGATGATTTTAACAGAAAAATTATAGAAGAATATAGTTATTTTAATTGTAATATTACTAACTGTAGGGTGAGAAGGGGGGGTCCCGTGTGGTGAACTATGTTATAGCTTGTTACTCACAGTTTCTTTTTGATCATTTTTTCAGTCTCTGAGGTGAAATGAGTTATTAATGAAAATTTGTAAACTCACATATGCATATTGTATATGTGTAGCGATGTGATCACACTGTCTTGGAATTACATTAAACTGTTTGGAGTCACTGCGCCCTCAGCCTGGCACGCCTATTCATTCTAGAACTGGACCAGTTACAAGACGAAAGAGGTTATTGTTATGAGTCACATCTTTTGGGAGTTATTTAGCCCTTTGGAAAGTATTTAATGTATCAGAACATGCCCATAACCCACCACTGCATTTAGAATTTGCCAAGGGGACAGCATGTGGCCGCAGAGGGGACTCAGGAGGAGGGTCATCTCACTGCTGACCACTCTGCAGCGGGGCAGCCGCAGTCCCCTACTCCCTGTCCCTCCTCTGAGTTGTAGCAAGCGAGTCTGCTTCCAGATTCCACCCCTGAGGCCGTCGTCCGACCCACCAAGAGCTTTGCAATATTCCTCCCAGGTCTGTGTGCACAGCTACGACCTTTCTCGGCACCTAAGTCCCACCCTCTCACCTGACCAGTGTCCGGCGACCCACCACTTACTGGTCAGCCTTGTCATAGGGCCCTCCCCGCACTCTCCGCCTGGGTCGTGAGCTCCACAGCCTCGCCCCCCTCTGCCCCCTGTGGCTCCCCGTCATCCCAGCATTTTTTGTGGAAAAATACACACAACACAGCATTTGTCACTGAGCCACTTTAAAGTTGCCATTGGTGGCATGACACATTCACAACGGAGTGCACCCAGCACCACCTCTTTCTGGAACTTTTCACCGTCGCGGACACTCGACCCATTAAACAAGGTCTCCCCCTTCCAAGCTCATGGCAAACAGCTCTCAAATTTTCTGGCTCTGAGTTTGCCTATTCTGGCTACCTCGTGAGAGGAACCATACACTGTTCGCCCTTTTTTGGCTGATTTCACCTAAAAACGTTTCCAACGTCCATCCATGGTAGAGCACGTGTGAGGACATCCTCTGTGGGACTGAAGACCGTCCCCTTGTCTGTGCAGACCACATGCTGTCTCTCCAGGCATCCTTGATGGGTGAGGGAGCTGTTCCCACCTTCCGGCTTCTGTGAACAGCACCACTGACGTTCAAGTATCCGAGCCTTGCTTTTTATGTTTTTGGATGTGTGCCGCGGAGTGAACTGCTGCATCCTGATCATTCTTAACTTCCTGAGAAGCCGACAAATTCCCGGCAGCAGCTGCACCATTTGACGTTCCCACCCACAACCGCTCAGGCTCCTCCCACGCCCCTCCCCCCTCACCCTGGTTTCCATTGCCCACGTCCTGGGGGGCCTGGGCCCCCCAGACTCCAGGCCCTCCTTTCTCTAGGCCTCCTGGTTTCACATGCTTCCCAGCCGGCCTAAAGCCCACCCCCCTTCTCACCTGTACCCTCTGCTCCCTGCTATACCCATTTGTGGTGTATGGATCATCACCCACCTGCATCTCTGCACCCACACCCAAGCTCCCAGAGCTCTGGAGCCCGCCTCCCCACCCGAGGACCCGGGCCCACTGCCATGCCTCTCCACCCCTCTGTGGCTCGCTGCAAACCTCCCCTCACTCTGCAAGCCCCCACGCCCTCATGTGCCCTGGAGTAATCCAGAAGAACCAGCGGCTGCAGAGCTCCCTCAGTCCCACCTGCTCCCACAGGCCGGCCTCCCTCGCACATGACTCTCTCTCCGGCCTCAGGAAGGCCCCTGCGCCCACCTGTTCCTTCCTCACTCCCCGAGGAGCTCTTCCTTGGCAAGCCCCCTCTCCCTGCTTCCGACCCTCAGGCTTTCTCACCCTTATGTTCTTCAAGAATCCGCCCAGTTGTCCCTCCGGGAACCCTACCCTCTGGCTCCTGGCGAGGGAGGTGTCCTTTGTCTAGCTTTGCAACTCCTTGGGTGTACTTGTCATTATGCCACACTGTCGACTTTCTCTCCGAGTTTCCCTTCCCCAGGAAACCATGAAATCCCGGCAGGTAAGGATTTCTCTTCCATCTCTGTTTCTAGGGCATCTGTCACAGGTCAGGCACCAAGTGGGTAGGCAGGTCGTTTTTGGATAAGTGAAGAAGCTACTCAACCCATTTTCATCGCGGGATCAGCCCCAGAATTCCGGTAACACCAGGGAAATCCAAAAACACAGGCCCTGCTTCCAATTGGGTTAAATTCAGCTCAGCCAAAAATCAAGCTACGTCAAAATCCATGCACAAGATTGGACAAAACTCTCCTATCATACTCATTTTTAAATTATAAACGTTCTTCTGGGCAACCAGGGCCATGGAAACGAAGAGAGAGGCAGACCGGCATCTACAGCAGTAAAATAAGAGCCGGTCCACGGGGCAACACAAGGCAGCTGCGTTTAAGGATCTCGCCATCAAAGTCTTTGGAAACTTCTTTAAATATAAGTGAAAATGCAGACTCACTGCTGTCAATAGGCTCCCTCAAGCATATTGGATCCTGGGGTAATACCAGCTCTTAAGTTGTCTTAGCTGCTCTCTGGAACGGATGAGCAGGAAGCAGAATTCTACATGCATCCCCGTGACAGTCCCATTTCCAGCTGGGGCAGGGCGCCCCTAGCAGAGGGAGGGCCGTCCCCGGTGAGAAGGCGCTCTCACCCCGAGGCCAGCTCCCTACTCTGCCCGCTGGGGCTTCACCCGCATCGCCATGGCCCCCTGGCTGTGGGCGCGTGTTTCTGGGGGGTGGAGATCATGCCCAGGAGCCTGTTCCAAACAACCAGGTGTACATACATGTACATTTGTGTGTGTGAGCGAGAGTCTGACTTACATATTTTCTAATTCTTCCCTAGAATAATAGCTAAGCTTAAGCAAATATTAAACACATTTAAAAGCAGAGGCGAAACTGAGAGCAAAGTGTAAATGAAGCACGAATGGGCTGGGTGGCCTGGCAACCTCGTCACTTACAGGTTCGTCTCTCTTCTGCCTCCACGCAGCTTTAAAGAAAGCGCCCTGGGCCCTGACTGGTGCGGCTCTGTTGGCGGGAGCACCATCAAGGTTGTGGGTTCCATTCCCAGTCAGGGTACATGCCCAGGTTTTTCGTTGTTGTTGTTTTTTTAATTTTTAATTTTTATTTATTTTGTTTTACACGCCTAGGTTTTTAAATTCAGTCCCTGGTCTCTTAATGTCTCTCTCTCTCTCTCTGTCTCTGTCTCTCTCTCTCTCTCCCCTCTCTTTCTAAAAGCAATAAAGAAAAAGTCCTCAGTCGAAGATTAAAAAAAAAAAAGTGCCTCGGACCCTCCCACCCCAGCCTCCACATACGTGTCCCTCCTGGACCACACAAACTTCCTTTAGGAGATTTGCTTTCTCCTCAGCTCCCCCATACACTGCCTGGCTCTGCTTGAAGGTGGAAAACCCAGTGTCCCCCAACACTCCTGCTCCTCACCCTCCAGGGAAGAAACAGACCCAGGAGCCAGGCATTCCTCCGTTACTGTGAGGCCATCTCATTGCAGCCTGGCTGGTGTGGCTCAGGGATTGAGCGGCGGCCTGCGGGCCGGGTCCCCAGTAGGGGGCGCGCGAGAGGCAACTAGCGATGTTTCTCTCCTCTTCCTCCCTTCCCTTCTCTCTAAAATTAAATAAAATCTTTAAAAAAACAACAAGACTATCTAATTCCCATTGATAAATGCTGATCTGCAGGCAGTACAAGTCCCTTCTACTCAGACAATTCAGCACACCGCTGAAACGACTCTGGACTGTGGGTGCTCTTGTAAAGAAACGACTGGACAGCTACTTTTATGTCTTTCTGCCCTGTTTCGATGTCTTCGTACATTTTATTGCACCTACTCTCGCAGAATCTTTATCCATTGCAGACTAAGCCCGCGGATGGGGCTGCTTGGCAGAGAATCAATGGACCATTGGTAGATAAAAGGCCAGAACCCAAGGAAAGTGTGGATGCCAGGAGGGAGCCCCTCTGAGGTGGGAAAGCACCCCGGGCTGGCCAGGCCAGCGAGGCACCAGGAGAGAAAGCAGTCTCAACGGCAGGGTAATTCAGAGCCGGGCTTTGAAGTCAGCCATATTCCGGCTCAATCCCGGAAACTGAACCCTGAAAGCGGTGAAATCCCTTCACCTCTCAAGCCTCAGTTTTCTTATCTGTAAAATGGGGACAATGTTACATGTGGCAAAGACTGGCTGGATCTTCCCCAAAGTCATTTCCTCCAGCACACAGCTACCTTATATTGCCTAGATTTCTTTGCAGATAAACATGGCCAGAGCTGACCCCTAAAAAAGCTCTCAGATATTTATCCACACTCTCGTCCCAATTTCCAGCCAGACACGGAAGATCGAATGAAGAACCATGAGGGCCTAGAGAACAGTGAGGCCACCAGTTGGCAGGAACTCAGGTCGCTGAAAGAGACTTCCCATCTCCCAGTAAAACCACACTGGACAAAACCACAAAAAAGAGAGAACTAACTCATTCTATTATATTTAAGCTGCTGAAATGTTCGGGTTGTTTATGATAGCAATTAGCCTACCCTATTATTATCTTCTTTAACCCCAGTGTAGATTGAGTAGGGCATCAGAGTACGCTAGCTTCTGGAACAACGCCCACATTTCAGAGGTTTGACAAAGGAGAGAGCTCTCTCTGGCTCACAGCACCGACTAATGCAGGTCAGCGATGGGAACAGCTTTGCTCCATCCAGGGCTTTGAATGTAGGGGTTCCCACAGCATGTGGTTCAAGGACTATTGTAGCTAGGGCTGCCATGCACCAAGACTTTTTTCACTTCCTTTTCCTTCTGGCACGTGGAAGGATTGCATTCCTGATCTCTTTGAGGTTAGGTATCCAGTGACTTGCTTTAACCATGGAAAAATGACAGGAGTCATTCCTTGGATGAAGCTTTTGAGAAGCAATGCACGCTTCTCCGTATCACCCCCCCCACACACACACACCCAGTTGTGGCTGGTCAATTTTGAGGAAAGCACCCTGCAATGCCAAGGAAATCCATGGCAGACAGGTTTCCTGGAGCGTTGTCTGAATCTTCAGCACACTGTGTACGTGAGAAATAGGCCTCTGAGAACATGGTTTTTTATTAAGCACTTACAATGGACCAGGCACCGTGCAAAGTGAGCCCTTTGTGGGTGGAACGCATAGCACAGTGCCTGGCCCTAACAAGCTCTTAATTAGTGTTAATGGTTACTGTTATTCCACTTTGTTTTAGAAGTGTATGTATTTGCTCCAATGAGCCCTGTGTTCTAGACTATGGACCTGAATGAAGGTCATAAGGAGGGATGAGCATCTTGTTTATTTTTTTGTCTCAAAACCATCCCAAAGAGCCCTGGCTGGTGTGGCTCAGTGGATTGAGCACCAGCCTGTGAAACAAAAGATAACTGATCAGATTCCCAGTCAGGACACATGCCTGAGTTGTGGGCCAGGTCCCCCAGTAGGGGGCACGTGAGAGGCAACCACACACTGATGTTTCTCTACCTCTTTCTCCCTCCCTTCCTCTAAAAATAAATAAATAAAATCTTTCTTTAAAAATCTGAAAGTTTTCATAGTTTGTGGGCAGCCGAACTGGAAGTGCAGGTTTCCAGGACCAGAGACAGCATGATGCGGAGGAAAGAGCACTTGAACTAGGAGTCAAGATCAGTTTAGTTCAACACATGTTTATTGAGCACCTTCTGTATGTACCAGGCGCTAGAGAAACAAAAAAGTACATGAGGGGATCCCTGCCCTCGAGGAGCTTAATTTCCACATAGACGGTGATGAGGAGACACATAAATGAAGCATGATATGTGTAGTAATAAGAGAATAAACAATAGAAGAGCCACAAGACCTGAGTTCTAGTTCTGTCACTAGCTGTGTGACCTTGGACATGTAACTTAACCTCTCTGGGCCTCATGGACAGTGAGAATGGGGTCAATCATTTCTAGCCGCTGAAATGCTAACAGCTACAAGTCTCAAAACCCTGTTAGGTCAGCAGAGCAGGCATGATTTCTACTTTTTAAGGGTGAAGCCAGGTGTCAGAGAGGTTCGGCACAGCAGCCTGAGCTACACCACTGCTTACCGGGAGAGCTAGCCCCCAACTGGACCAGGCCGGCCTTCGGATCCAGGCCCAGTGCGTGTCCACCCCAGGATGCAGTAGGAGAGGAGGGATCCAGGTGGCTGTGGCAGGAGGCTTCCAGGATGCCCCCGTTTCAACCTCACACTGACTCCCAGATTGGAGCTGGCTGCAGACCAGGAGGAGGAAAGAGGCAGCTGCCTGCTTCACATCCACCCCTCTGCTGTCTTGGCTGTCACAGGACAGCACAGCAGGGTTGGCTTGATGTCCCAGGGATCACAGGACCTTCAGTGGCCAGCGCCATTCACTGGTGGAAACCCTCCCTGAACCTGGTGCCCATGCACAGCCGTCTCCTCACCAGCTGGGCCGTGTATAGGATGCAACAGACGTTTTGGAGACTGAGGCAGTGCCCCCGTCATTGCCCCTGTGCTTCTGGGCCACCCCCAACTCGGGCCACCCAGGGTGTGCATGAGCTCATGGAATTGAAGCAGAACAAATTGAAAAGTTCATCTTTGCTGCACCTCTAAAAATTGGGCCATACCCATCAAGGCCAAAAAGACAAGTCTTCCGAGGACTGCGGCCACCACTCTCTCCCACCAAGGCAAACAGTTCACGAGTACAATCTTGTCACCATGCATGACGATCTCTGGGTGCGCGCTGTGTGTCCCCGAGAGGCCAACCACGAGCAGTTCCTACTCCCCAGGGGTTTATAATCCGATGATGGGAGCAGTCAGGTGACAGGAAGAGATGAGCCACAGACACAAGATGACAGACCGGCCACATTGAGAGGCCTGGTGTTAAGTGCTGGAGGTGCTGGGGAAGGGGAGTGGTCACCGAGGGCCACTGGTCTCCGGGGGACGTCCTGGGGAGGCCGTGAGCTGGGCCCTGAAGGGAGAGAGAGACAGAGGTCATTAACAGCAACACCTGCTCTACTCCCTGCTGGTCATGCACATGAAACCACAGGAAGGAGAGTGCCCAGAAAAAACACGCTGATGTCTTCCCCAAGGCGGCCCCTTCTCCATCGCCAGCACCCCCCACTTCAGAGCTGCTCAGAGGACACACGCTACACAAGTGTCTTACAGAGCCCTGTGAGAAGGGCCCTGGGTTCGAACCCTGCCTCCGCCCCCTCCACGCTGTGTAATGTAGCGCAGGGCCCTAAACCTCTCTGAGCCAGATGGTGCCCACCTTGACGCTCACACCCCAATGCGTGCTCCTTGAAAAGTCCTCCCTGTCACCTCCATCTTCACAAAGGAAGCCTGAGGGTGGCCTGGAGTGCGTGCTCCATCCTTCCCCAGGCGCCCGCGGGCTCCAAGGGTTACACCTGGGGCAGGACTGGGCTTTGGGTTCAAACGCACCCAGGGAAGGAGTGGCAGCCAGGGCTCCGAGCTAAGGCTACTCAGTGCTTCCCCCCTGTGGCTGCTGAGAGCACAGCACCGGGCTCCGCAGCCCGGCAAACCCAGCGCGCTGGGCCCACCTGGAAAGGTGGGAGCACTTGGCTGGTTTATACCCTGTGGAAGGATTTTCTACGTTTCTGAAGACAGGCGTGTCAGTGTTTTCCTGTGCTTCTGTCTCGTGTTTCCTTCCCCCTGGAGGAACCAGGTAGGGAACCTTTTAAAACACTGGTGGCCCTGAGTCAGGGCTCCTCTACTAAACTCATTAGACCTGTCACGTGGTCCCAGGACAAAACCAAGGTCAGGAGAGCTTCAGTCACCCGTGGGCCTCAAAAGCTTCCAGCAGCAGGCCTTGGAGAGTCAAATCCCGAAAGGCACAGGTTCATGGGTCCCTGTCACACTGCTTCCTTCCCAGTTGCTGGTCCCTCCTGTCTGAACCCCAAGGGCGGCACCAGAGCACAAGTCCTGGCCTTGGGACCCTGCCAAGGCCAAGTTTTGTCCCAGGTGGAGCTTTACCTGCCTCCAGGCATTCATTTCAGAACTAAGTGAGGTGTCACTCCTACAGCAAGGCACTCCGGCTGTCGGTGAGGGGAGGGGGCTATGAGAGTCACTGAGCACAGGTGGGAGTGAGAGGAACGCCCCATGAACAGCAAGAGCGGCCAGTCGACCACTTCCTGAGTCCGCAGCCCCTCCACAGGCCTCCCCACCAGGTGCTGGGAGGGTGGTGGGCTTCCTGCCGCACCCCCTCTGCCCCCCACCGCCACACTGAATTCCCCCAACTTCTCTCTTGTATGCCAGGTCCCCTCGGGCTCCCCAGTCAAGACAGACCAAGAAACCACAAAGTAAACGTATTTTACTAAAAATCTAGAAAGCATGCAAAAAGGCCAACAAAACCACGTTGACAGTTTTGTCTGGAACCCGACAATGAAGGACCGAGCAGAGCAGAGCTGGACCTAGTTTCCGTCTGAGCTATTTTCTGAAAATGGGCCGGGACCCAAATTCACACAGGCAGCTCCCAGGCAGGCCGCCCGCGTGGCACCCAGCCAGGGGCACTGAGAGGAGGCTGGGGAGGCCTGGTCCCCGCTGCTACCTGCTCCAGGTGTGTGAGTGTCCACGGGGTTGGTGCACGCGAGCCTCCGCAGGCCCAGGGAAACCGCCACCCCCTTCCCCTCCCCGCTTCTTCCCCAGGCAGACCAGGGGTCCAGGGAAGGGGCCACAGGACTGTACAAATTCAGACCCAACATAAGCATCATCTCTTCCCGGTGGCTGACCCTCCCCTACAGCAGAATGAACCATCCCGGGACTACGTTCCAGAACATTCTGGTACTTTCCAAGCTGTTTCCTCTGCTGCCTGTATGCTCCTTGGGGGGATAAAGCTGTTGATCCCCTCGCCTGGAGTGGCGTCTGGCACATGGCGGGTGCGAATAAACGTTGGCCAGGTTGAGTTGAATAGCAATGAAGGAACCAGATGGAGCCCTCCACCCAGACATCTGAGAATAACTCAGGGGCCTAGCGAACTTAAAGGCGCACCGAGGCCACAGAACGTGTTTTCGTCCCCAGTTCCCAAGCACTGTCTGTCACCTGCTGAGCTAGATCACTCGCACCTTGTTAGTGCCCCCCACAGGCGGGCACTGGGAGTTGCGCCCCTCTGCCCCTCCCCCAGCCATGGCCCAGGAACAAACCACAGCCAACTTCTCTGGGTGCCGGTCATCTTTTTATTCCGTCAGTGACCATCGCAACAGCACCTCGGACACAGCAGGGCCTGCCTGGGAACCCAAGGAGGGTGGACGTGGGGGACCCAGGGGAGGGGAAGCCTTCCCTCCCGACCTCCCCAGCAACCAGCAGAGAAATGACTCTGGGGGGAGATGGGGCAGGGCTGTGTGTGCGAACAGTGACTTGGTATATGTCAGTACCTGGGCTGAGTGAGGAAGGAATGTTCCAGAATGGGGCAGGGGGAGGGGGTACAGGACTTTTAGGTGGCTAATCGTGGACCCCGAGTGCGCGTATGTGCCTTGTGGGGACAGGTGCCTACGCCACTGAGCATGTGTAATTTGACTGCTGAGCCACAGGACCTGCCTGGGGCCGAGGAGCCCAGGAACCCAAGCTCCTGGGCCCCAGGCAGAGGCCACACTCCTCACTGCTTCACCTTGGCAAGGAGCCCGGGGCCGGCAGTCCTGGCCTGGTTGGAGGGCTGCGTCTGGCCAGACCCACCTCACGTGTAGGCCATCTTGCTGCAGACCCAGGGCCGGGTCATCAGGCACTCCGTCGACACCAGCCTGGTGGGCTCCACGAAGACGCACTCCCCCAGGCCCGAGATGTGGAACCTGCAGCAGGGAAAGAAGACCAGGCCCTCACAACCCAGTGCACAGCCCACCTGGGGCGGCCAGAGGTCCCCGCAGCCTCGGCCGCCCGCTCTGGATCGCCTTCCAGGATGTTCAGCCCCAAAACCCTTCTAGCGGGGCTTCCTGTAGTCTCCCCATCTGTGCTCCTGGCCCCCGCCACCCCCCACAGGTGCTGCCTCGGTCTGTCCCCAGTCTCCAAGCAGTCATCTCCTGGACACTGCACATTCACGGCACAGTGCCCAGCACAGGGAAAGCTCGGAAGATTTGAGCTGAATTCAATGCCCTCAAAGCGCAGGGGTGACCCCCAGGAACCCCAGAGATGACCGCCCAGGGCTGTGTGGCCCAGGAAATCACAGGCGTCATTTGTGGACCTGTGGAGGGAGGATTTCCCAGCCGAAAACCAGCCCTTTCCACCTTTTTTGTCTCAAGGTTTCTTCTGTTCACCCTGATCTGAGCACACCCCACCAAGGCCAGAGCTGGCATCTCACAAGACTCAGCATCAGAGTGACCCCGAGAGGGCATGGGCGGGGGGCAGGGCTGCCTCAGTGTCAGGGAAGCGCACCCCGAGGCCCTGGGTTGCCGGGTGGTCAGCACGGTGGGGACCCCAGTCTCCGGGGCTCTCCCTGGCTCTGGGAACAGGAAGCTTCCAGAAGGGGGGATAAGGGGAAGAAAGTGCTTCCTCAGCAGCACTAAGAACTGACCTGAGATGGGGGCGGGAAGGGGAGAGAAAATGGAAGACGGGCAAAGGTGGAGAGGGTACAGGCGAAGGGGAAGGAAGGAACTGTCAAGAGGGCCACTTGCCTCCTGGAGGCTTCTGGGGACAGAGGGGACGCTAAGTCAGCCTCCATGGGAAGGTGGCTGGTCACCAGCTTCAGGCCACCGTGGAGGGCTGGGGGCTTGGGGGGCACTGGAGACAGTGTGTCCTCATCAGGTGGGCAGCGGTGTCACGCCCACCTCCTCCTGGCTGGGTCGTCCAGCCAAAGGGTCTGGACTGAAAGCTGAGGTTCTTACTCCCTTATTCCCTGCATTTCTCTAACCTGGACGGTCCCCCTCCCACACACACACACACATACATCACCACCTCCACCCCACCGTGACCACTGCCACCATCCCCCACCCCGCAGACCAGGCCCCAGGACCACACTCCCGCCACCCCATCACACACACACTGGCTTCCGCACCATGGTCCCACAGACGCCACCACCAACTGCCCCAAGAGGCGTCTCCTCTAACGCTCGTGGTGCCCAGGGTTCGGATCCCCCCCACCCCATAGTCTCCATGTCTAAGTGGCACTTGGCTGCCCAGAGCAGAGGGCCCCTCTCCACACCCGCTGCGGCCCTGTGTCATCTCGTAGCCACATTCTGGCCAACGCAGAGGGACATCCACGGCAGGAACTTCCTCTCCTCTTCCCCCCCGCCTCCCCCCGTGGTGGAGCCCCACTGAGCCATGCAGACAGGCTGCTGCCCAGACAGGGCAGCCTCAGGACGGAGAGAGCCCAGGACCCAGAAGCTGTGGCACAGGGACCAGAGCCACCGAAGCAGGCAGGACTTCCTGGGCCGCAGTGTGGGTCTGCCATGCCCACTGAACCTAGGGGCTGCAGCTCCAGCTAGCAGGACTCCAGGTGGTCCCCTGGGAGGTGTCGGGGGTCCGGGCCTTGCGCGGTCTAAGCCCGGTGGCCGGAGGATGAAGCCTCAGCTCACGTGTCCGGATCAAACGGCTCCCCGCTGACCCAGTGGAACTCATCCCCGACTCTGCGAAGGCCAATCCAGGGCTCCCTCCGTGTGAATTTGTACATGAATTCCTGTGCCAAGGAGAGAGGGGAGGCTCAGAGTCAGACGTGGTCTCCAGGCTGCCCACACTCCCCACGGCTGACCTCAGCCTGGAAGACTGGCTCCTCCGAGAGACCAGTGCCAAGAGGGGCATGCCTCACTGTCCACCAACACTGAGGTGCTGGGGTCAAAGAGTGCCCTGCACTCACACGGAATGCCCAGCAGTCGCCTGCAGCGGTCCCTGAGGGGCCTGGCTCCAGGAGCACACCATCGGGCCAGGACACCAGGCACACAGTCTGGCCAAGGAGCCCAGGGGCCCAGGGGCCCAGGGGCCAGCCTGCCCGATCCACAGGACGCCTGGACTTGCCCACTTGATGGGCTTCGCCAGACAAACCCCAACGTGCAAGCTGACTGTCCCTCTACCCGCGCGCCCCTGCGCCTTCCTCTGAAGCAGGGGGCTGTTACACTGTGCACCAGAGGCAAACAGAAGCGACTCCGGGATTAGCTGCGATTCCGCCTCGCCTCGCCAATGTAACCCTCGAACTCCGAAACAGCTGATAGACTGACTGTGTTTCTTTCTTATTTCTGTGGAGAAAACCATTCTGGGTGGCACAGGAACGCTTGTGTCCTGATTCTGGCCGGGAGGGAGAACGTGCCAATGTGACTTTCCATTTCACAAGTGCAAACTCCTATGCGACAGCACAGAGTGGAGCTCAGCAGAGCAGCCTGGACCAGTCCAGCTGGCCTTGACACAGGGCAGACCCCCGGGGCCCACCTGCCCACACTAGGCTGTGCGGTGGCTGGGTGTCCCAGGGACACGGAGTCCTAGGGGTGTGGATCTCCCAGGGGTGCCCCGCACCAGCACTCACCAGCTCCTTCTGGCTCTGAATCACAGCCAGCGAGGCCTCGTGGGTGTGGCAGAACTGCCTGCCCGTGTTCCAGTCCCGCGGTTCCTCGGAGAAGTAGTAGCATTTCCTTCCGTAGAGCAGCCAGTCCTCCGGGCAGGGCGCTTCACACTTGATGCAGCCCTTGGAAGCTGCAGGGGAGAGGGGGGCGCTCGGCATCTGGTGGGGTGGACAGGCCTGGCCCATGAATACCCCATCAGCCCCCGACGGCTCACTCCTCCTGCCCCGACTTTGGTGCCCTTCACTGACATGGGTCATGTGCCATCTTCCCAGGTGAGCGCCCCTCACAGTGCCCTGTCGGAAGAAGGGAGGTGGGTGGCTGAAGGCGTCGGGGAGAGGAATGGGGGAGGCTGGCCTGGGTACCATGAGGGGGCGTGGCAGGTTAGCCCCTGGGTTAAGGCCTTCCCTCTCTCTCTGAACTCTTCAAGGCATGGAACCCCAGAAAGTCAGATTTCGAAGGGACTTGAAGGCCTCTCAGCGTGTCCTCTCTCTCCAGCCAGGGTGGGAACCGCCTGCAGACCCTAAGGGGCCCTCTCATCCTTCAGGAGCCCCCCTCCTCTCCCCCACCCTCTGCTGTTAGCTAACAAGACAACCCATCCTATCGCTGAACTGCTGGAAGTTCCTTTTCCGTTCTGAGTCCCAACCCGCCTTCCTGTGACCTGGTCCTGCTGGACCTCCATCTGCCTCTGGAGTGGCTCAGGGTAATCCCAGGCTGCCTTCTAGCGCCTGCTTCAAAAGGGACCCCAGCCTCCCCTTAGCCAGGCCTACAGCCACGGTCAATTCCACGATCCCCACCAGGAGTTGCCCTCTGAACCCCCCTCCACCCTGTCCAGCCCCCTACAGGCGCCGCGTAATCACTAAAACGCTGCCACCGTGCCACACTGGAACAGCGGGTGGGTCCTACCACCGGCCTCAGGGATCAGCACGCTGCCTTCCGATGGTCATGGGCCCCCAGACTGCTTTGGACAGAAGAGCCTGTGGGTGTGTGCCTCCTTGCCCTTCTCTGGGAAGGAAGCCCAGAGGAATTAAGCCACGATCTTCGGTCGTTTTCATGGGGTCTCTCTCCAAACCGGGTCTCCCCGGTGGCCAGAACATGGATAAACCATTTTTCAAATCCAAAGGATGGATCTTACGTCACTGTCTTCCACATGCATCTCATTCGAGCTGGCTCATCACTAAGATACATTTTCTTTCAGCTTGTTTTTTTTTCCACCCGTCATAGTAAACATCCCTCTGTGGATTATATCACCTACAAATTCTAGAAGCATAGTTTTTGTTTGTTTTCATGCAAGTGATTGATTAAATGTAGACCAAAACAGAGCCAAGAACAGGCCCGTGGTGTCCCAGACCTTAGGGATCTCCAGCCGCGCTGACACCAATTAATCAGACTTGACGCTCGGCATATCTGTTCGGGGAGCTACAGGCCCACATGCAGTGCGGCTACATTTCAGCCGCTTTTCCACAAGGATCTCCGGGGAGACTGTCGTCCTTTTCCGACACCCCAATCTGCTCCCTGTACACACCGCTCTGACCGCCCCACCTGGCTACGGGCCCGAAGGACACCGATTTGATCTGTAGTAAGTACTCTAGGTGCACCCCCACTGGTGCCGGCAGTCACCAGGCTCTCTCTGCACACCCACAAACTCCCTGCTCGTCACACACGCCCTGCACTCGAGGGTTTGGCGGGGACCAGCGTTATCGGTGGGCTTTTTGCCCATTTGGAGGTGCCCACCTCTGGGCTGAGGGGGCTTCTCAACAATGAAAGACAGAGGCCCTGGAACCACTTTGCAAAATCTTCAGATCTCACAACATACTTGGCCTTGAATCCATTTAAAAGCAGCCAAGTTCCCTGGTCACTGTCCTCAGTGACAGTGCCCCCCTCCCTCCGTCCCTCACAGCACTGCTTGTTGCTCAGGCCCCACCCTCAGCCTGTTCTGCTCCCAGGAAGCCCCCATTCCTTCTTCAGGGCCTGACCCATGTGTTTCCCCTGGGAAACCCCCCGGGGCTGTAACCCTTCCATATCTGCACGAGGGAGATACATACTCATTTTTTTTAACCCTTAGTACTTAGCCCAGGGCCTAACACGCAGCAGGCTAAATAAATGTTCGTTCAGCAAATGAATGTGATCTTCGAAGGCCCTTCTCCCAAACTCATCTCCCCCAGGAAGCACGGCCTGCCGAAGCCGCCCCCAGTCTGTCTGAGTTCTTGCAGCATCTACAGATGAGAACCGAAGTCCCACCTCCACTTTCTCCGCGTGGCCTGGTCAAGGGGACTTGTGGAGTCGGTGTGGGAAAAGATTATTTTAAGCTAAAATCTCCTCTAGAACTAACACTCGGTTTTGTATGTACTTTGTCCCGCTTAGAATTCGTGGTGCAGCTGGAATTTTCTTGACCTTATCAGAAACTCTTCGGACAAGGTGGTACACACGGAATCGCATAAGTGCGCCGTTGCCCACGCTCACCCAAGATGCTCATCACCACCAGGATGGCGAACAGAAGCACGGCGATGGCCCCCAGCAGGAGACGGGTGGTGGTGTCTGAGGAGAAGAGAAAGGGTTCAGTTCCCAGCCTCCCACTCCCCACCAATCGCCACGGCCAGCCCCTCGCGCCCCCACATCCCAACAGCGAGAGGCTCTGGGGGCGGGGCCAGCCGTCTGGGGGCGGGGCCAGCCGTCAGTACCGCACCGAGTGCTCCAGGGGGTTCTCACTGAGGCCTGAGAGTCGCTGCTCCAGGGCAGGGCTCTGATTCCCAGATCCCGAGGTTCCCCTGCAGGATAACCCTCCCTTCAGGGCTACGCACTTGAACTCCTTCTGTGGTCCGCAGAGCTTCCAGTCGCTAACCTCCCGCCGCTTCTCCGCCTGGTCCTGTTTCAGCCACACGGACTCCGCGAAAGCACCCAGCCCACACCCTCCAGGCCCTGCGGCTGGGTCTCTGCTCCCAAAGCCCCGCTCCTCCGCTGCCACGTCTTGAAATCTGCCCCGCATGCGTCCCCTTGACGTAACCTTTCCTGATCCTCTGGCTTCTCCCTTCTTTAAATTTTTAATTTGTTTTGCTACCACTTAAAGTTTTTATTTGATATTTAGTGAAAGAGCCTTTTTAGACTTTAGACATAGGGTCTTTTAAAATCTTTTAACACAAAAGTTGCCATTTTAACCATTTTTAAATGTACAATTAGTGGCATTAATTACATACACAATATTGTGGAACCACGCTCACTGTCTGTTTGCAAAACGTTTTCATCGCCCCAAACAGAAACTCTGCCAATTAAGCCACAACTGCTCATTCCCGCCTCCTCCCGGTGTCTGGCAACCTCTAACCTATTTTCCATCTGTACGAATTTGCCTATTAGAGATTTCATGTAAGTGGAAACATACAAAATTTGTCCTTTTGTGTCTGACTTATCATATTTTTTGGACCATAAGACACACCTAGGTTTTAGAGGAAAATAGGAGAAAAAATTTTGAAGCAAAAAATGTGGTGAAACACTTAATAACATAAATAACATAATATTTCACCAAATATAAATATAAACAGAACTCAACAGCAGCATTAATAACCATTATTCCTCCCAAATTGGGGAGGCAGTGGGTCTCATAGTCCAAAAATACGTTATTTCACTTAATGTAATGTTGTCCAGGTTCTTCCAGGTTGTGGCCTGTATCAGAATTTCATTTCTTTTTTCTGGCTGAAAAACATTCTCTTGTATGAGCGGATACACTTTGTTTATGCATTCATTCCCTGGTTGACACTGGGGGTGTTTCCACTTTTGGATATTATGAATAATGCTGCAGTGAACACGGGCATGCAAGCACCCGTTTGAGTCCCTGTTTTCAGGGCTTTTTAAGAGACTTTATTTTTGGAGCTAGGAAAGCACAGAAATATCAAGAGGTAACTGGGGACCCAGGCATGTGCCCTGACTAGGAAGTGAATCAGCGACCTTTTGGTCTGCAGGATGATGCTCAACCCACTGAGCCACCCCAGCCACGGCCGTTTGCAGTTCTTTCGGGAAAACACCCAGGAGTGGACTTGCTGGATCACATGGTCAGTCCACATCTAACTGCTTGAGGAGCCGCCATACTGTTCCCACAGCGGCTGTGCCCACTCTACAGTCCAGCAGCAATGCCGATGCACAGCGTTCTAATTTCTCCACCACCTCGCCGGCACTGTTCGGGTTCCTTTTTATTATTATTAATTATTGTTGTTGTTGTTGTTGTTGTTATTATTATTATTATAGCCATCTAGCCTTTTTTATTTTTAAGGTTTTTTTTAACCAAAGTTATGCATGAAAATGGGTGGAAGCAGCACCTCCACACACCGGTGCTGGGCTATGCACTCTCTCCTCCGTGATGAGCGACACCCAAACCGACAGGACGTATCAAGAAACGCCCGCAGCGATTCAACACGCTGTGGCATCCAAGTGCACGATCACGGCTCTAGGGACTTATTTGTATTGCACTTTACAGAGGACAGGGGAACGTGGGACCCCTCAAGCTGGTCCTCCCAGTTTATTCTTGTTTTCTCCCTCCCTCCTCCTCCCTCACCCAATATCTCTTTGTCTTCTTGTTCTGTTCCCTGGTCCTTTATCTCCCCACTTTATCTCTCAACTTTATCTTCCTATCCTTCTGTTGAATTTTTCATTTCTACGATTATTTTTAATCTCCACGGTTATTCTTGACTTTGTGGCTGCTGTTCTCTGAATATGCCCTCTGAAAGCATCCTGTTCTTATTTTATCTTTTTTAAAGATTTTATTTACTTACTTATTTTTAGAAAGGGGAGGGAGAGAAACATCAATGTGTAAGAGAAACAGCAATCAGTTGCCTCTCACGGGCCCCAAACTGGGGACCTGGCCCACAACCCAGGCATGTGTCCTGACTGGGAATCCAACCAGCGACCCTTCAGTTCACAGGCCGGCTCTGAATCTGCTGAGCCACACCAGCCAGGGCCTGTCCCTATTTCAGTGATGCCACCCTTCCTCTCGCCTGTCTGAGGGCACTACTGACAGGGGTTTATGGAGGAGGGAGCAGGGCAGACAGTTTATTTCTCCCTGTATAGTCTCTGCATCCTCCAACTTGCTTTTTCTCCATGGGGAGACTTCCCTGGGATGCGTGGGGGGCCTTGGTTAATTGCTCCTGACTCAGGCAGCAGGGCTACAGAGTTCACTGGTGTCTCTGAAACCATGAGTGGGGCTTACTAACTGTGTTAGGGGGGCGGTATTGGAGCATCATGGCAGACTGATCCAGCTGGGCTGATCCTTAAGGCTCTCTGGCTGTCGACCTCCTTGGGCCTTTTTCTCTTGGGGCGGGCGGTCAGAGACCCTGGAGAAGCCTCTTCCGTAAACGTCTCCTCAATGGTTTGCTCTCCAATGTGTTGGTGTCTAAAGACCCCCTTTCTGGAGACGTAACCTCAGGCTCCTGCCAGGGCTGGGAAGAAGCTATACAGAGAGAGGGAGGAGGACCTGGGGGTGTAGATCTTCCTAAAGATATGTTCCACCAGTCCTCCTGTGTTTTCATGGCCCTGATGACTTGGCGCCCCCTCCCAGTGTCACTCAAGTGCGCCCTCTGCTGGTGGAGTCAGTTACCTCTCATTATTTGCTTCCCAGCCCCCAATTCTATTGCTGTTGTCCTCTCTCCTGTTCTTGTGGTCCTTGCAGCCTTTTACAAATTCCTTCACTGATGTATTCATGGGCTTCGGAGGGAAAGAGAATGAATGCATGCGTTCAGCCTGCCACCTGTACCTGGAATCCTTCCTATGAACAAGGTTGACGCTAGCAGGTGACCGGGAGTCCAGAGGCAGGTAGCCCCAGGTTCAGTGCGAGTGAGGCCTCCGTCCCCACCTGCAGTTGGCTGTAGGGCGGACCCCCCACAAGCTGCAGCAGGACGGCTGTGTGTGCATCCTGTCTGTCCTTCCTTTCTGGGCCTTCCTGTTCCCCCCGTAACACTGACTCCATCACTCTGCGCATGGAGGATGAGAGAGCGTGGTGCCTTAACCCGCCTCACCCGGATTCGAATCCCAGCTGTGCCATTTTCTAGGTGACTTAGTAACTTGGCAAAGTTACCTGGCTTCTATTTTATTTCATTTTCCTCATCTTTAAAATGAAGTAAAAGTAGTATCTGCCACTTAAGGTTTTATGAGAATTCAGTGTATGGTACTTAGAACAGTGTCTGATACGAGACTCTACTTCAGTGCTAAGAGACACGATGATGATGGTGGTGGTAATAAGCCCTCAGACCCCTTCAGGGTGAGAGCTGTGCTCTACTCCCCTTTGGAGTCCCTGGACCAGGGCTAAGCCACTCACGGCCTTGCATGTCACAGAACACATGGGGGAACTACGGGGGAACCCAGCAACTCTGAAGGACGATGTCCTCGGCCAGCCCTAAACCCCACTGCGTTTGTAGGAAAGGGCACGTGGGCACACTGCTCTCCGGGGGACGGGGCGTCTGTGAGCGTGTCTCCAATGTCACCAGAACTGAGGAGCCTCTTCCTTCACTCATGGTGATGACTGTTCTGGACACTGTACTGGGGACACAGATAGGACATGCTAGGGAGCCCATTGTTCACTGCCTGCCCTCACCCAGGACAGCTGTGGGGTGGACGGTCCAAATATGTGCTGTATTCATTCCCTACAGTTCGACTTAAAACACCAGAAACGTATTGCTTCCCAGGCTTGGAGGCCAGAAGCCCACAGTCAAGGCGTTAGCGGGGCCACGCTCCCTGTAGGGAATCCTTCCTTGCTTTGTCCACCCTTCTGGTGGTTTGCAGGCAATCTTCGGTGCTCCTCGGCTTGCAGACGGTTCCCTCCAGTCTCTGCCTTCATAGTCACATGGCCCTTTCATCATCACGTGACTGTCTCCTTACCAGGACACCGGTCACAGTGGACAAGGAGACCGCCCTACTCCAGCAAGCCCCCATCTTAACTGATTACACCTCCAATGCCTGCCTTTCCAAACAAAGTCGTATTCTGAGGTTTCTGGGGGGTTAGGACTCCAGCACATCTCTCTGGGGAGGGGACACGACTCTGCCATAAAAATGGATGTCTAACTCAGCAACCCTTCCTTCTGCTCAACGGCCTTCATTAGGGGCAGCAATTTATGTGTATGAACATGTATGACTCAGCCTCATGCTAGAAGGAGCAACTGAGGGAGAAGGGGCTCTTGGGCCCAAACAAATCGCCCACCCCTGCCAGACCCACAGCTCCAAGGAGACTCATGGCTGAGTCTCCAGGTTGTCAGGGCCGCGGCCCAGTGAGCACAATCTTGGCTGTTCGAGACTCTCCAACACAGGACTTGGTAATTTTTCTGTTTTTGAGAGACTTTGCTAAATGCATGCGTGTGGTTTTGATCAGGAACTTGTGGGTTTATGCCTAATCAAGGGACTTGCAACATTAAAAATTCAGAATCGGTGAGCATGGAAAAATCTATAGTCTGAGATATGCAGAATCATTCTGGCCCCACCCAAGCCCCCAGGCCACCTCCCCACTCCCCCAGCACCACCCCCCTCCACCAAGGCCAGAAGTATTCCTGCCTCAGATCAGCGCCAGTGGGTCCAGAACCCAGGTGGCAGCTCTGGGCCACCTTTCTCAGCCTGTCCCCGAGGCTGGGGGGAGAGGGAAGGGAAGGTTAATACCCACAGCGAGAGAAGACTCGGCCAAAAAGCAGCTCCGATGGGCTTCCTACTTGTAAAGCTAAGTGTCGGTCTCAGGGAAGCCTTCCGCACCGAGCCTGCATCCCCAGCCATCTGACTGAACAGGGTCTCCGCTTCACTTAACCTGTCTGTGCTGGAGGTGGCGGCCCGTCTGAGGAGCCCGAGGAGTGACCTGCGTCCGAAGCAATTTGATTCCGTCCCACTGGCCTTACCAGGCCCAGGGTCTTTGGTCCGCACAGGACAGTGTGGGGGCTTTCACTGTGTCAGAGGCCCAGGGACAAACCCGAGAGGGGCTGTCACGTGTGTCCTTGGGGAAGACACTCGGCCTCTCTGAGTCCCCGTTTCCTCTGCTGTAAACTAGATAGAACACTCACCAGCTCCCTGCAAGAGCAGATGGGAGGAGTAAATGAGACAGCCCTCGTGACAGACAGCCCCCAGCATGGGGCCCAGCACTCAGCAGGTGCTCAATAAATGCTCAGCTTGTGGTAATAAAGGAGCACAGGCCCCCTAAGAGTTTGGCCTGGTCAGGTCAAAAAGTCTCCTGTTTCTCTCCAGGCGTGCGTGGCTAAGTGGAGACGGCAAAACCCTTGGCCCCCAGCAGTGGCAGACCCCTCATCCGCCGTGGGAGTCCTCAGCGTCCATGGGCTGGGGCGGGTACACGGACTCCAGCTTGCGGGTTGGGGAGTGGACTCAAGGTAGGCAGACCAGACTCAAAGGATTTCAGCTGAGCTCCCCCACCGGGGCTGCAGGGACCACACCTAGGGGCCTGGGGAGGCATCACCTGCACACAGCCCACACCCCCCGCACCCCGCACCAGGCTGTGTAGCCCTAAGAGGCATCCATATTGCCCAGCATGGCAGATAAGGAAACTGAGGCTCAAATAAGTTCAAAATCCTGGTGACCCCTGGCTGGGGTTTCCCCGACTCCGGACTCTGTGCTCTTCACCAGGCGGCCTCAGCCCTGTCCTGTGATTGTTCAAGGGCCGGGACATCCCGACGCCCAGAGCCGTGTCTGGACAGGGAGACGAGGAGTGACGGAGGTGGGACGGCTGTGCCACCGCTGGCCCTGGGCCCACATGGCAGCACCCGTCCTGGCCCACGAGCTCCCCTCTTCTGACAGCTGATGGGGGTCCCCAGGGAGCACCAAGAAGACCCTCACACCCGTGGCTCAGCCATTGGGTTGAGCATCGTACTGCAAACCAAAAGGTTGCCAGTTCAATTCCCAGCCAGGGTATGCGCCTGGGTTGCGGCCCAGGTCCCCAGTAGGGGGTGTGAGAGGCAACCACACATCAATGTTTCTCTCCCTCTCTTTCTCTCTCCCTTCCTCTCTCTCTAACAATAAATAACTAAAATAAAAAATGTTAAAAAGACCCTCAGGGGACTGGCAGAGGGGAGGCCCCTCACAGGGACTCAGACGGAAGACCCTAAAACACCTGTGGGGAAAGCCCATAGGCCCCAGACACTGAGCCCCCAGGACCTCAGACCCCACGGGTGGGGCTGATGCCAGTGGACACAGAGGTAGTGCCAGGGGGAGCGTGAGACTCAGAGACGGGCCGGGAGGGAGCCAGGATATGGAGCCGAGGCTGGGCCACAGGTACAACAGTAGGCAGGGAGTGGGCCACCCAGGGGCTGGAAGACTGGGTGTCCCAGGAGAGACGCGGGGCCATCTCTTGCCTCACTCACAGGTGAAGGGCACAGCCCCAGCCGAGGTTGGGAGGAGGCAGCAGAAACCAGAGGCACTGAGAGAGACCACACCGCCCAGAAGTGGCCCTAACCACGGATGTTAGAGTTAGCTTAGCGCAGACCCTGTGGGAACCTTACGAATGAACGAGTGAAGGACACAGGTGAGAGGAGCAAACAGCTTCCAGAAATGACACGGGCGGGAGGGAAGCGGGGCAAGAGACAGATCCAGCCACGCACCTGTGTCCACCTGCCTTCCACTCATCTCCTCGCAGCCCGAGGCAGCTCTGCAGCAGCTCTCTGCTCCAGAATCCCACATCTTTGCCTCTTCTGCCCCGAATCACTGCCCAGACACCCGACTTCCCCTCCAGAGTCCGCAGAGTCCTCCTCAGGCAGCCCGCATCCCTGGCCCACCACCTTCCAGCCAAGTCCTGGCACCACGGTCCCCACCGCTCCCTCCTGGTAAGGCAGCTGCCCGGCCAGGTGCTGGTTATGTTCCCCCTGACCCCGACCGCCACCCCACCTTCCTCACTGACCTGGCCTGGGCCTGACCCCTCCGTGACACCACCACTTCCTCCAGGACAAACCCCCTGTCTCATCCCATGCTTTAAGTTTCTCAGTGGGCCCTCCAAAGTCCAAAGTCCCCGGCAAGGCCTGGGTGGCCATTCTCGGCCTGGGCCCCCAGACTCCTTTCCTCTGCCCCCTCCCCCATCCTGGTATTCTGGAGCTCAGTTCCGCCCGAGGGACAGGCTGGCCACTTGGCCCCTGAACGTGTCACTCCTTGAGTCTGATGCACCCTTCCTTCCCTCCTCCAAGTGTCCTAAGATGTCACCTCTCCCTAAACGTTGGGTGACGAAAAGTCTGGGCTTCCCTTTGTAACGCTGCCCACATCCTCCGCCCTTGGACTGGGGGTGTCAGGAGTACGGAGAAGCCTCCGGGGCACTGGCCCTCTGCCCTGCCGACCCCAGCATCTCCCACACCACGCACCAGGCACCCCACACCACCAGTGGCCAACACGAGTTTCCTGAAACAACTCTTGAACTTGAAATCTATTTTCCACTTTGTTCCCTGCCCCCTTGGCCAGCCAGGGGTCACTGCTGTGCGTGGAAGGGGCAGGGGGACCTCTGACGTTGCAAAGAAGAGCCTCCCGCTATTCTCACTCTCCCCCATCCCCAAGGGGCCCTCCCCCGTCGGTGCCCCCACCCCCTTCTCACCGGGCACTGTCACCATCTCTGGTGTGTCCTGCTTCTGTCACTTTGCCCAGAGCGTTTCCGCCACTACAGAGTCACTCCACCCCCTCAACATGCCCATCAGGTGAGAGGCTGACAGTAACTGTCCCCCCTCGCTCATGAGGAAACTCAGGCTCAGAGTAAGAACCTGCTCCCAAGGTCAAAGAATGAATTAGCTGCAGACACAGTCAAGGCTGTGACTAACCATAGCTGGTCCCGTTTCATCCGTCTCCCCTCCCAAGGTGTCACCTAATTGCCCTGAAATCAATCCTCCGGATTCCAGTGTCGCGCTCCCCGCGCTTCCCTCCGGGAGACCGGCCAAGGTGACTCTGACCCTCCTCCCCGGTCCCAGGCCCAGGGGATGGAGGGCCGCTCCACCTCTTACCCTCCAGGGCCGCCTTCCAGCTGGTGCTGCCCTCGTAGCCGGAGCCCGATCGCCGCAGTAGCCCCTCCGCGCCTCGGGCCTCCGCCTCCGCCGGAGAGCGCGGCCTGGGCGCCGCGGGGGCCGGCGCGGGGCGGGCGGCTGGGGGCGGCGGCGGCCGGACCCGCGCCGGGGGCTCCCGGGCCGGCTCCATGCCCGGCGCTCCGCCGCGCCAAGCCCGCGCTCCTGCGCCGGGGTGCGGAGCCCAGCCCGACACGCACTCGGCGCTCCGCGTGGCCTGCGGGCCCCCCAGGCCGACCTCGGGTGGGCGAGGGCCCTGGGTCCCGGAGGCCGGGGCTGCGGCCGGCTCCCAGCGCCGGACCCGCTGCGCCGGACCGCCGCCGCCTAGCGCCTGCCCTGCCGCGCCGCAGCCCCGCCGCACACCGGGGCCGGGCGGCGCGGGGCAGCGCGGGGAGGAGCTGGGAGGCGCGGGAGCGGGGAGGGTGGGGCGGGGAGGGAGGAGGCGCGGGGAGCAGCGACACCCCCGCAGTCCCGGCCCGCCAGAGGCGGCAGGGCGAAGAGCCCGATCCTGAACCCGGGACACCGACCTGGCTTCTAAGCCAGCAGCGCCTCCAGCCTCCTGTGCGTCTCAGTGAAGACGGAACAAAAGTTTACGGGGGGCGACACAGTGGGGCTCTGGAAGATGGGGGGCTTTCCTCTGGGCCGTCCGGGGAGCGGTGAATGGACCCAGAGTTATGACCGAAGAGAAAAAAGACAGAATCGGTGAGCGCCGAGAGCGCAGGGGTCAGAGGGAACCTGAGGCGCAACATTTCAGTCTCAATTAACATTGTGCATTTACTAACGCCAGGGAGTTTGGGTGGGTTTTGTTTTGTTTTTTGAAGAGTGCGGCCTGGCTCGTGTGGCTCAGTGGATTGAGCATTAGCCTGTGAACCAAAGGGCCATGGCTTCGATTCCCAGTCAGGGCACATGCCTGGGTTGTGGACCAGGTCCCTACACATTGATGTTTCTCTCCCTCTCTTTCTCCCTCCCTTCCTGTCTCTAAAAATAAATAAAATCTTTTTAAAAAGAGGAGGGGGAAAGAAACACCCATCGGTTGCCTCTCGCCTCTTGCATGCCCGCCCCCCAAAGGACCAAACTCACACATGCCCTGACCGGGAATCAAACTGGCAACCTTTTGCTTTGCTGAGGACGCCCAACCCACTGAGCCTCACCCGTCAGGGTGGAACTTTTATGTACTAGCTGACTACAGCCCCAGTTTGGGTTAAGAATTAAAAGGGTCAAGGGCATTTCTGAGGGCGGCACCATCAGGTGTGTGGCTGGCCGCTTTCTGACCCCCAGGTCA
The DNA here is from genome assembly GCA_004024845.1 of Tonatia bakeri. NCBI lineage: Eukaryota > Metazoa > Chordata > Mammalia > Chiroptera > Phyllostomidae > Tonatia > Tonatia bakeri. The sequence goes on along the minus strand of PVIA01001548.1, from coordinate 4,928 downwards.
GGGCTCCTCCAAGGGCTGCGCTCTTCCCGCCCCCATGCCCCCCAGCCATGTCACCCCAGGCTCCCAGCTCTGAACCTCTCACTGCCCCCTGTCTGAGCTATGGCTCTTCCTGCGCCCCTCCTGCTCGCTCCCCCCACATCCAATCACCCTCAACTCTCTGTTCAAGTCCGGGCCTGCCCGTCTCTCTCTGTTCCTGCAGCCACTGGCTGCTACAAACCAATTTCATCTCTTGTCTGGCCACAGCGGCAGCCTCAGAACGTCCGGCCAACCCTCCTTCTCTGAAATCCAGCCCCTCTGTCCGGGCACCAGAGGGACCTTCCTGGAGTGAAAGCCTCCCCATTCGGGGCTCCCTCTGCCGGTGGGTGAATCCAGCGTTCTTTCCTGCAGGCCTTTGACGTTCTCTCCCCTCCGCCTGAAACCCGTTTCCTCCCCGGCCTTTTAAACCCCGCCCTGCCGTACCCCCCAGGAAACTCGTTTGCCTAACTTCTGCTAATGCTTCAGACACTGCATTCATTCAGATTGGGTTCGGCAAACGATAGGAGAAAACCCTAATAACAGTGGCTTAAAGTAGAAAGACATTACTTTTTCTCTCATAAAAGAAGTCTGCAGGCGGTCAGTCCAGGACTGGAATGAGAGCTCCAAGGTCTTCAGAGACCCAGCCTCCTTCTCTCTTCCTGCTCATCACTCCTAGCATGTATGTCCACCTTCAAGGTTCCCTCGTAGTCACAATATGGCCACTATAGTTCCAGCCATCGCATGTGGTACCAGAGTGCTGAGAATAGAAGGATCGAAAGGGGAAAAGGCATGTCTATTGTTGAAGCAGGCTCCTTCAGGGAGCTTTTCTGGAAACCCACTGACTTCCACTTGTCTCTCACCGGTCACCTCTCTGCCAAGAAGTCTGGGGAGTGTGGTCGTGTTTCACTGCACCTGTTGCCACTCCCCCGGATGCAGGAGATCTGTTAACAAAAGAGGGAGAGTGGACCCCATGCTCACCCAACAGTTTCTGCATCAACAGCTTCCTGCGACTCAAGTCTGTGTCTGGCACCTCTCCTTGGGGCTCCTAGGACGCTCTGTCCCTTTCTGACCCTTAGCACCCCCTACGGTCACTTCTTTTCTCCCCAGGCAGAGGGTCAGCTGCATGGGGGTGGGCACTGCTATATCCCCTGCTCCAAGTGCAGTGTCTGGTTGGAACCAAAGCTTCCAATGCCGTCACCCTGTCACGAGGAAGCATCGAAGACATTTGAGCATGGACACCCCATGATCGCAGCATGCTGCAGGGACAGCAACTTGGGCATCGGGTGCCAGGCGGACTGGGAACAGTGAGGAAGCTCTTGTAATAAGTGGCGGAGACCAACAGTAACAGTGGCACAATGCCAAAGCTCTGGCGGGGCCCCGACCTCGGCAGCATTCCAACAGACAATCGACAGCCCTTAGGGCCTGATTAGACATGAGGACTAAGCCTCCCAGAGTCCTCATATGCCCTCATTGGTGTCCCTGCTCCCCAGCAAAGCTTCAGGGGGTCACATCCCCAGGAAACCACTGGCACTGTCAGGGTGTGCCCTGGTGAAACCCAAATGAAGACAATGACAGCTGGGGCTGTCTAAATTAAAGCCCTTTGAGGGGCTCCTGCATTCACCAGGAGAGGAGGGGAACTTAAGCATAAGGCACTTGAATCACCCCGAAACCATCCCCTCCACACCGGTCTGTGGAAAAATTGTCTTTCACGAAACCGGTCCCTGGTGCCAAAAAAGTTGGGGACCACTGCAGTATAGCACCAGATGTCACGAGCCCTTCAGAGAAAAGGTCACGGGATGAGGACCCCCAGAGACAAAACCCTCCTAAGTGGGCAAGGCCTTCTTTGCTGGCCCATTTCTCCTCTCTGGAAGGAGACTCCCTACTGCTTGTCAGGTGAGGGTAGGGTATGGGTTGCTATGGTGAGACGCAGGCACTTGAGCAGGTGCCGAGCTGGGAGGGTGTCAGGAAAATATCTCCATATGGATGAGGGCTTAACCTACATACATACAGGTTAGAGGTTTCTCAGCTCATTCCTTTTGACCCAGCTTAGGGAGTCACAGTGCCTCCGCCCCTCCCCGTACTGGCACACTCCCAGAAGTCAATGAAATCGCCTGAAATCTGCAACCAGACTGCACATGACCCTGGGGCATCAGGAGGTCTTAGCTGTTGGCAGAAGAGGGCTAGGAACCGATTGTGTGTAATAACAACAGTAAATGATTCATTTTCCTGCCCCTAAGCGAATAACATGGAAAAATCACGGCACCAAGACAAGGAGAAGACCTAAGCACTGGTAATAGAATGCGTTTTGTTACACGGTTGTAGTTGGGCGTAGTCCCCTTCACAGAGCCGATTCTCGGCTGTCCACAGTCAAGTTCTCAATGCCAAGTCCACATGAAGATCTCCGAACGACTCCCCACTCCGCTTGGACCCACGGGGTCTTCAAGGTCCTTCTTCCTTGGTTTGAGAAGGCACAGCCCTTTCTGTGGAACAGGGAGAAGGGACATCTTCCCAGTGAAGAAAAGCCTGTCCGCCAGGGCAAAGCCGCCGCTCTGTCCAGGTTACCTGCGTTTCTCTCTGTGCCGTGGCTCCTTCTGCTGGAAAACGTCGCCCCAGCAGGTAAGGATGCTCCCCTGCTGCATCCTTGTTTTAAGAGTTTGTTCGAGCCAAACCAATGACGTATGCCAATGAGCAAGATCTCAAATGCTCTTGTCCCGTCCTTTTTTGCCACACGGTGCTGGTGATGTGATTCATCCTCTGCCAGTTCCCATCAGCCCCTTCTCAGGCCAGACGACGCCTCAGAATCCTCCTCATACTCAGCCCAGCCCTGACGCACAGCCCATATCTGCAACCCCAAGTAGTGCGCATGAGTAGATTGTTCAAAGCAGAACCAGGGGCACCATCAGAAGACTCCGGCGAAGAGCTGTTCCAATCCCATAGCCAACTGCGAGACATGCTGCCAATGACACTGTGGCCAAGGAAAGGAGCAGGGGCTCACTCAGTTCTGGGCCCGTGCACCTCAAAAGAGGATTGTGGTCCCAATAAATTCAAAAAAAATTAAAATAAATTAATTAATTAAAAAAGGACTGTGCTGAGTAAACCTTTGAAGCAGCAGACCATTCTGCATAGCCAGTGGCTTCCCCAAACTGCTCCAGAGATTGTCCCCAGGGAGGGAGTCCGTGGCAGCTTTTACGTCTCTGTGCCGGGCTCAGAGGCCCGCCACCCCTCCTTGGTGCAGCAGGGCCTGGAGACCGCTGCCCTGTGGGTAATCCAGCACTGGCCTTCGTGAGCCAGAGGTCAGTGCCTTTCACCAGGTAATCCCCTTGCGGTTTCAGAGGGCTTCCAGGCAGGTTTTTTGCTTCCCAATGCATTGGCATAACAGCCAAGCCACGGACTGCCCCGGTTGCAGTCCTGGCTCTGTCCCTAATTTCATCAGGGTTTACCAGTTAACTCTCCCATGCCCTTCTCTCCCTGCTCTGTAAGTCAGTACCTTCTTCAGAGGGTCGTTAGGAGTGGATATGTTCACATACAGAGAATGTCATCATCCCCTCACGTTCCCACCTTCTCTCTTGCTGGTTTCTGCCCTTCAGCCTTTGCTCACAGTAACTTTAGCTCACTGAAGTTAATTCAGCTTTTCCGTAGCAGCTTGACCAGGCTCTCAGCCACGTAGGACTGCAGGCCAGGGCGGAAAGAAAGGATTTCTCCTTGTGAAGCTATATTTTCACCTTGGCTGGATGGTTCGGTTGGTTGGAGCGTCATCCCATACACCAAAAAGCTGTGGGCTCGACTCCTGGCAGGGCACATATCTAGATTACAGGTTCGATCCCCAGTCGGGACACACACAGGAGGCAACTCGGTCGATGTCTCTCTCTCTCTCTCTAAAATCAATAAATACATCCTTTGGAGAAGATTTTTTAAAATACAGATAAATAAAGTTGCACTTCCCTCTGTGTAGTTTTTAAATTGTGGGAAAATACACATAACATAAAATTTACCACCTTAACCATTTTTTAGTGTACAGTTAAGTGGTACTCAGTACACTTACATCATTGTACAGCCGTCACAACCATCATCTCCTGAACTGTCACCTAGTAAAACGGGAACTCTGTCCCCAGTAGACAACCGCTCCCTAGTCTTGTCTCCTGTAGCCCCGGCAACCACTGCCCTCCTCTCTCTCCCTGTGAGCCTACCTAGTCTGGGTAACAACTGCAAGTAGGATAATCCAGTATTTGTCTTCTTGTGACTGACTCATTTCGCGTCACATAATGTCTTCAAGTTTCATCCATATCATAGTATGTGTCAGGAGCTCCTGTAGGTTTGTCGCTTTCAAGTATGATCTTACTGAAAATGGCAGCGAGAGCTCATCAGCTTTTACGTAGCCCCTAATTCCTGGCATTCGGTAAATGCCCCGTGTGAGGAACCGCAATGTAAGGAGTCGCTTCAATACTGCAGAACGAGAAAGCCAAGAAGAGGTGGGCCTCCACCTTGACTTGACTGACAGTTCTCTAGTCTGTGGCCACTAGCAATTCGCCATTCTTTTTTTTTTTTTAAGAGTTTATTTCTTTATTTTTAGAGAGAGGGAAAGTCAAGGGGAAAAGACAGGGAGAGAAACATTGTTGCCAGAGAGAAAGATCTATCAGTTGCCTCTCACCCCCAACTGGAGACCAGCCTGCAACCCAGGCAGGTGCCCCGACCAGGAATCAAACCAGTGACCCTTTGCTTTGCAGCGACCATGGCCAACCAACAGAGCCACACCAGTCAAGGCACACAACCACCCATTCTTTAATATATATATTATTGATTATGCTATTACAGTTGTCCCATTTCCCCCCTTCACTCCCATCCACCCTGCACACCCTCTCCCACCCACATTCCCCCCTTTAGTTCCTGTCCATGTGTCATAAGTTCTTTAGCTT
>PVIA01001547.1:0-270509 GCA_004024845.1 Tonatia bakeri | reverse complement strand
CATTATGCTAAGTGAAATAAGCCAGGCAGTGAAAGATAAATACCATATAATTTCACCTTTAACAGGAACCTAAACAACAAAACAAAGAAACAAGCAAAATATAGTCAAAGACACTGAAATAGAGGACAGGCAGAAAGTGACCAGAGGAGAGAGAAGAGGGAGTTTCAGGGGAAAAGGGGAAGGGTTTACAGGAACAAAGTTAAAAGACACATGGATAAAAACTAGGGGGAGGGTGGTAATGGGAGGGAAGTTGGGAGGGAGGGGTGGGTAGGGTGGATTGGGTGTAAAGGGGAAAAAACAGTACTTGAACAATGATTAAAATAAAATTTAAAAAAATTAAATTAAATTAAATTTAAAAAAAAGAAAATACAAAAACAAAACATCCAAGCTGTATCATATTGTATTTGAAATTCCAGGATGAGTAGAATAGAGATGGAATGGGGAAGAAAAGAAGTAATGCAAAAGAAAGGAGGAGGAAAGAGGGTGGAGGAGAAGAAGGAAGAAGGCGGGGAGGAGCAGAGAATAAAAAAGAAATTGATGAAAGGGATTGAAAGATAAATTTAAAAAATTGGTAAACCCCACCAAGGATAAGCATTATCTTTATATCTGTATCTATCTAATACATACATACACAGATATGTAAAGATGCAAAGCCAGTGGGTAAAGTTCTGTTAAAAAATAAAGGCAAAAAGAAGTTTTAAAACTCCAGAGAAATAAAAAACCTTACCCAAAAAGGAGAAAAATTATTATCAATAAAATATAAAAGCCAGAACATAACCGTAGGACATTTATAAATTGTCAAAAGGGTGGAAAAGATCAACCTAGAATTTTGGTCAAATAAAAATATAAAATACAGACATTTTCAGAAAACAACAACTGAGTTAATATAGTAAAAGCAATCCACAGTATAGGCCACACTAAAAGAGGGTCATCAAGCCAAAGGAAAATGATCCAAGATGAATGCACAGAAAAACAAGAAAGAATAAAGTATAAGAAATAGGATTGTGTAGATAAGTATAAAAGGATACTGACCACTTGAAGCAACAATAATGAGATCTGGTGAGGTTACATATGTGAAAGTAAAATATGATCAAGTAGCACACCAAACTGACAAGGACAGGACGAACGGAGCTCTCCCATTGTTTGGGAAATGGTAAAAGCATAAAATTAAGAAAGAATGGTATTAAGGCAAAAAAATATACATTTTAATCTCTAGGGCAGGAGTGTCAAACTCATTTTCACCAGGGGCCACATCAGCCTCATGGTTGCCTTCAAAGAGCTGAATGTAACTTTAGGATTATATAAATGTAACTACTCCTTAACAGTGAGGTAAGAGCGTGGTGCTGCCACCGGGCAGAAACAAGGTGCCAGGGCAGATAAAACAAGGTGGAGGGCTGGATTCGGCCTGTGGACCTTGTGTTTGCCACCTGTGCTCTAGGGTAAGTACTAAAAATTGACCACTTTAACTCAATTGATAATATAGAACTCTACATGTAATAACAGCAGGGTTTTTCAAGTGCATACATAATTTAACAAAATGGACCAAACTCTGAGCAATGAACCACGTGTCAACAAACTTCAAAGGATTAACAGAGTATTTCCACAAAGTAAAATTAAGATACCAATTTACAACATAGAAATATTTTGAAAATCCCCATGTATTTGGAAAACAGCAGCAAAATTCTAAATAACCCATGAATTGAAGCAATAATGACAATTAGAAATAGATGTCATTTAGTAAATAACGGCAATTATTTTAACCAGATGATAATGAAAACATGACATATTGAAAGTGACGAGATGCAACAAAAGCAGTCTCACGAGGGAAATTTGGAGCTTTAAGGGAATACACTAAAAAAGAAAAAAGTAAAATCAGTGATATAAGATTCTATGAAGCTAAAAAAAGAATAGTCTAATAAACATAAGGAAAGTGAAAGGAAATAAAACTAAAGCAGAAATTGATTAAATAGAAAATAGTCATACAGTAGAGAAAATCAACAAAGACAAAAGTTTTTTATATGAAAAGATTAATAATATTGACAAAAAACAATTACAAGACCAATCAAAGGGAAAAACAGAAAAGGCAAACTACCAACATCCGGAATGAAAGGAGGGGGGGACATTACTACAGACCTTCCAGACATCTCAATAATAAATAGTAATAATAACAACAGTGAGGCAATAACTGTGAACATCTTAATGCCAACGAAATCAGCAATACATTCCGTTCTTAAAATCATAAACTACTGAAGTTGTAAAAGGAAGAAACAGAAAATCTAAATTTAAATGTGTAATTATAAAACCTTCCCACAAAAAGGATCCAGGCCCAGAGCATTTCACAAGTGAATTCATCAAAACATTTACAGATAAAATAATACCAGTCTTATACAAACTCTTTCAGAGACTAGGAATAAAAGAAATACTTCCTAACTCTTTTTTGGAAGGGCGTTGGGGGAAGCAGCAAAACTGTCATTTTGTAATCTGACAAGAAGATTACGGGCTACTCTCTCTCATGAACTTAGATGGAAAAACCCTTTAAAAAACCTAGCAAACTGAATACAGTAATAGAGAAAATAAATAATATACTGAGTCCAAGTGAGGTTTATTCCAGACAGGCAAGAGGGTGTTAATATTCAAAACTCAATGTAATTCAGCACATGAAGAGTAAAACATGGTGTAATCGTGTCAGCAGATGCAGAAAATACTTGACAGAATTTAACACAAATTTAACTCTTAGAAACTAGGAGTAGAGAAAGCTTATGTAAACTAATAAAATAACTACAAAAAATACCACTTCAGGTTTAATGGTAAATATGGAGAATTTTCCTTAGTAGCAAGCAAACAAACAAAAACACCAATAACTGCAATATTTATAATGAACAATGAAATGGCAGTCTCATCCATTTCAAGAAAGCTATGAAAGAAAAAAATGAAGATTTTAAGGAGCCATTATAAAACTATGATAAGGAATACAATGTACCATTGGCACAAAATTAGACAAAAGGACTAAATAGTACAGAATGGTACTGCCATAGACCCATACATGTGCTTTCTGATGTACCACAAAGGCAACCCGGCAGTGTAGAGGGAGAAAGGTGGCCGTATTGCCAAATGGTGCTAGGTCAACTGGACAGTCGTATGGACAGAATGAGTCACCCCAGAAGCTGGAAAGCTTCGAGCTGCTATGACCTGCCTTGCCTACCTCAGCCAAGTCTATTGCATAGTCTCAGCCACCCAGTGTCTCCAGCTTAGATGATTCAAAGTTGTTAAAACAGTCTTTTTTTCCTCATATGTTCATAGTTGAGATGAACATATTGTGTGGTCTCTTCCCTTCTCTTAATCTTGAGCTCCAAATTTGACCACATAGAAGCGAACCAGCCACACGACTCTGCTGAGAATCATGCAGAAATGGTCTGAGTACCTGCGTTATTCCACTGTGACTCTGGCGTGAAAGAACGAAAGGGAGGGAATGGCCTCAGACAGATACACACGAAGTGAGTAATGTTTGTCTCGCCAACAGCGACTTCACAGTGAAAGCAAAATAAAAAAGGAAGAAATTTGTTGAAATTCCATGAGTTTGGATTCAATCTGAACCATATGTAGCTCCAGATTAGGTCATATTCTCATGATAAAATTACTAATTTTGTCTTCAATTCTGTCTGCTACTCAGTATTTCCATGATCTCTTATTAGCTGATCTCACGCATTATTTGTTTGGTCTGTATCACTCAAAAGATGGGAGACTTCAACTAAAGCCCTGGAGTTTCACCAGAAGGTTTGGTACTCCGTTACTACAGTGTCAGGGAAAGGGAAGACTCTGGAATAAGACGAAGTCCCTTTACTTCCCAGCAGTCTCGTCTTGGGCAAGTTATGTCCTCTCCATAGGCCTCAGTTTTCCTATCTATAAAGTGGGTTTAATAACAGTACCTACTTCATTAGGTTGTTGTGAGGATTAAAAGAGTTAAAGGGTAAGGTGCTTAATCAACAGTGCCCGATATACTACTAGTGCCATGGAGACATTAGTTACTGTTTTTCATCTGTAAGAACTATGCAGAACAGTCTTGCCTATAAACTGCATTGGTTCTTATTAATTGCCTTTTAACTGGGCTTTCCATAAATTGTGGTAATTTGGAACAAACCCTTGTTTTCCCATTGATGGGGGCAAATATGGTTTGCTGATCTCCCTTAGAAAACTGGTAGGAAGAAGAGGCAGTACATAGAGCAGTGTGGTAGTGAGCTGAGGTTCGGGAGTTCATGGCCACCTTTGTTTAAAGCTCTGCCTCTGCAGGTTTGCAGAGCGTGACTTAATTCCTCTTCTCATCTTTAAAATGCAGACATGATGGCATCAACTTCATAATGTGGCCAGGAGAGTTAAATGAGATAATGCATCCAAATTACTTACTGAGTGCTTCAAGTACTCTCGAAGTGTTGGGCACTGTATCATTGTTATATAATTTTTATATGGGTCCCAACATAGAAATGCTTTGAATCAGCTGGTGGAGATGCATTTTGATAATTCAAAAGTACATTATTATTGTTTAATCTTCATAGCAGACACTTTGCTCCTCTTAGCACTGTATCGATCTTACCTCCAGATACTTGCGTCTTCTTGCAGTGAAAATAAACATTGGAAAACCTTTGAGATTCTTCATTGACGACAGCAGTAGTTATGAACTTTAGGCACATTCATACACTTAATTATCAGTATGACCTATAAAATGGGTGTGTATCAACAAAACTCTCTTTAAAATGCAGTCTGTCACTCACTTGCCCTGTGTTTTATGGACTATCCTTAGGATTAAAGATGATGTTTTGTGTAAATCATGGAAATAATCTCATTAGACTAGCTCAAAATGGTATCGCTTGTCACTATTACTTTTCCATGACTCATTATGCTAATAGTCTGGTATTATTGCCACTTGCCTACAAAAATAAAAACTTAAAAAAATAAGACAAACGCCTCACAGAGTTCAGTTCTACTGGCTGATTATGCTGTGGATGCCCAAGAATGGGGGATACAGGGCAAAAATAGTTTCGCAATTCCAGCTAGAGTTTATTAGCAATGGAAGGAATAGAAAAGTCAACTGGACTTAGCAGGGCTACCCTAAGACAGGGCTCCAAAGATCACTGAATTTCTCTGCAACTAGTCTCTCGATGGTTGTTGTTAGCACCAGCTTCCCTGGTAAGGGCAGATCACTGGGTCATCAGTAAGACCAGAAGTCCTACAGACAGTTATAAATGAGGAAAGGGGAGATTTACTTGAAAGAGTAAGCCAGAATTGCCTCCAGGAATTTCTGAAATGTCGCACTGGAGCGGGCAGTGAAATCATTTTTGTTAGCAACACACAAAGGACCTGAAGCAAAGTAATCAGGGGGAAAAAATTACAAGGTAGTGAGTATACTGGCTCAGACCCAGTAACATAAGACATTCATTACACCAAGACACCGTAATTCTCTGAACACCCCTTAAATCTCTCCACTGTTTAATATAAGATGAGAGTAAATGTTCAGGTCAATAAAATTATCGGTTATTTTCATATCCAAAAAACAGAAAAGGTTCACCAGTGGAAAAACGTAGAGGTTAACCATGAACTTTTTTAATAAACAATTTGGCCTCATGTCATTCTATGCACAAGCCTTCCATGACCAGCAAGCGCTGACCCCCTCCCAGAGCCACTGAATCTGTACATTTCCAGCCGAGCCTGCTGGCAGTGAGGATACACTGGGCTGGATTTCTCACAGGTTCAAGTGTCAGCCACCACTTGCGGAAAGGGTGTTTGAAGGATGAGTGTTGTATAACCACAGGCTGGGGCTCAAAAGCCAATTCTAGTTAAGCCCAGTAATAGTTTTTGACATTTAGAGACATTTTATCCTTCAAAACTCTTGGAGAGCTGAACTGCTTGCCTGAATCTGCTGTTTCCACGAAGATCAGAGGAGATTTGCAAGTGTTAATTGACCTCTTTCATTATTTTTTAATTTTGACTCTTCCCTAAAAATTCATTCCAGAGTTAAATGGTTATTTGTTTTCCAGTCGCAATTAAATTTTCATCATGCAATACTGCAGCGGTCTCCCAAGTGGGCGACTTATACTCTAGAAAGTGTCCAGGAATACATACTGTGGGTATGGAAGAAAATATTAGAATTTTTATTATATTTCCTTTTAATCTGAAAATAAAAAAGCTGAGTTTTAGCAGTACTCAGAACCTAGCGTGGACACAGGCACTCTCAGTAATGCTGCGTATCAGTGCTGTGCGCAGCTAGGCTGTGTGAGGTTTCCCAGGGAGAGGGGGCATCCTACATCACAGGAGGGGGTGATGGCAGCACCCTCCCCTTGTTCCCTTTCATCTCGTTGTCACTTACCACAGTTTACTTGCATGCAGTTCACTGGTATTATGGATTCTATTACCTAATTTTAACTAAACTAACTTTCACAAAATGGACAAGTGGCTATGGGATCACAAAGAAGCCACGGTTTGAGAGTGTGTTGCTATTGCAAGCGCAAGACAAGAACAACTGAGTGGCAGAGCTGAACCAGGACAGCACAGGCTAAGCATGTCCTTGTGAAGCCAGACTCCCCGGACTCAAATTCCTGACACAATGATGTACTAAATCAGTGACTTTGGGGAAGTTACTTAATCTCACTGTGCATAAGTCTCTCCCTGTCACCTAGGATGTAACATGAAACTCTCATCCCCACAGCAGTGGTTTGTCAGGCAAATTAAATGAGAAAAGCCTGTAGTGCATGCTTAAAGCTTTAAAAAAATAGCTTTTAATATTATCCTTCCAATAAGGGCCAAAAGTGGTGGTGATCTAATCAGATCTGAGAATCTAAAATTATCAAGCCTAGTTGCCAATAATAAGAACTATATAGATAGGAGAGAGAGAAAGAGATGAGTAAATTAGCATTTGGGATAAGAAGGTGAAACTGCAATTTTCTCAGTTTTCTGAAGTCATGCAATGGACAATCCAAATTCTACAAAAACTCACTAAACTTAATGATAAATGTTCGGAGGCCCCATTTGGACCTTTTCACTAATGGTAAATGATAAACCAGTCTTGTTCTATGGGAACACAAGCATTTTTCCTAACAGCATAAAAACAGCTAAAATCATACATGGAATGCATCCTTTTCATCAGAAAAATTCTTTTGTTACACACAAAGAAACTCTGCTAAAGTTTCCATTACTACTAAAGAGATTGGATTGAATGGGGAAAAAAAAACACCTCTAACAAATTTTAGCTAAACATGTACTTGATAAATTATATTCCCATAGTTAAATATACTTTTTGAAACAATAAAGGCAAGATGTAACTGAGAAAGTATATTCTCAACAATAAATGACTACTTAATTTTTAAAAGTTTATGAGAATGCTACACAAGAAAACACTGAAGAAGTGGGCGCTTTGAATGAAGGACCCAGAGTAAATTTATAAAGACAGCATGACACCTAAAATGCATTGACAGCAAAGAAATGGGAGTCGAAATGTACAAAGTGCTACCAGATGTCACCAATGTGCTTATTTTTACAGAAACAATACTCGTAAAATATAATACTTCTAAAATATTGTATGGCACAGAATCTTTCTCATACAGTTGCCGTATTTACAATAATTGCCAAGCTTAAATTTAAGGCATGAGTTTTTCCTTTTGTTATTCATCTTTTTCTTTTATCCCTCGTAAGTATTTACAGGGATCGGCATGTCCCTGTGACGGCAAATGGCTGGCAGTGCCGCGCTTCCTGTGACGGAGGCGCATTGCTCAAACGTGGGCATTCAATCAGAATCATTCGAGACCGTTGCTTAGTGGGCATCAGAAACTCCACATTTGGATAGATTTCCAAGAGATATAATCTTTTCCAAGGAAAAGATAATATAACTTTTCTCCAGCACTTGTTTCAGTGTTTAGCATTTGCTGGAGGAAAGACATTTCTTATATCAAGCTTAAATCTCTCATGCTATATTTTGAACCCATTTTAGCCAGTGTAGATTTTTTTAAAAAGTTGAATATCAGAAAATCAATTCACATACCCAAGGGGGTACCCTTTTCCATTGGGATGATTTTATAACTTTACAAAAAAGAGATCTTAAGCCAAGATATTGAGTTTTAATTTCAAAGACAGAAAGGAACACAAAAGTCTTAGTATGGATCATAGTTTGTATTTGGGGGCATTAGGAAATCAGAATCCTCTGAAGGAGCTGCTCAAGTTACCTGGAGCTTGGTAGAGCCATGAAGGTTTGGAGATGCAAACAACCGAATATTTGTGCTGACATTCTGGCCTCCCACTGTGTGACCTTCCATATCTTGGCACAAGGTAATAAGAACAGACACTGTCTGGTAGTTCTGGCTGCTACATTCCACGTGGTCAGAACTTAGGAGACAGGTAGTTTGGACTTTCTCTGGAGAAAAGGAGATAGATGAGGAAAATTGATAAAATGGTACAATCTGAATTGATGAATTTTGAAAGGTGAACTAGAAAAAGGATATAAAAATGGCCAAGTACATGAAAAGATGCTCAACATCATTAATCATTAAGAAAATGCACATCAAAGTTATAGTGAGATACTACTTCATCTCTATTAGTATGGCTACCATTAAAAAAAAAACATCAGTGAGCATAATAAATTGGAATGCTCGCACACTGTTGGATTGTAGAATGGTGCAGCCACTATGGAAAACCTCAGAACTCTACAAACAGAATTGCCATATGATCCAGCAACTCCACTTTGGGATATATATCCCAAAGAATTGAAAGCAGGGTCTTGGAGAGATATTTGTGGACCTATGTTCATAGAAGCATTCATAACAGCCAAAAGGTGCAAACCATCTAGTGTCCAATGGTGGATGGATAGTGGATGAATGGATAAACCAAATGTGGCATATACATAAAATGGAATGTTGTTTACCTTAGAATGGAAAGAAATTTTCACATGCTATGACATGGATGAATCTTGGTGCTATTATGCTAATGAAATAAGCCAGTTACAAACAGGAAAATTACCACATGATTCCATACAAATGACGTACTTAGATTGGTCAAAGTCACAGAGACAGAAAACAGAATGCTGGTTTCCAGGGGATGGATTGGGGACAAGAATTAGCGTTTAATGCAAGATGAAAAAGTTTTGGAGATAGTGGTGGTGATGGTTGCACAATGATGTGAATATACTTAATGCTACTGGATTGTATCCTTAATATGGTTAAAGTGGTAAATTGTATGTTATATATAGTTTACCCCAATTTAAAAAATTATCTTTTTAGAAAAGAAGAATGAGGCTTTCTAAATGGCACAGGTATTCCCCAGGCAGCTCTACCTATGCCTTGTGCCACACTTCAGAGAGCACTGTCAAAGTCATTTTATGTGGCTCCACTGGCTCATTCATTCAAAAGCAAGCATTTATTGAATACTTTATTAAGGGCAGGAACAGAGCTAGATACAAAAAAAAATGGAATATAAATTAAATTAAGACACAGTCTCCAATAGCAAGAGAAAGTGAAAAGGAAATGAAGAAAGTTAAAGTTAATATAGAATCACACTCACTGCTGGCATACACACACACACACACACAATTTCATTTGGTTCCCATGGCAATTTTAACTCAGAGGGAAATATTACTGCACCTTTTACATCATGGAACTGAAGCTCGACAAGTAGGTAGTTTGTTTGTCCAGGTCACAAAACTATCAAGACCCAGAACTGGGATTCAAAACTTGGTCCAATTTGTGAGTCATTGCTCCTCTGCTACTTCGACCCACTGTTAGGTCCATTCTTGATTCCATTATTAATTAAACTTGAGGGCCACTGGACTTCCTACTTCTACCTCATTTCTAAAATCAAGGCTGAAGGTCAGGCTCCTTAATTAAGAGTCAGGCATGATATTCCAAAGTTGACTGTCATCCAGATTCTGCTTCACAGATGCCCAAGATCATGTGTTCATTCATTCATTCATTCACAAGGATTATCATTTTTCCTAATTTCTCAGTAATCTGGAGTCTAATCGTTACTAAAATATATTATAGTTGCAGGCCATGCCATAACTAGTAAAATACTTTGCTTCCTTTGTTACACAGTACCTTGGTTAATGGTTAATTAGAAAGTTATTATGACTTGTACAAGTCTTATGATAACTTTTCAGATTCTTATATAATCACTCAAAAAGTACACTTGCTAACACATTTTGGAAAATGACCTCTCCATATATGTACTTAATCATCACATTCAATTATCTTAACCAAAGTAATTGGAAGGTACTAATAAATTTTGAATTCATAATTTCTTTTCTCCTTTCTGTCCTCCAAGCTCTGTGTCATCCCGTTCAACTCAAACCCTTGGCTGCCCTACTCGTCCCTTCTCCTCATACCAAGGGCACCAGCTGAATTCCTTCTTAAACCCCTGACTGATACCACAACTCAGGCCCTCAGGCCCAAGAGTGCCATGTTCTAACAACTTCCTTGAATTTATGACACACATCTACTCTGTGAAATGGAGAAAAAAGAAAAAGAAAGGAAACGTAGGATGTTACATGCACTAACCAGTCCTACAAGCAAGAAAAACTTAATACTTGAACTTGGGAAGGCATAGCAGAAAATATTCTGGTAGAATGACTAAAGAAAGAAAAAACTGTGTTTTGTTTTTTTTTTATCCTCACCCAAGGACATGCTTACAGAGGGCAAAAGAGGAAGAGAAAAAGGGAGAGGAGAAGCATCAGTGTGGGAGAGAAACACTGATCAGTTGCCTCTCGCATGCACCCTGACTAGGAACAAAACCTGCAACCTAGGTATGTGCCAACTGGGAATTGAACTCTAGACCATGAGATGATGCTCCAACCAACTGAACCATACCAGCCAGGGCAAAGAAATGTTCTTTATTTTCAAGTCCCCTGGCTTTGTGGGAAAATGCTGTCCCCAGTGACTTATAGTACAAACTTGAAATAAATTCCCTTGAAATAAACTACAATTATTATTGTTAAGCTTTGGGATGGTCTTTCTGAGATGACACCTGGGTCCACTTTGAATGAAACAGTTGCTATGGAATAGGACCCTAGAGCTCTACGCACTTGGGACCCTCCCAGACTGCACCCTGTGCATCCCTTCACCTGGCTGTGCATCTTCATCCTTTGTCATATCCCTTAATAAACTGGTAACATAAGTGTTTCCCTGAGTTCTGTGAACCATTCGAGCAAATCATTCAAACCATGAGATTGGGTCCTGGGAACCTTCAACCTACAGCCAGTTGGACAGCAGCCCAGCTGACAACTGGGGCTTGTGACTGGCATCTGAAGGGGCATAGACAGCAGGCTAGTGGGATGGAGCCCTCACCCTGTGGGATCTGACACCATCTCCCGGTCAACAGTGTTAGAACTGAGTGAAATTGGTGGACACCCACCTGTATTACAGAGAATTATTTGGGGTGGGGAAAAGCCTCCACACATTTGGTGACCAGAAGTGTCAGAAGTCAAGTGTTTTGTGTGAGCGGTAAGGAGACTGAACTGAGGATTTTCCCTACAACAGGAGGGAAACACTGATGTTTCCATTTTACATGGAAGAGCTGTGAAAACAAACATGTTAACATATGTAAAGCATTTAGATCAGTGCCAAGCACATGAAAAGTGCTCAGTAGGTGGGGTAATACAGGGATGGTACAAGGGACACAAGAAGACAGTTTTAGCTTTAGGGTACCTTGAAAACTCAGAGGAATGTCTAAAGACCACCTAACTAAAATGTGAATTTTGAGGCTTGCAAGATGCCTTATAGTCCCATTACTTTTAAAGTCTTTCTTAAAGATCTGTTTAAACAGTAGTGTTATCAGTGAGGGTTTGCAGATATGGATGTTTTAGCTACGCGCCGAGGAACCCTTGCAGGTGCTGCCTGGAAGGATCTGATAGGCTGTATCAGTTAACTACCTTCTGAGCACTGCTGCATAACAAACGAGCACGCACAGTTGGTGGCATCCAACAGTAAGCATTTATTTAGCTCATGCATCTGTGCATCTGTAATCAACTAGGGGTTGGCTGATCTCAGTTGAGCTCAATTAGTTGGCTCTACTGATCTTGAATGGGGTCACTCATGCTTCTGGGGGTTACCCGGGGTCAGATGCTCTCAGCTGGGCTTGTCTGGGGTAGTCTGGCTGGAATGGTACTATTCCATTTATGCCTCATATTTCTCCCGGGCTAGCCTGAGCATGTTCTTCCCGTGATGATAGAAGACACATAAGTGAGCCAGCCCAGTTGTTTAAGAGCTTTTTAAAACCTTTCGTCATTTTATGTTCACTAATATTTTATAGGTCAAAGCAGTCACATAGATAAACTCAAAGTCAAGTTGTAGGAAAATATACTCCACCTTCTTAAGTGGGAGAAACTTCAAAGTCACATGGCAAAGGGCAAGGATTCAAAGAGAAAAGAAGAATTGAGGTCATTAATGCAATTTATCGTAGTGGGAGAACATGGTGACTGCCCAGACCTTTGGAAGCCCTCACCTCTGCTGTAACCATTTAGATGTCGTATTAGTTTACACATACTGATAATATTTCACTGTAGTAAAGGGTACCCCAGCTAAGAAAGATTTGGATGTGATTTAGGGCAATTCATGTAACTAAATTAGCGTTTACTATTCAGACACCGTGGCATTGGTACTGGAAAAGCATAAGCACCAATGATGGGATTCCTGCCATGCCCGTGGGACACCCTCACGGAGCCAGAAGAAAATGTGCAAACCGGGAGCACTGGTCATCGGCTAGGCTAGGGCATCGAAGAAGGATGAAGAGATGCCAAAAATGAGTGCCGAACGGGCAATAAAGAATAAGTCCGCCTACATCTAAACCTGGCCCTATGACAGTCCTGAAGGCAATCTTCTGTCAAACCAATCTGGCTATCTAATGGCATTAGGATGGAAGTACCCCTGACATTAAAAAAAAGGTATTAAAAAACCTTTCCTTCTGAGATGGGTGAGTATCGGAAGAAGCTGAACCTCATTAAGGGAGTTTCTTAAATGGATGCTTACCTTTAAAGTCAGCTTGTTCAAGTTCACTTAATTTCTCTTTTGTCCACCTGGACAAATAAAGGCTAAGAGAGTCAAAATAGATGATAAAATGAGGAATGTGCAAACAAACTTCTATTCATTCAGATTCAGGGAAATCTCTTGAACTAGTTTCTAAATATTTGATTCAGAAAAACCTAAACCTTGTTTGTCAACTGCATTCTTTTCCTCACTTAAAAAAAAAAAAAACCTCCCATGAGTACAATGGTGGAAATTCAATCCGTATGTTTTCTGATTCATTTACACTTAGCTCATCAAAATATTTTCTAAGAGCTGAGCTCTTTGGTGGCCAAGATGCTTTGTGGTCCTTTTCCTTTGAAACTGCTAAATTGTAGTTCATCATCAGCTTACATGAATGCAAAGGAAGATTGAAGAACACCGCTAAACTGATTGTCTCATAAGCTGGAGAGAGTTAGAAGGTTGCAAAGCTTGTCCTCCAGTCCAGAGAGGACTGGACTCTCTCGTGATATATTGCATCATTCCAATTCACATTTGCATTACTACCAGTGCTCTTGCTGATAAGGACAAACCGAATATAAAAGGATGGAAGTCTCAGAAACAATCCAGGGAAGAAGAGGCTCTGGGCAAAAAGTTCTAGGAAACTTTGGAGGAATATGAATGTTTGGGAGTGTGGTATGATTCTGTAGCCTGATGTGAAAGGTAAAGAGTAGTCTTCTATTCACCAAAACTCAAAAGAAATAGCTGGATTTCTCATTATATTTCAGGGTCCAGACTTAGCACCACACTCTAATCCACATGTATCGAAAGAACAAGAGAAACTTGGCCTTTGTTTTCATAACAGGGCTGATCTGCAGCCTTGGTCCCAATGAGAGGGACAGCTTTTACTGAAACCACTTCGTGGGCAGAGTTTAGGGAAATGGAAGTCAGAATCAAAGTCACAATACAGATGGAGACACTACAGAAAACAGTATAACAATGGCACAAGCAGGCAGCAAACTCAGGCCATGAAATGCTAAACACCTGGCTTTCCTGTGCATTATCTGCTACTGAAAAGTTCATTCATACACTTACCATGAGTTAATTTACATGATTTATTATGAATTCATGTGTATTATTGGTTTATCGTACAACGTTTACTAAAAGTTAAAAAACGTCATGACAGGTGGGCATGATCCATAGTGATAAACTTTTTTACTTTTCATGTTACTCTTTCTATAGCAGGCAATATGCTTAGTTCTACATTTTCAGAACCCATGTAGTCTTTTATCTTCAACTGCTACCTTTTGTTATTTGTAGGCCTTATATTTTACACAAGTCCCGGTCCCATATCTTCAGCTAATGCTCCGTAACATGGGATAAAAGGATTCTTTTGACTTTGACAAATGCAGTCTTTTTCAAAACTTGTCAAGTGACTTTCTCTGCTGTTTATCCCAAGAACTAATTTTGCTCACTCCAATGATGCAGAAAACTAAACCCAAAGTTTCATATCATAAAAAAGATGGGGACAGAAGTTTCCTTCAAGGGTTAAAGTGGAGCTGATTTAATCTTCTCATCCCAGGTGTCTCTCCAATTAGGTGATGAGGGTTGTCAAGTGCAGGCCTGGGATCAATTAGGATCAAACTTCTTGAAGGTAGGGCTGTGCACATTATAAATCATCATTATTTACTTTTTATATAAACTGTCCTTACTTGTCAATAATGTCCTGTTCTTTATTGGCACTGATGGTACATGAAAAGGAGAGAGAGACTAAACAGGTGAGAAAAATGATTCACTTATCTAGAAAGTTGTTTGATTCACTTAATTTATCTAGCAAATTGTTTGAAAATTCACTTATCTAGAAAATTGTTTAACTTGTTAAAAAAATGGCCTGTGTTACCAGAGGATTCCTCGCAGGCTAACTTACGGATTTCAGGGGCACAGACACCGCAATTGAAACAGTGTTCAGCAGTCACACCTCCAGCCCTCTCGTTTTCAGAGTAGACTCAGGAAGCCCAGGGACAGGAAGAGATTTGACACCCACACCACAGTCCGTAATGTGAAGTGTATGTAATAGAAACACAGTTTGTGTTTATGCTTTACCCACAGTTTATGTTCAAAAACAAAGATGAGAAATAATTCTTTCAAAAGTGGAGAAAAATAAAACTAGGCAAGCAACTGCATACAACACATCGACTGGACTGGACTATCTAAAACCACGTGGGCCTCCCTGAAAGCCTTGGGTGTTACAGAGAAACACGTTCCACCTGGTAGTAATTGGTGCATATACCCAAATATACACACACCTGTTACTTTGAAGAGTTATTTTCCCAAAATCCTGATGATTAATTAAATTTACAAAGGATGACCCACTGAGGTAATTTTCCAATTCTGCCCCATTGTGAATCACCCCAGCGTTGTTT
Source organism: Tonatia bakeri (assembly GCA_004024845.1). Classification (NCBI taxonomy): domain Eukaryota; kingdom Metazoa; phylum Chordata; class Mammalia; order Chiroptera; family Phyllostomidae; genus Tonatia; species Tonatia bakeri. The sequence goes on along the minus strand of PVIA01001547.1, from coordinate 255,118 downwards.
TGACCAGTGTCTCTGGACGTGGAGTTAAGTGACTAAAATCCCATTAGTCGGAAACAGATTGGAATGGAGGACATCTGCACGTTACACACAGCCCATTTGTTTGTGCTCTGAGTAGCACTTTTTGACACAGCACAAGTCTCAGTATCATATCCCTTCATTAAACCCCTTTCATTCGTCACTCTTTGTCTTTGGACATTCTGAACTATATAAGCCTCAACCCAGGCAGCGATGTTAAAAAATGTTGGTAATTTCATTTCTCGTGTCAAATTTCAAAGATTTAATATAAAACACATTATAATTTAAGAATATTAAGGAGACTTAGAACAGGACATTTAGGTTTTACACCATATCCAATTCCATGTTTTTTTCTTTTTTTTTATTTAAATGAATGTTCAAGTACAGTTTTCTCCCCCTTACTCCCAATCAAGCCCTCCCACCCCCGCTCCCTACCTCCCTCCCATTACCACCCTCCCCCTAGCTTTTATCCATGTGTCCTTTAACTTTGATCCTATAAACCCCTCCCCCTCTCCCCCAAAATCCCTCTTCTCTCTCCTCTGGTCACTCTCCACCATGTTTTATTCTTAAACAGCCTAGCTTTGCTACCAATAGAAAGAAGATATTTCATTACTTAGATATAACTTTGAGTCCCCTCAGGGCAAAATCAAATCAAGGATTATGTAGTCATAAGCAACTGGGTGATGGTCAAGAATGCTCTCAGCACTTAACAATTATATAAAGAGTACATTAATTCATGTGAATTGGAAATAGCAGGGCACAGGTTATAAGCAAAGTATGATAGCATGATGATGGTTAAGAATTTGTAAGAAAGTCAGACCATCTCAATTTAAATCACAAATCCATTTACTCTATGATATTGAACAGGTTATTTAAAATCTCAATACTTTAGGATTCTCATCTACATAATGGGATCCTGCTGTTCCCTCATGATGTTGTTTTAGGGATTAATATTTAAAAAGTACTTAAATGGCACCTAGTACTGAATATATTGTAAGCATTCAGTAAGTATAAGTTACATTTATCTAGTTTTAGCCAAGGATCTTATGCTTAGAAAAAAATACCAGAAGGAAAGACATCTAAACCTATCTATAATGTTCTACAGGGATGGTCTACAATGGTTTATATAATGAGCTACCATTGTTTATCCAATAACCTTCTATAATTTTTTCTGCAATGAAGCCATGTTTAATAATTGAGGTTACAGGATAGGGAGCTTAAAACAAAATTTCAATTATCCTTTGTCACTCCAGAGTTTTGAATTCTTGGCGATAGATAGATAGATAGATAGATAGATAGATAGATATGCTATTTAATGATCAGCTTTGCCAGTGGTAATTGGGCACAAAGAAGAAGAATCCACTCTATGCAACTCAGACTCATATGAGCCTGATCTGTGTCAAAGAACCAACAGAATAATTTATGAGGTTCTGAGTTCCAAGCAGAATGATACTCAAGTTGGCTGTTCAACACACTCTCTTAGTAAAGAAGTCTACTCAGTAAATCAAATGAAGACGAAGCTGCCTAAGTGAGTAAGAATGGGAAGAAGTCCACAGAAATAGTCCCCTACTCATTCAATCAGTGGTTCTACCACTAAAAAATAGTCGCTTCCTTAAAGGGCTACTCCCTCAGTCCTTTTCAAGTTCTCCTTTCTGCTCTTGAATTATATTAGAGAATTGGAGAAATCTCTAACAAGGGTTTACAAATGCAATGTATGTAAGTGATTATAAGGTGATGAAAATTCAAAAACGGTCCTCACTGTGTCTAAGTTGCTTCATTATTTTCAGAAGCTCTATTAATCTTAAATGATGCAGATGCTTAAAACTTCATCCTCTAATCAGAAGGTGCTGATTCATCTCACAAACTCACCCCTCATTCATTCCATTAGGAACCACGAATTCAGCAACTCATCCTTCTAGGAGACAAAAATCTGGAAGTATCTATGCTTCATAGGAAAAAGGAACAAAGGATACCTGTAGGAAGAAAAATATTCACAGGCAAATTAACTAATCAAAATATGGTAAGAAGAAAGAGAGAGCTTAACATTAGCCCAATGGGGCTTCAGCCTCAACGGGATTAGACAGTGTGCTGAAATATTATAAGTATGGCCCATGCTGAATCGTAAGGGGAAAAAAGATATCCAAATAATTCTTTTAAATGCTCCTCATTTTAAAAAAGTTACAGGCAGGAGAAGGCACAGAAAATTCTGGAAAATTAACAAAATGTTTTGTATTTTTATAAATATTGGTCAAAATATTATCCATCTCCAGCATGTGTTATCTCCTCAGTTTTGATTCAGTTAATATGCCAACCACATTTCAACCAAAGATGTTTGTTTAACACACACATAAATCTTAATACAATACACACTCCTGCACTTGAGAAAACCTCCAAATGCCAAACGAAGCCAACTGTTAAATAAAAAATCATAATATTTGTTAACAAACTTTTAAATTGAGCTGCTGCTTCCCCCCCAACACTCAATGATTTCTCTGTGTCATTGTTTTGCATATGCTTGAGGAACATTGTGTCACAGCTGAAAAATGTAGCTGAAGGTTTTGAAGTCCTTTATTTTTAAAAATAGTGCCACCACTTGAGAAATAAACAAGATGTCTAGGAATGGGCTCATTGTTACAAATATGCAGAATTTTCAAGTTGCCTGAAATGATTCAAAAATCTCAACTTACATAATACCAACCATTTGTAAAATAGTTTAGAAAACATACCACAGCCAGCTTTGGACAACTCACGACAAGGGCAAAAAGCCATATCCCCTCAAACCAAATATGATAAACACAAGCACTGTGTTTTCCATAGATCATAATACAATAGAGTTGTTGGAGCCAGGAGAGAAACTAGAAGTTCTAAGACTTTCAAGTGCAATGCTCAACTGAGGGGCAACTTCCCCCGGGCATCTCTGTGTGATTCCCCAGACTGAATGAATACTTGTTTCCCCAGCCTCCCACACCAATTTATTTGCCCAATGTTTAAAAAATATTGCAGGTCTACTCATGAGGACTGAATACCTTTAAATAGCAGAAACCCTCCCTGTTCACCTCTAACAAGGCCTCATAGAGGTTGCTGCATTTGGTAGAGATGGTCTGTAGATCACCTGGAGCCTCTTCCCACCTCTCCAGGATCATCTTCTTCTACCCTCTGTGTTCCATTTTATTCTTTGTTCATTTTTACATCTTCATACATCTTGTGTCTTTTTTTCAGCAAGAGCCCTCCTCCTCTACCACCCCATACTCTATTCTAGCACTTTTTATTTTTTACAGTGATTTGTTCATATATGTGTCTCCCTGTCCCAAATTTATAAACTCACTGACACATAAAAGTCCATTTTAAAACTATGTTAGACTTCTATTTTCATCCATAATGCAATAACTGGCACTGAACCATCCCTTCATTACAGAAAATTAGAAAAGATATTTTTAAAATGGTTTTCAAACATTGGGAAATGCAGGATATAGTCCTTGTGAGAAGAGAAACAGATAAGGTGGTTACCTTGATCACCTTGAGTTCCCCTCTAGAGAGCCTTACTGAAAGCCAATGCATGGCAAAGGTGCCCAGGAAGAGCATACTGTTCTGAGAGAGAGAGAGAGAGAGAGAGAGAGAGGGAGGGAGAGAGAGAGAGAGAGAGGGAGGGAGAGAGAGAATGATCCAGATCAGAGCTCAGGAAAGCAAAGGCAGCTAGAATTTATACAGTTGAGCACCCTGAAATTATGGAGAAATTGCACCTGAAATCTGCATAGGAGTTCCCTTAAGTCTTTGATTGTACTCTAACCTGCACATACACAGGGCAAGACTCTAAATCCAGATAGGAAACAAGCTCTTGGAAAAAGACAATTACTTCTGGAACTCACCCCGTGGAAGATGTTTTAGTTCTGACCAATTGAAGTAAAGGAACCTTGTTGATCATTAGGATATTTATGGAGATCCAGGAAAGAGCATGCCTTAGGAGCTATTTTGATTTTCAAATATGTAAGAATTGCTCAGCAGCTCCGTACAATAAAATAGCACCCCTGAGTGCAGCATCTTCATTGGAGGGTGTCTCTATTGATAACTGTCATTTCCGCTGCCTCAATAGTTACAGAGGTTCTCTAGACTCTTTTTTAGATCATTGTATTAACATTGCTGACTTAGACTCCAATGAGATAAATGATCTGGAAAAATAGTGTCTGAGGCCATGTTTTGTAATCACGGAGTCCACGGATCCCTAGGGTCTCTGGGAATCCCATTAATTCCTGAAAACTGTATGTAAAATTGAGGCAAATGTGCTTACCAACACGTTGTGAGAAAATGATTTTAAGTCAGACCTTCAGAAGAGCCCATGAATTTAGCATAAGGTGACGCTTTTAACAGTGTTTTATTTTTTATTAAAGGATCCAAGGCCCAGGATTGCCCATGAGTTCCAAAGACTTACAATGAACTATACTTTCAGTAAACTCAAGAAAATTGCCACATTAAGAAGAAACTGACTTGTTTTCCCACCTCTAAAATCTGTATTACATTATCTTATGGAGATTTGAGGAGTACTGATAGACTACAAACAGGAAGGTGCATCAATGACCTTGCTGCCCTAACTCTGTGTCATCTCTATTCAGTTGAACAAGGGCATTGACCCATGATACGCACTCCACTCACATGACAAAACCCAGTTGGAGTCCTTGTCAAAGACAGCTATTATACAAAGGTTGAATTTAAACCATTACATGTACATGAAGAAAAGAAAGAATGGAAATTTTTTTTTCAAATACACTAGAAAAGGAAAGTGCTGAGTGCACTAAACCAGCTTCTTAAAAAATTCTTTTGATATAGTTGCAAAAGAGCCTTGAGGAGGTCTGCCCCATGTCCCCACCTCTAGAACTGTAGGATCCTCTGGTTCCAGTCAGTTGAGTTCAGTCCCAGGATATCTGCAGGCAAGACACTACTCTGTTTTCTCACTTTAAGAAAAGTACAAGGAGTGGCCATTACTCCACAAATCCCTGGAGGAATGTCCCATATCATCGTGGAAACCTCTTTAGGCACCATTCTTCCATAGAGGTAAGAAACTCTCATGCAGGTCTCTCCTCTACTCCTTTCCCCCACACTGAATGGGTACATTTGGAAATCACTGAAAGAATACCATTAACTTGTTTCTGACCTGATGTCTAAGCTGAGCCATCACTCCTTGGAATAAATGCTTGAGATGTGTTGGACACTGTGGATAAATAAGATAGTCACCGTCCATGTATATTAAGGAATGTTTATCTGTGGGAACCAGATGAGAAGGCAGACTGAGTATAACAAGATGAGGTATTTCTTGAAAACACTGACTTCATAAAGAGTGTGTGGAGGAAATGTCACAGGCAGGACAACCAATTTTTCACCTCAGAAGCCTGATGTCAATCAACATTAATTGAATCAAGACTCTCCGAGATTTCAGATGTTTCTATGAAAGAGCACATGTTATCATGAGCAATAGACATGCTTTAAACATTGTTTTTAAAAAATCCCTTACAAAAAGACTTTTGTGTCAGTTCAAGCATGGGAAGGGGTCAGAATACAGTCAATGTCAGTTTACCCGCTGGGACAGATGGCACCCGTCCTTCATTACTCACTGTTGACCTAGCTCCCTAAAAACAGTGAATTAACTGAGACCCAGAAGGAAAAGTGGGAGAAGACATCAAAATATTATATTATTGGCTGTCCTACAAATATCACATTAAAATCATAGACAGCTCTTGGGCTATGAAATCAATTTTCCTTAAAACATGTAGTGAACATCTTTCTTCACCTATTTCATGTAGTCAACGAACTCAGAGGTCATTAGAAACACTTTGCTTAAATATTCAATGTACAATACCTAGGTCACCTCTGTTGATTCTTCAAGAATATTTCCAAATTTCCAGCATGGTAATGGATATTCATTCCTATATATGCTTAATTTTTAAAATTATTTTAGTGTTTGGGTTTGATTAAGAAGGTAAATTGCCTTGAACGTCAGACATTTATCAACTACCCAATCTCCAACTCACTTTATACTAGCAAAAACATGTGAAATGTGGATCTCAGTTAAATTTGAACATATTTTCCCATCCAAGCAACAGCTCTCTCTGCCAAACTTAGAAGAAAGCGCATCTTATTCTGCTATAGTCTCCAAAGGCAGCCGCAAGATTATAGTTCTGATTGTAGACAGAACTGAGTACATTGTGTTCACTTTCCTGTTTTCTTCATAATCATTGCAACATGAACAGTTATCAGTGGGAAGTAGTTGGACAATCAAATGACAGTAATCACGAGAGTATAAACAAATCAAGGAAAACGAGTGGGGAATGAAAAATGAGGCTGTGGATTCTGTCCGTCAGTGGGTTCATGTACTCTTTGAATATCAGTTGATTTGAAAATCAGTAGATCATCAGGTCATCAAAGGTAAAAGGCTGAGGATGGCTGAGATCCCAAAAAACATCTCAGGTCACAGACTGATAAATTCAGTGACAGAAAATCTAGCAAAAACAAATCCATGTATATATCAACACTAAATTTCCACAATTTTCTTTTCAGCAAACGTCTTACCTGCTTTCTTCTGTGAAGTGGTAAAATGAGTATCCTCTTTCCATCATTGACTAAATAAGTTGGGGGCATACCAGTTCCCTGAACATCAAGATGATGATTTTGCTTAAGTAGAAGGAATCGCATATTGTTATTTTCATACAGCTAACCAAAGAAATATGTGGATGATTATGAAAGAATCAGGACAATCCAAGAAAAGGAATAACCAAACCCTCTGCAGCAAAGCTCAAGGAAGTTCTGAGGCATTAGTGCACACCATCAGCAAACTCCATTTCCTACTCTGCTGTAACCAAGCAGACAGGGCCCACTCCATGGCACCTTGGTGAATGAAGTAACAACTAACACTAGAAGGAACAGGTCTATATTTACAATATTCCAGCCTTGAGGGGGCTCAGAGCATGTATGCTTGGAGTCCTCCTTTCTCATGAGACCCTGCACTGCTCTTGTTCCCCAAAATGGCTATAAGCCAAAAGCAAACCAAATAGTTCCTCATATTGTTATCTTAAGCCAGCTGCACAAACAGTTCTCTAGTCTCTCTGGAAGGTACCAAAGTTGCCATCCTCATGCGGCAGCTCTCTTATTCAGGATCTGGTGTACGTTGTCATCAGCCTCTTTGTAAGCATATGCCATGCTACATTGGATCATGGTGAAGTCCAGGGAAAGTACAAGTCTCAAGAATCCAGATAAAGTTGCAGTCTGCAAGGTAGTGGGACAGTGTCTTGCAAGGAAGGGTTCTCGATGGCTTTGAAGTCTGTTAGAGCAGGTAGGATCAAAACAGCCTGCCTGCTTTCTTACTAGCCCACAGCAGACCAGGCCCTACAAACCACATGGCTCCTATCTCACTAACAGCAGCCTGCTGGAATCTACCTTCACTACCAGCTGCATCATGGCTCTCTCGTGGTTCTTCTACTGCCTTGGTTTAAATCCTGACCCAGGGCCTCCTGTGTGACCTCATCTCTGACTCCTCCCACCATGAGTGATATTTGCCAGTTTTCCTGTATACTATACATTCATTCAGCTGCTGCCATCCCCATTTAGGCCAAGAGTGACTCTGTGATCCAGGGGGACCCTGCCTCCCCTGGCTACATCAGGAATCTGGATATGCTCTTAAAGTCACACGTTTTCTCCTAGGGAGGTAGCACAAGCTATTATCATAGCTTTAAACTAGCAACTGCATTGCTATTAGTATGCAAAATAACATAAGCCATATTATCCACTGTGAGGGAACATTCTGTATACCCTGTTGTGCTGCCCACCTTACATCAAAGACCCGTGGCTTCCTTCCATACCACAGCCATAACAGCAAAGCTCACTTTCTAAAGATGGCAAATTTCATTTTATTTTGATGAAAATGGGATATTATAAGTAGGCAGCTTGTATCCAAAAACTCATGCAACTAAATAAAATTTTAAAGTGTGCTAGCTAAAGTGTTTTAAATTTATACAAACTAAAGAAAAAGGTAGAGAATAAAAGTCAGCTGAGAATCTAGATGAAGATCACTCCCTTTAAAGACAAAAAAATAGGGAGATCAATGACCCAAACAGAATCAAAGACTGGTCATCTTGTTTCTGTCTTGTGACTGAACTAAATGAAGTGAATCCATGGAATTGTCAGGAATTCGTAATCAAACAGCATCTTTGCACTTGGAAAGCACGTTCTGTGACCTTACACTTCTTCATTCCCAAAGCCTGAAGCCATGTTTCTACTTAGAAGAAGCACAGACTTGGCCCTTACAGCATCCTGAAACATGCTCTGTCTGATCATGCACAGGCTACCAGAGACTCAAACTTAAAGCCACAGAGCATTCTAGAACGACCAAACACTTTCACCTATCTCTAATCAAACCGTTCCCGATTATCTAGGGTTTGGTTTCCATTTTCCAGAGCAATCAGGCAAGACCACGGGGCTTTAGAATTTTCGGTCTTTCCACATCAGCACAAATGGCGCTGCATCGTCACTTCAGTCGGTTTGCATTATGACCACCTTTTGCTTATAAATGTCTCATGTAATATATAGTTTCCAAAGGACCTGACAGAAATAAAGAATGGGGAGAGGTAAGCAGGCTTCAGAGGAAAAAATAAAGCAACTAGAATGTCATGTTTGAGTGACCAATGGATCTGATCTGAGAGCAAAAATGTTTATCAGTTGTTATAAAAGAACTCACAACAATCGTAGGGACCCTTAGGGGGCTTCTGATTTCCTGAAGTTACATTCCTCTAAAGCTGTGTCATTTCTACCTTGTTGGGCCACTGTTTTGATGGTTCTTAGGAGAGATCTGATTCTTAAATGATACCTCCTTACTTGTAGGTGTTTTGTGTTTCTAACGCAAACTAATTGAAACGTATCTAATATTGATAGTAGCTCATTTCATTTGTGTCTCTGTCTCTGTTCCTGCCCCTTTCCCTTTCTTACCAGACACCGACACATCTTTCAGAAAGCATAGTGGAATGTCTTCTTAAAGTGACTTTTTCTTGTATTTTAATCTTATATCTGATACTCATGAACTCTGTGATGAATTTACATTTAAGATCTTATGTAACACTGGTGGTTTACCTTACTTAGCCCTTTTATCCTGCCTACCACAATTACCCAAGTAACATTAAGTCGTTATTATATACTGGGCAGGTCACCAGAGAGACAGGAATATAAATTAAACATCACAGGCCTCCAGAAGCTCATAACAGACATCTCTTATAGCACATCAATTCAAAAGAGACTTTCAGAGAATGTTAACTAGCTTACCACTGTCAGCGTCAACATATTCCCTAGTGTGTAATCGGACACTTGAAGGATAAACACAGAAGGATGTGGGAGGTGAATATCATTTACTCTACGTCCACGCTCACATCACATGTCCCTGCTGCCCACAGTGTGGTAGGGTTCTCAGATTATACCTTATACCAGGTAAGATATAGCAGTAGAACCCCAGGGTTAGAGTCAGAATAAGTTTGAATCCTGATTTTCTACTTTTGTTTTACCTGGGCTAGGCATTGCCTTTTAAAGAAGCCATTCATACTTTACTGTACTTCACTATCTAATCTAAACTCACAAGCAACCAAGAATCATTTTCTCCCTGTACATATTTGAGATTCAAGCAAGCAAAGTATTTTCAGTCTCAAGAAGCACACCATGACCTGTACCCTCCATTACTGTGCTCATGCTATGTGCTCAGCCTCCTAGAATATCCTTGCGGTCACCCATTCCTGGTTAATTCTTAGTCATCATTTTAGGCGATTTCCTGATGTCACCTCTCCCAAGAGCTTCCATTAGTTCCCTAGATTGAGTTCAGTGCCTTTCCTATGTGCTTTCACAGTAACGACCAATTCTTGATCATTTCAGGTTAGATGATAAAATGAGACAGGAGATTTACCTTCACTGCTAGACTGATTTTTATTATCTTTTTGCCTTCGCAGTGCCTGACATGTAAAAGTACTCAAAAATTCGTAGCTTGTTCATCTTAATCAAGTGATTACAGCATTAAATAGTTTCATGTGTATCTTATCTTTATATATTTTATTTCTAATACAAAAGCAAAATAACCTGCATAGGATCAATAAGCTGTATATTTTGTATCATTATTCAATAATAGTGTCAAATTTGCCCAAGTCAGTTTTATACCCAATCAGCAAAACTAGGGAAGAATGTGGCTTCAGAGCAAAGGTAAATATTTCAAAGGGCCACAGATACATAGTTCTGTATGGAGAAAAATGAGCCTCTGACTAGAAAATAGATGTAGAAAAGAAATTGTATTACCATGCTAACCAGGGTCATTTTAGGAAACAGCAAAAACTAAAACTAACCATAAAGACATAATGGAGAAGCTATCTAAATGACTCAGAACTGAAAGAAATCTGTCCATTATTAGACAGTTCAAATGTTTTATTATCAAAATTAATAGCCTCAGGCCAAGAAAAAAATATGCCTTATTCAAACCTACATACTTTTTGATAAATTCAACTGTGTTTCACAGGGCAAGCACTCTACAAGATCAACCTACAGGCTCAGTCATCTCAAACAGGAATGATTTCAGCTAAAACTGCTCCATTTCACTGCTCCTTATTTTTGACTGCACATGGAGATGAAATGCGGATATATATTCATTATATATATTCAATGAATATATATTCTCATATTCCTTGGACCCTACCCCATACCTATGAGATCAACATTTATGGAGTTCTGTAGCTTGGATACTGAAGTGAATGGTTTTAAAAAGATTCAAGGTGTGTTCTCATATGCCTGATCCTTCCTAGCATCAGTCAGCATCAGGACCAGCATGGGAGAGATCTCTTTTATTTGAAATGGGTTTTGAGACACAGCCCCAGAAAGAAAATGGCTTAAAATATTAAATACAAAAAAATAGAATATGGATGAGTATCAAAATCAGAAAGATCTACCAAAATAGTAACCATGAAGAAAGATACAAAATTGATAAGTCAAGTCTTTTACAAGGCTAACAATGAGCCTTCATATACTGTCTTAATTTTATATTTTAATTAAGTTCTTCTTTATATAAATGCAGTAAAGGAACTCTCAGGGGTACATTCTCAATAGGATACAATACTACAGCATATAGGACATTATATGAATATTTGAACCCTCAATTTGTCTGAATTCACAAGTGCAATGGAGTATGAAATAAAACACAGTGCTTAGTTTTCCACTTTGCACAGAAAAAGCAGGATTATAGGCATGTGAAGGTTTGCCTTCAATTCTCAACTAATATTCACCAAGGCAACTATGAACAAGCTCATCTTTCAGAAAAGTTTTCAACAAATCAAAAAAAAAAAAAAAACAACTAGGAAACTTCACGCCTACAGAGTTATTTCCCAAATTACTAAAATTATATTTATTCCAGCATAAAATGCAATGAATCATCTATCATGCCAGCATATTCTGCTTTTTAGGCTTAATACGATCATACTTGTTTACTGTTCTTGTTAATACAACCATTAACACTATTCGGGCATGTTCTAACACTTGAAGCAATGTCTGAATCTTCCCTAGGCAGTCACGGACTGGCTACGGACTCACTCATGGCTGAGGTATGGTTAAGGCAGCAAAAGTGGTCCCCGTCCTGAGCAGCAGAGTCTACGCTGCTTGTCTGCTTTCTGTTCTGAAGTTACTCTAAAGACATCAATAGTGACCAGATCTCTTCAGCCCAAAGAAAAGATCGGAGGATCTGTCTATATATTTTGGGCAAAAATAGGTTGATGCTTTGCTAAAGATTTTTGTGACCTTACTTCATTCAGTTCATAGTACCCATAGGTTATTAGGCTGAGTTTAAAAAAAAAAAAGGTTAATGAGTCATTAGTGTACTGACTATCAACCAAACGAGCAATAAAAATTTTGAGTACCTAATTTTATTAGTTAGGGGTGCCATAATACAATACTACAGGCAGGGGAGCTTAAAATTTATTTTCTCACAGTTCTGGAAGCTTGAAGTCTGAGATCAAGGTTCCAGTATGGTTAGGGTCTGGGGAAAGTTTATTTCCTGGCTTGCTACCTTCTTTCTGTGTTCTCACATAGTGAGGGTGGCTGGGGGGCAGGGTAGATCATTCTCGTTCCTGTCTTTTTATATAAGGGCACTAACCTCATCATGAGGGCCCCCCCTTTAGACCTTATGTAACCCTAATTACTTCTCAAAAGCCTCATCTCCAAATGTCAATTCCATTGGGGATTAAGGTTTCAACATACAAATTTTGGGGAGACAAAAACACTCAGCCCATAACACTTCTGTTTATCAACAAGGTCACTCAATTCCAGGCAGGCAGGTTGTTGGGCAGGAAGATTCCAGCTACTGCTATTCAGCAGATTCATGTTTAATGGCTTCAGACAAGTCAAGCCATGTTGCTGAGGAATAGGGAATCCATCTGATTAATTGGTGACAAGCTGAAAGATTCCAAACATGCTCTCATTGCCTTGGCTGGCTAATAATTATTACTTCAGAGAACAGGCAGGCCAAAATGATCAGGTTAGGGAAGCAGAACAATGGAGTTTTGTCCTTTCATTCTCTTTGATAAGAAGAGAGGGGCAGTAGCTGGCAGAGAATATCAGATGAAAGCAAAGGTCTCCAAAGAACACGTTAATCAATACTAGGAATTCAGTATAAACCTTGAGTAAGTGCATAAGCAAATATTAAGAATGATTTACTGGCTAATAACAAGTGCTCTGAAGCAAGAAATGGGCATTGTATAAGACCACTGGGCCATTACAGTGGATTCTAAAAATCTACAAGAAAATTTCAGTCCTGATTTGAACTGCTTCTCTAACTACAGTAAATAAGAATTATCACCAAACTTTTAGGGAGGAGTAACTGAAGAGCTATACCAAAAGCCAATTTTTTATTGTTGTTCAATTCTGTTGTTCCTATTTTCCCCCAGCATTCTCCCTGCCCTACCCCACTGCCCACCTCTCACATTCAATCATCTCCTCTCCCCTGTTGTCTTTGTCCATGGGTCCTTTATACACGTTCCTTGACTTGACCCTTCCCCTTCTTTCCCTCCTTATCCACCTACCACCTTCCTTCTGCTCACTGTCTGTTTGTTCTTTATTTCCATGTCTCTAGGTATATTTTGCCTGCTTGTTTGTTTTGGTAATTGGGTTCCACTTATAGGTGAGATCATATGGTATTTGTCTTTCACCGCCTGGTTTATTTCACTCAGCATAATGCTCTCCAGCTCCATCCATGCTGTCACAAAGGGTAGGAGCTCCTTCTTTCTTTCTGCTGCATAGAATTCCATTGTGTAAATGTACCACAGTTTTTTGATCCATTCATTTACTGATGGGCCCTTAGGCTACTTCCAGCACTTGGCTACTGTAAATGACACTGCTATGAACATTGGGGCGCATAGGTTCTTTTGAATTGGTGTTTCAGGATTCTTAGGGTATAATCCCAGCAGTGGAATTGCCAGGTCTAACAGCAGTTACATTTGTAGTTTTTTAAGGAAATTCCATATTGTTTTCCACAGTGGCTGCAGCAGTCTGCATTCCCACCCACAGTGCACTAGAGTTCCCTTTTCTCCACACCTTCACCAGCACTTACTGTTTGTTGATTTCTTTATGATGGCCATTCAGACCAGTGTGAAGTGGTATCTCATTGTGGTTTTAGTTTGCATCTCTCTGATGGCTAGTGATGCTGAGCATCCTTCCCTGTGTCTCTGGGCCCTCTGTATGTCCTCTTTGGAGAAGTATCTGTTCAGGTCCTTTGCGCGTTTTTAATTAAATTGTTTGTCTTCCTGGAGTGGAGTCATGTGAGTTCTTTATATATTTTGGAGACCAAACCCTTGTCCAAGGTGTCACTGACAAATATATTTTCCCATATGGTTTGTTGCCTTTTCATTTTACTGATGCATTTAGCCATGTAGAAGCTTTTTAATTTGATGAAGTCCCATTTGTTTATTCTTTCCTTTATATCCCTTGCTCTAGGGGATGTATCAGTGAAAATACTGCTGCATGGAATATCTGAGGATTTTCCTGTCTATGTTCTCCTCTAGGACTTTTATGGTGTCACAGTTTATATTTAAGTCTTTTAACCATCTTAAGTTTATTTTTGTGTATGGTATAAGTTGGTGGTTGAGTTTCATTTTTTTGTATGTTGCTGTCCAGATCTCCTAACACCATTTGTGAAGAGGCTATTTTTACTCCATTTTATGCTCTTGCCCATTCTGTTGAATATTCATTGACCACAGTTTATTTCTGTGCTCTCTATTTCATTCCACTGATATGTGTCTGTTCTAATGCCAGTACCAGACTGTTCTAATTACAGCGGCCTTGTAATATAGTTTGATATCAGGTATTGTGATTACTCCTACTTTATTTTTCTTTCTCAAAATTGCTGCAGCTATTCAGGAACCATTTTTGGTTCCATATAAAGTTCTGAAATATTTGTTCCATATCTGTGAAATATGTCATTGGTATTCTAATAGAGATTGTGTTGAATCTACAAATTGCTTTGTGTAGTATGGAAATTTTGATGCCAGAAGCCAATTTTAATACCAGAGCTCTTTTGAGAAATTAAGAATATTTCTCAAATATAAACTTGATTATTGATAGTTCCCATTACAATGTGTTCAGCTATTCTCAATAGATTCTTTTTCATTTTGACAGAAAAAATAATCAGAAACAAAAATGCTAAAAATTGGGATGCCAGTGATAGAGATACCAGGAAGCTTAGTATGCACGTAAGTTGCTGTGTGGAGACAGAATACTACAGAAGTTCTCAAACATTCTCAGTTCACAATACCCTCAGTGTTTAGGGAATTTTTTTTCTAATGTCCGCAGGCCAAACACCTAATGATTCCATTTATTAAGTTAAGTGCAAATGCAGTTAAGTGCAAATGACTTTGATACAATATAATAACCTACATGGTATCTAAGACATGTTTCTCCAGAAAAATTTTAATTTCCCAAGGTAAACCCATGAGTTAACACCCCAGAGTGTTTCAGCACAAAACTTGGGAATGACTCGTATGTTGTATTGGTTAAATCAGGCTTTTGAGCCACACTACCTAGATTCGAATCCTAATTCCATTACTAACTACACAGGTAAGTTGTATAATTTGCATAACTTGCACTTAACCTCTTTATGCTTTCATTTACTCAGTTATAAAATGGCTCTGATAAAATAACACTTTATAGAATTGTCATCGTGAGGATTCAATTAAGGTGGTCCATTCACAAAGTGCCTGCAACCTAGCGCCATAAATGTTAGCCACTTTCATCATTATCAAGTATAATCCTCATAGTATTCCCTTTCTTATTATTTCAATAGGTCTAAAGAGCACCAGATATTCCTAGGGAAAACTATAGGTAGGAGTGGGTACAAGTTTTCACTTCTCACTCCTTTGTGACAAATTGCAACTATTTTGTCCTGAAGAGAGTCTTATCAAGGGATTCCCATGGTACTTCCTCTCAGGACTCAGCAGAGGCAGAACCAGGTCCTTGTTTTAATTAAGGCTTAGTCATGCAACTAGTTGGACTTTCCAAGAAAATAATGTTACTATATCTTTAGTGTCTAATTAAGTACAAAAAGAAATGCAAGAAGTTAGCCAACTTTTTGATTGTAGATGTGAAGAATTTCCAACTCACTCAACGGACTGACATTTCACACATGCACTTTTATCAACAGGAAAAGGTAGTGGGATCATGACAATTTTTTTTAAAAAAGGAAATGCTAAAAGGAGAAAACAGTAAATGTAATGAGCTTTTACAGATCTGTATCCAGTTTACTACATTTATTTTGCTCTGCTGAAGCACTTAGTTGGCTTTTAGTTGAAGAATATAGTTTTATAAGAGGATATAAACATACAACTTCTAAAGTTTGGTTATCCTATCTCAGTTTTAATACTAACATAATGTTTATGACAGTTTTACATCGATATTAGCTATTATAATGATTATCTTTCTAAGCTTTGGCAACTGGCTTACAATCTTCCTCTTCCTAGTAAGAATATGAAACATTTGGGGCAACCTTGAATCCATGTTATCAACCATGGTAAATTGTATTATTTGTTCACCATGTTTCCCTCTGGCAAAATATACTTCTGCACCACTGATTTTGGGACAGGCCGTGCCCCTTGCTTTGGCAAATGGCACTGTGGACAGGAGTGACACCATATGTAGGCTAAACCTTTAAGTATGCTTCCATCATTTGGTTCTGCCTCTTTCCATGTGCCCTCCACCATCAGAACAGCACACACCAAACAGGGGCTGCATGGGCAGTTTGGACACACAGCCAAGTGCAGCAGAGCAAGGTCACAACCACCCCCATCCTGACATGAGCACAAGAGTTTCCCATTCTTATAAATCTCTCAGATATCAAGGTCATCTGCTACCACATCAAGAAGTGATGGATACCCCAAGATAGCAACACTCAACTTGCAAATCGTTTTGACCTCTTTCCTGTTTATGACATCATCCCTACACTCCAAGACTGTAGTCTGTAGGTGATCATTTGCCCCAATTTCTTTACTTCTTAAACTTTAATTTCCGATATTTCACTCCCTCTCTGACTACAACCTCCTGCCTCTTCAGATTCTCCACCCTTTTTATTTCCCTATTCATGGGGCACACAGCCTTCAGATGAGCTGAAGGCTCCTCCTTCATGCTTCAGACCCCTCCTTTCATTCTTCATTCAATCCATTATCTCTCTTTCCAGCCCTACTTCTTTCCCTCCTATGAATTCTGGTTACCAATTCCAATATGTGTGGGTGTGTATGAAAGGGGTCCCCAACCAACAAGATATTCTCCAGCACACACAGTGTGTCCTACAATATAACTCAATTTCGACACTACCTAGAGTTAGTATCAGATCCCACAGTTTAAGGTCTCAGTCATCCATGACTGCCCTCCACTCTTCCACTTCAGATACCAACTGCAAGTCCAGGTTATTACCTATACTTCTGACCAACTGGCTATAAATCAGAGGTCCCCATGACCCCTCACTTGAGTTCAATTAATTTGCTAGAGTGGCTCACAGAACTGAGAAAACCTATTTACTCACTAGACTACTGATTCATTATGAAAGTGTATAACTCAGGAACTGCCAGATGGAAGACATGCAGAGGGTGAGGTACTGGGAAGGGGCATGCTAATACTTGTTCACTAACCCCCTAATCCAGTGATTTTTCAACCGGCATGCCGCAAGAATTTTTAAAACATGCAATACCTGACTATTTAGCCAGGGGCACTGACCTCTTTTCCCTGAGATTGCCAAATAAAAAAAAAGACAACAGCAAACACAACAAAAGCCATCGGTGTGAATGAATCAAAACTGTACCTATTCAGATCAGTGAAAAATGTAATATATTTTTTGGTGTGCCACAGAACTTTAGTGATTAGTTTATGTGTGCCATGAGATGAGAAAGGTTGAAAATTACATGGTTGGCTTCCCTGGCAACCAGCTCCTGTTTTCATTAACGTAACAAAGGACACTTTCGTGGCTTTGGACTCTTAGGAAATTCCAAGGATTTTAAGAGCTCTGTTCCATAATTAGGATATAGACCAAATATATATTTCTTATTATTAATCACAGTATCACCCCCAGGTCTTCAAACAGGGATCTTTTATAGCAAAACAACCATAAAAGTCAAAAATCACTGGCACATTACCAGACTCCCACTCAGTCACTCAGACTACCCCATTGCCCGTCACCCAATCATATGGAGTGTCTCTCAAGTGTGACAGTACCTATCAACCTTGTCAGGTTCTAAAAGCAGGAGTGGTGTCAGCAACATAAGCTTCCCCCTTTCAGGCATCTGGCATAACTGAACTAAGAGACAATATCATATTTTGCTCTGAAACTCTTTCAAGGTGTTAACGTAGTATTGGATTTCCTTCACTGCACAATATAAACCATTTTTTTCATTCTCTTCCCCTCAGCTACCGTACATTTTCCCTTTTCTCCATTTAAACCCAAACTTTTCCATCTTTCGAAGGGCCTGCCATAAGGGTCTGCCACTGGGCTGGTCTAGGTGGCAGGTAGCAATACTAAGTGTGTAGCAAGTCCTTCCCCCTCAGTCCACTCCCGTTCCCATAGAGTCAGGTTCTATAGGTGCAACCAGGAAATAGAGCTGAATTCACTGTTAATCCCAATTTGGCAGGTGGCAAGAAGGCACATCCAGTTCCACCGGGCCCTAAGGACTTGTGACGTAAGGTTGAAAACAGTCGCAGTTTCTTGCTTAGGAGTCGTCCCTGCTTCCAACCCTTGTTGTTACAGTCCTGGTTCTGCAGCCAGGGCATCGAGCTGAGGTGATGTGGGAAGAAAGTATGTATGCCAGCACCTTCCCTGCCCCTTCTTTTCCAGATCCACCCAGAAAACAGAGGGATTCACCCAGCAAGGACACCCCTGTGGCCCCACTCAAGTTTGTGTTGAACGTGAACACAGACTGCAGAAGAAGGCTTGTGAATCAGCCCTTCATGCCTTAATCTCCCCCATTTTGTTATTTTTACTTTCTATTGAACGTATTGGGGTGACATTGGTTAATGAAATTATATAGGTTTCAAGTGCACAATTCTATAACACGTCGTGTGTATTTTGTATTGTGTGTTCACCACCCCGAGTCGTCTCCTTCCACCACCATTCCCCTCTTTACCTCTTCTATATCTGCCCTACTGTTATGTGTGGCTGTGAGGTGTTTTTTATGTTTGGTTGGTTTGGTTTTGGGTTTTTTCTTAATCCCTTTACCTTTTTTTTTAGATAACCAGTATTACCACTGTCCATTCCAATTCTCTATGAAACTGGTACTCTGAGGAGAATTTCTGTCTCTCCATGGTTGGAAGTTACGGGCTGTGAAGTGTGTTCCTTAGTCTTGAAACGTGATGGTCAGCTTGCTTTCGAAGGCTGTTAGCTGCTTCATCTGAGGTGTCCTTTCCACTGGGCATCCTAGGGGGAGACAGACAGTCCCTTTCCCCGGGAAAGCAGACCTCATGGGGGCTCTTACCCAGTACTGGCTGCTCCTCGGGAATAGCCTCCTGTGTGTCTGGATCACACAGAGCCACCTGTGACTGTCCCACAGGGAACTGTTGATCCTGGGTCAACCCCAACGTGCTTTCCACTCGGCTGCATTCAAAACCAAAGACACAGCTCCTAAATCAGTCACTCTCCTAATCCATGTCAGTAGCACTCTCTCTTCCCCATGGAACTCATGGCCCAGAATAAGCAACCTCCTCCATATCCTCAGCTTGGATTCTGATCTGTTCCCTCCCCTCTGCTCCAAAGGGCCCTGGAGGTCCCCCTGGAGATGCTGTCTCCTTGGGTGTCTTCTCACTAAAGGCTGATTTTTGTTTGAACCCCAAGTACTTGGGTTCTAGAGGGGAAGTTACCATGCTTTCTTTCCTCTGTGTTGTCACTTCCAAGCTCACCTCCTTCTTCCTTTGAATACCTGCCTTGAATTAAATGCCACCAGACCATACCTGTCCCCTGTGTTTGTGATTATTGTCACCTGATATTCTGATTGCTCTCTCTCTCTCTGATTTTTGGATATTATATTCCTTGATCCACTCTGTCCACAAGGGTGATTTCAACATCCACATGAATGACTCGCCAAATACCCTGCCCTCTCCATCTTCTCTCCTCTCGCCCGATAACCCTTTCCTCAGCCCCTTCGGCACCCCCAAAGCCTCAGCCCTGGGCTCCTCTCCCAGGAACCTCACAACCCATCAAAACGGAGGCACTCTATAAAATCCTTGTTAAAAAAAAAAGAACAAATGAAGAAATTCAGATTCTAGGAATTTATGCTAATAAGATAATCAGACTACAAGAGTGTCCATCCTAATACAAATCAAATGGCAAAAACTGGAAACAGTCTAAATGACCAACAGACTAAGTTGTATAATAGTCATGTAACAGAATAATAAGTAAAAGCATCAAAACAAGAATCAAGTAGTAGATCTACGAATTTGGAAAAATGTCAGCTAGATCCTGTTGAATAAAAAATAAAGCTAGGAAAACAAACAAAAAGCCCAAAGTGTGAAGTCCTCTGTATAAAATAATGTGTATACAATATGATATGTAAACTATGAATTTACATACATATAAGTGTGGTCAGATGTCTAGAATTATATCTGGAAACATTAACCAGTGGTTATCTGACAAATCTGGGAGTAATTTTTAGTTCCTTTTTATACTTTTCTGAACCATTTAAATTTTTATATGTGTGTATATTATATTCATAATAAAAAATAAAGGCTAACATTTCTACTGGTCTTTGGCTCATCGGATGGACAATCCTAGGCTTTTTCCCAAGTGATTGTTGAGAAGAAAAAGAAAAGTGTTTTTTAACACTGATTCTGAAGCTATTTCAATTTCATTAATTTTTTCCCTCTCTTGTTTTTCTTATTGTTATTTGGGAATGTGGAAACACTATTAGCATTGCAAAAAATCCAAAAAGACAAAATAAAGTAAATCCAAAAAATATCACTAGGGTAAGCTTTCAAAGTGCATTTGAATACAGCGTCAAGCATGTTCACATTTTTATTACTGATTATAACGTCCAACAGCCTGTGACACAACAACTCAGACTTTTTGGCAGACGGAGCCCAGTTTCCGTCTCTTTTAGTGCAAGATGTAGGGTGTGGAAACTATCTACTTCCTTGGAAACTCTTCTGAAAACGGGTTTTCACTCAATTCAGCCGCTAAGTGTTTAAGAGGTGACTGAATTTCTGAAAGTGGTCTGACTGTTTTAGGGCCGCTGGCAATCACTGTGACTTTCGCACTATGTGAAAGGGGGAAAAATCCATATTATTAAAAATTTGCCCTAGATCTCTTTCCCATTTCCTATTTTTTTCATCGAGCACAAACTATTGAGATAATTTTCCTATGGAAACATTTAAACTCTGCATTGAAAATTATTTATTTAAATGACTGAATCTCTGAATAATAATGATCATCATCATCATAACATTATTATTGAGAAAGCAGCTCCACAGACAAGATATGCCTAAATTCCATATAGGAATTTTCTTTCTTTCTTTTTTAAGCCACTATACTACCTAATAGGATATCCACTTCTACTCAACTGCCTGAGTAAGACTCAACAAGATGCCTAAATAACAAACATTTGTGATGTAAGAAGACAAAAATACCACCTTTAGTTAATACGTTAACAGGGCAAGATATATTATAATGAGTTTCTTGAAGTGGAAATAGCTTCTGTCTGTTTCAATCATTCAACAGTAGGTTGGCTTCCTAGGATAAAATCCTAAAAATAGGCTTCTTTTATGTCTGATCTGGAGTAGCCCTTTGCTGTTGTGGACTAACAAGGGAGTATTCCAACTTCCCAGGGAGTCCTTTTGCATTCTTTGCTGGTGAAATGCAAGAGGAAGCTGGACGTGAATTTGGGGGGGTGGATATTAACTGTTTCCAGAGCTGTCTTTCCCACTGCCAGAGTGCGGAGGGGAGGGCAGACCATGCGAATGGTTCAAGTCATTTTGCACCTACTTTGGTGGACCTTCAGAGATCGAATATGGGTTTTCTAAAGCCCCATGACTCTGCATAAATGTTTTAAATATCAATGCCCAACGTGTCAATTATCCCATCATGACTGATGCACTGATACAGCTAAATCCTCAGCTCTACACCTCACTGCATCCCTGAACATCCCTTATTCATCCCTGAATGAGGTGGTGTTTTCCTGTGATCTCGACATGTCGCAAATTGATTCTACCATGTTCTTCACAGATCCAATCCTTCTCCTGAGTTTCCTACATTGTAGCCATCACTCAATATCCTTCAATTACTAATGTCTACAATTGAAACTTAAAAGTCATGGTTAACTTTCCTCTTTTCTTTACCTTTACAGGCTGTATTCACAGACCTGTAAATTCTAGTTAGGTGATGTCTCTGGAATCTATTCTCACCTTTCTAATCTAAGGGACACTTTCACGGTCAAGTCCTTGTTATCTCTTGTCTGGATGATGGATCAGCAAACTATCGCCCACAGGCCAAATTCCACCCACTACCTGTCTTGGCAAATGAAGTTTTATTGCACTATTTAGGGCTGCTTTTGCACTCCAAAGTCAGAGTTCACTAGTTGCGAAAGGCAATATATGATACCTGAAACCTAAATACTTACTGTCTTGCTCTTTAAAGAAAAGGTTTGTAACCCCTGGTCCGGACCACAGCAACAACCTTTTAAAAGCCTGTATTCTTTATACATTAAATAGAGAAGAATCAATAGATACTTAAGCAGAGGAAAGAAAAGAATATTTCACTCCTCAATAATAACCACTGTAAATCTTTTTGTTTTTTTAAGAATATACATTCATATTATTTCTTATAATAACTTAATCATATTATACATATTATTTTTTCATAAATTGAGTCTCTCCTACAAGCAATTTTAATAAAGATTTCCCTTCTATAAGCTTTCATGTTTATATAATATTCAATATTACAAAGATTATTTGTGTCCTAAGGTATTTTTATATGCATTTTTAAATTGTCTACATTTCAATTTTTAAATTGCCTCTGGATAGGCTATATTTCTACATTCCCATGAAGACTTGGATTAAAAGTTACACCAACCTTTAACCTCACCAATTGTAGCCAAATACTGATATCACTTTTTTTAAATAACATCGTAGCTCATTGCTGTTTCTACCTTTATTTCTGTGACTAATAGTAAAATTAAATATTTTGTACATTTAATAAGCATTTGTATTAAGATTATTATTTTCCACTTTGCAATTTCAGCAACACTCTTCTCTTAATTACTTCCTAGTATTCCTAATAAAATAATAGTCGTGGTCTGAGATCACAAGATGATGCACAATAGTCGCTCCATCAGACCCTGAACGTGGCTCTTCATCCACAGATTTAAATTACAATTTTTAAAAAGCCGTCTTATCCATACACACTCAATATAAATAATAGTTATTGTTAATAAAATAAAAACAACAGTAACGATATAAGCACTTACAGACAGATCCGACAGAAGTAATACCCGCCTGAGTGTGGGGGTAAGGCACACGAATGTCTCACACGAGACGGACATCAATTTGAACATTTCATCCAAAATGTCCTATGGTGTGCCAGAGTGTGATATTGGTATGTTACAGAATTATATCTTTATGATTTTGTAATAAAAAGGGGGCATTATTTGTGCCAGGCCCTGTGTATTAATTCATGTTAAACCTCAGAGCAGTCCAGTCACTATTCTTGCTTTATACAGAGTAGGGCAAAAGAGGTATACAGGTGTTCATATGGACAATAATACAATAATAAATAAGTGATAACGGTACAAGAATAAACTCTGTATTCACATACCTATAACTGTAAGCCTTCTTTTGCCCCACCTTTAGATAAGGAAACTGAAGCAGATGCAGTTGAGATCCCAGGGCAAGCTTGGCTTCAAAAATCCTTCCCCATAGACATGACGCTGCCCTGCCTCTTACAGTGACAGCAAAGGTGCCAGATTACTGTGTTTGTTGTGACATAGTGACACTTTCCAAGTTTAACACCTTTGTACTTTCATAATTTGTAGATATTCTAAGACTAATGTAATTACATTCATAAGTAAACAGATATTGAAAAAGAGCAGCTAAATAGAGCTTACACTTTTTCTCCATTAGTTAGTCAAAGTACATTTATCAACACTTTCCAAAACTATGCACAGAGCAATCTTCTTGGCATTCTAAATACACACACATGAATCACATTAAGTCTCTTATTGCAGAATACTTAACTCCATGTTATCGATGTTAAATCATCACTCACGGAGCCGTCAGATACATACAGGGTGGGGCAAAAGTAGGTTTACAGTTGTTTGTATGGAAAACAATACAACAATTAAATAACGATATAAGAATAAATTGTGTTTCATGTATTCACAACTGAAAACCTACTTTTGTCCCACACTGTACTCTTAAAAATCACTATCTGATTATGCAACACAACTTCCCCCAAATCTTCATAATATCTCAGATCTCATAGGGGAAACAAAAAGGTAATTTTCTTTGGCATTTCAGGTCTTGTAGGATCTAGTTACAATCTACCATTCTAACTCATTCCCCACTATTCCTCTGTTTCAACAAAATAAGGCATTCAGCCTTTCCAGGAGATATCCTATATTCATCCTATATTTTTGTATTATCCTGCCTTTTCTCCTTACCTCTTAAAGTTGCACAGAATGCCTGCCCAAATTGAACATTATTTTCCAGCAAGCTCCAATCCCTCAGTTCTTCACTAGGAACAATCTCTTAGGCTGTCATTTCATGGTGTGCATGATTATTGCACTAAGTACACGGAATTATAACACGTACCCACATCCACACAACTGTTCATAACCTCCTCAAAGGCAAGGACCACAACCTAGTCAGTTGTATTTCCCTCACATAGCTCAGCAAACAGAATAAATGTTCAATAAAAATTTTGGTAAATCAGATTGAATGAAAGATACTTCAGTGTTAATTTACACATTTGTCTCTGATACGGTCCTTCCGCCGGCCCCCATTTTCCCCTTCTTTACTGGCAGCCCTGTGCACTCCGCGGAGTCACCTCCTGCAGCACTGTAATGCATTATTCATGTCCCAGAGCTTTTCCATCGAATGATTAACTTGGGGGAATAAAATATCTGGCAGTTTTCAGCTTTTTTTCCCCTCTTGCTCAACATTTTGACTAAAACTATTGAATGGCTGTTAACAGAAGTATTTTTAAAGGTAATGATATTTTATAGAACTTGTAGTCTGAGACATCTTAGAAAAATTATTTTGGAAAAAACTTAACTTTTCTAAATCAAATCATTATTGATTTAAAGAATAACATAAACAGTCATACATATTTGCAAACTTAAACATATACATCCATGAAGATTTAGAATACAAGAGAAACTTTTATGCATTTTCAGGCACTTAAAGTCTTTTGGCCTTGTTTCTCTGGTGATTGCAGTCTAGTAATAAACTTTATACTTCACAGTTGGGATTCAAAAGCACTCATATGATAAACTAGATCATCTGACTTAAAATATTATTTATGTCTCCTTCTAAAGAGGGCTTCCTGTAAAATTAAATGTCAATCTGGGATGAGAAACACACACGTAATGGACATAAAGCAAGTAAGTGGAAAATCCTGTGTCTACAGGACAATTTAGTAATATAAACAAAGCACAGCAATAGATATTTTAAAGCAGTAAAATACTTATGGGAAAGTCCGAGCAAAAAAGAACACGCATCAGAAACTGACACTGTCGTGTGGCACTCCTTGGATAAGGTTCAGACTCTAGCTCAGCGCATAAACTTGCCATAGCCTGGCCCTCTCGCATCATCTTCTTCCAATTCAACCCTGCACCCTGGTTCCCTCCACACCAGCTTCTGCTTTTCTCTTTGCATCAACGTACTTTGTATTAAGACCTTGGACTGAAAGGGCTAGAGACATTGCAACAAAATTTTAAAGAGGGCTTTGAGCCCTGAATATTACATGCAGGTAACAAGCTAAGAACAGTACTGGGCTGCAAACATGGGATAATTCTGGTTGAAGGGGAAATATAAGAGGGCCTAGCCAAGAGTCATGGAGAACCATTTCTAGGGTGGAAGAGTAAGCCCCAGTCAAGGAAATCATAAGTGTACCCTCACAGACTTCAGAATTGATATGGACCTGGAATTGGAGAGCACTGTCCCTTCCCTGCCTTCATGAGTGAGAATCCCTACAGCCCTTATCCTATGCTTCTCCCACCATTGTTAAGATCTGAGCTGTATAGCTGGAAACCAGCTAGAAGACTCTACAACAACCCAGACAAGAAAACTGACAGTGGCTTTATGTATCTCTCATACTTGCCTAGTAAGATCACCTTGGGTCCTTTGGGAAACACACATTGCTGATATCCTTCCTTTAAAATTCTGATTCAATAGGTTTGAAGTGGAACTCAGCAATTCATATTTAATGAATATAAATATTACATATTCATATTTAATAAGTACCCTAGGTGATTTTTCTCACTGGCAAATTTGGGGAGCATGGGCTCAGAGCAAACGGGAATAGGGGAGACAAGAAAAGACATCAGATTCTGGAAAGATACCTTGAAGGTGAAATGGGCAGAAGTAGATACTAGATGTGTGACAATGAGCAAAGCCAAGGTTGATTACAACAATTCCGGCCAGCATATCTAAGGAGCAGGATACCAAAATGGGTCATCTCCTTATAGAGAAAATATTGGGGGACTCCCTCCCAGCAAGAATTGTCTAGCTAAAAATTTACATAGGATTTGCTTACATGCCCCTCTGATCCACTGGACTGAGTAAATTGTATGGATGCTGTCCCCAGTACACCCAACATACCCATCCTGCTTACGGGCCCTGTCAGAGGCATGGGGAAGTGAGAAAGGCTGAGGAGCTTGCAGGAGGGGCTGGAAATCACAACTTCAATAATATATAATAACTAGTATACACTCTTTAGGCAAAGCAAAAATTATCAAATTAAGCCCAGGCCGGTGTGGCTCAGTTAGTTGGAGCATTGTCCTATACACCAAAAGGTTGGGGGTTCGAGTCCTGGTCAGGGCACATACCTAGGTTGCATGTTCAATCCCTGGATGGGGCGCATATTGGAGGCAACTAATAAATATTTCTCTCTCTCTCTCTCCCTTCCTCTTTTTCTAAAATCAATAAACCGATTTTCAAAAACTACCAAATTAAGAGACGCCTATTAAAATTTTTTAAATTTTTACCAGGTTATTTTAAAATGTTGAATCTCCTTTTTGACTGCGAACTAGTGCATATTTAAACAACAATTGGTACAAGTTGTTTCGCAGTTTACCTTTGGGTAACCTCCTTCATGTAACGAAAGCCTGCCTGCACAAGCTGACAGCGCGGTTAAACAAATGATTCCTCTTCTCACAGGAAATGTCTTAAATTCTTCTTCTAACCCAAAAGAAAAAATCTTAAATTTGATATGATTTAAATAGATTTTGTGAAGTGATTCCTGTTTTTCTAGCGAGGAAAAGTAAACTTCTGCACTATAACTTTGGTATGTATTCTTGACAGAGAGGTATTTCTTGTTTTGTTCTTGTATGTCTTTCTGTACGAAAGCCAATTTTTTTTTTACCATCAACAGCTGACTTTCTGTACATAAGTCTGACTTTTTAATCTAAGTCATATTTAATGGTGTCACTGATACATAGAACATTTTCCATTTTCCTCAACTATAGAAAAGAAGAAAAAATACTTGAATTGCCAAAAGTACTGATCAAATTTCAGATGACTTTCTGCACTCCATAAGAAGCAAATGCCAAATTTAAGCCAAAGAATCTTCTGAAAATACTCAGGGATATTAGGCTAGAAGGGAATCACAGTTTTGCATTGCTACATGCAGTTATCTGAGTTTATACTGGTCAAAAAGCAGCTAAAGACAGGTATACAACATTTCCTTCCCCAGGAGCAACTGTTCTCCCACAGCGTTGGCAATCTCTTTGGAATGTTTTAGCCAACACAGTAAGTTGTGGTTGGTGTCACAGTTAGCACTTAATGCTACTAACATTCATTGATAGAATCCAGGAATCCAGACTTGACTAAACAGTCTCATCCTTCATCACTACTTGCTAAAATTTGATGGACATAAAAGCATTCAACAATAATGGAGAAGTAAGGAGCCTCTAACAAAGACACAGAATTATGCTTCTTAGCATCACTCCCTTTCCAACTCTTCCAAGGCATTTGTTTCTCATTAAGGTGCATGAAGTAATAAAACTACAGTCGGGCCATATTAGCTCTACCTTCTAGGAACATTTACCCATTCCTTTTTTCAACAAATATTTAGCACCTTCTACATGCTAGGCATGTAGACCTAGTGAGAAATAAGAGACAATTTCATTACCCTTACAAAGCTTATGTTCTGGTGGGAAAATAAAAAATAATAATAATATAATTGCTGATGTCATAAGTGATACAATAAAAATAAAGCAGGATCCTGGAACAACAATAGGACATAAATGAAAAACTGGTGAAATCTGAATAAGACATGCAGCTCAGTTAATAATAACATATCTGTTCACGGTCAGTGAGTATGGCTCTGTAAGATGGTAACATTAGGGGCAGTGGGATAAGGGATATAGGGGAACTCTCTGCACTGTTTTTGCCACTTTTCTCTTAAGTCTAAACCTAGTTCAAAATAAAATGTTTAAGTGAAAAGAAATGAAGCAGGAGATGAGGGAAGAGAGTAGCTATTGGGGACTGGCGGAAACAGGCGGACACAGGATGGCCTGACATTGCTTCTTTGAGGGGATGACATTGGAAAAGTCTCCCAGATGGAAAGAACAGCAAGTGTAAAGACCACAGGGTAGAAGTGAGCTTCGTGGACTTAAGGTAGAGGAAAGGTCAGTGTGGGCAGTCATGAGAGCAAGCAGGAAATTGGTCCCAAACAAGGCAGAGATCAGGTCTGGCCGTTTGACACTATATTGCATAGGCCGTTGGTGCTGGGAAGGAAAGAGAATAATGTGATTGGGTTTAAATATTTTAACTCAAATGGAGACCAGATGGAGAGAGACAACAACAGAAGCCAGGGGATTAGATGAGAGACCACTGTAAAATTCCACTAGTTAGTGGGCAAGTAGCTTGAACTAAGGGACCCAAGGCAAACACAGGGAATTCTCAGGATCATTTCTGAAAGTAGAGCCAATAGGATTCACAGACTGATCGGATGTTGGGTCTGAGAAAAAGGGAGGAGGCTGGCATGACTCCTAGATATTTGGCCTGATTTTCCTTGTGTGACAACATGGCACATTGGTGGTACTTGCAGAAGGCAATCTGAATGTGAACGTGGTTTATGTTGAATATTCTAGGATGTCTTGGAGAATAAAGACCACATTATGTTGATTTGCCTGTAAATATGTGTTTCTGCTTTCACCCTGTGGTGTTCACACAAGCAAATTACATGAATTACAGCCTTCATTGTATCAGAAAACTTATGTCATTCACAAGTTGGCCTTTCCAATGGGCAATGGGATTTTCAGCTCACTCTTACTATGAAGCAGGACTTGGCACTTTCTCATATTCACCATAAAAATATGCATCCATATCAAACATTATTAAGTAACAGGGACTCAAATTACTATGTTAAAGGGAAAGTGGAGAGGAATGTTCTTTCCATACACTCGTTGCTCTTTAGCAAAGGCCCTGTATCTTGTGAAATAGGTGTTCTTCTCCCAGTTCCCTCCACCTTGCAGCTGAGTATCTATTTTCTCCCCCCTTTCCCCCACAAAGTATTCTCTCTCTTCTGTTTTGCAAAAACAAACAAAAAACAAAAAAAAAATTAGTTCTGGCCCTAAATCTGCCTACTATATACTCAGAGAAGCAAGAATCCTACCATTAACCAGACCACCCTTCTTGGAGGACTGGCAGGGGCAGCTACCGGTACTTAAGCTTGCTTGTTGAGAGACTCCCTCCCTCCACGAGGGATTTATCAAGCTATCCCTTTCTACCACACAGAATATTCTTCCTTAAGGGGGTTCTGGGTAGACACAGTTTTCTCCAGGTCTTTATAGTCACAATATTATGACCAGAAGTCTGCTGAACCATGAAAGGGACAGAATATCATGGCCTGCACTAAGGAAAGATTCCTGCTTGATATAGGGGTACTAAAGGAATATTTACATGTTGTGACTTTCAGGAATAACTGTATTCTAGGAGAGGTTCCCTCTCATGGTCCATCTTTATTTTCTATATTGCAAGTAGCCCAGTGGGCACTGCAGTGTATTCTGTATTTCTTGCATACATACTCTCAATACATTTTGCACATTGAGTAAGATTTGCACCCAGGAAGGAAGGGTTTCTCTTCCTAAGAATGACAGCAGAAATCTCAAGGAGAACTCTGGTAGCCTGAGAATGCATGACCTACTTTGAATGAGAAAAGAGACTACACTCTAAAGTGAAAAGAGCACTGGACACAGAATCTCAGCCCCTCAATTTCTACACCTACCCTATGAAGATGGTGTCAACAGGACCACTACATCTATTACCTTACTATATGTCAGACACTCAGCCACACACTTTGCATGGACTATCTCATTTAATTTCCCTATAATTGCATGAGGCAGAGGTTATGTGTAGAAATACTATTATAATTCTTGAACTACATGAGGAAAGAGAGGCTTAGAGCACTTCATGGGTTATCTGGTAGGGATGAAGAGAGAAGAGGTGGAGGGAAGGGGAGGGGAGGGGAGGGGAGGGGAGGGAAGAAATACATGCCTGTCTGGCCTATTCCAGCCAACACAGTCCAAGTTCCAGACAGGTGATTGAAGAATGTATCTTGGACATTCTAGCCCAGCAAATGTGTTATTGAAATGAACTAAGGAGGTGAGCCCAATCAAAAGCCCCACACCAAAGCCCCAGTCTAGCCATCCCAGCCAATTCCAGCCTTTTGAGCCACCCCACCAAAGGCCCCAGTCATCACTCAGCAGAGATCAGCAACCTCAGCTTTGCCCTGTTTGAATTCCTGACTTGCAAAATCATGAGCATGATCAAGTGATTGATATTTTACATCACTAAGCGTTAGAGTTAGTTTGCTATTCACTCATAGGTAGGCAGAACAGCAACTACCATTTGAAGTCAGTAACATTTGTTTGGATTAGTACTTTCAAAAAATATAGCTAACCGTGATCTAAAATCTGCATCAGGAATCAGGATATTCACATGTTCCACAGGAGCAAACTCAAAGCTGAGATACCAAGTTTTTTTCTTTAATTGTCATATTACAGTTTGTTAAAGCAAGGGGGCAAATAATTCATATTTCACAGAGCATTTTAAGGAACAAGAAATGGAAAGAATACTTATGAACCTGAATTCTGAGATCTAGTCTTGAAATATTAAAGACCATTAAAATCACACAGTCAGCAATTGATCATGGAACAAAAGCCTCTCACCATCTGTTTTAGTCACTTTGGCCAACTTAACACATAGGAGATGCAGCAGTGTTACCAACACAGTCTGTGTTTCTGACTTTTCTAAACTTACACTACCTCTGACCTTTATGATTAAAATCTAATTAAAATATGGTTATTTTTAAAAGGTAGAGATGGCGTAATTGTCTCATCTATTAAAGTTATGACTAATTGTTAACCTTCTTAACTTGCTGATTCACTGCCATGCCTTTCGTTTCAACCTTTTTCAAAGCAAAGTCCAAAAACTTCAGATTGCAAAACAAACTCTGCTGAAAAAAAATATGCATTCACTTTCATTGTATGATCAAAACAATTTGAAGAGGATTTTTCAAATGCACAAGTTTAGAAAACCTTCTAGAATTGTGTAGTCCCTGAATCTGATTCGATTATCTAACTTTTCAATTTGAATCAATTAACCAGAACATTTAACTAACAATGACTCTGTACCTATCCATACCTGAGGTGCTAACTAGATAAAAGCATTACATGGTGTTGATCATACTCGAGGAGCTTAAAGTCCAGTTAGAAAAATATAACTTGTGAACACATCAATGATAATATAAGAGAGGTCTGCTTTCTTCCAGAAATATAGCTCACCCATAAATGGACAATCACATGTGCAGATTACGTCTCCTAATGCACAGGATGTCACAGGGATGCCTACAGTGTTCTCTCTGGATACTACCTGGCCTTCCCTGCAAGGCCTGGAAGGATTCCTCACTGTGGCAAAATATGCCCCTCTCTGCTATTACCAGGGATCATGGAGTTAGTTGCTCATGTGAGAAACAGCCACCATAGAAATCCCAGCATTTCAGACTTTGTTCTGGAGACTTTGGAGTTGGGGCTCACAGGTGGACCCACCATGTTCTCTGTCCATGGTCCTCAGTATAAATTTCATGTCTGCTCTGAACAGTCATGAGGACCTCTGTCTATCTAGTCTCATATCTGCCAAAGGATGACTCAATATCCTTTTGACATGTTTCCCAGGGAGTCTTCAAAGTGAATTATTTGTATGCCACCCAATAGTATTTGAAGTTAGATTGTCACAAATATACTTCACAAATTTAGGAAAAACGCTTCACATCCACCTTCACATAAAGCACTGACAAACACAATTTTACTTCTTGATTTTAATTAAGATGTAGAAAGCATTTAGGAAGGGCTTAGCATAGTTGAATAGTGCTGGCTTCCAAACAGAATTAGGAAAGCCTGTGTATTTTCTCCTCCAATGTTTTGCTTTTTTAAAGTAACCCCTTCCTGGAAAAAAAAAGAAATCTTGGAAGCTGAATGTCAACTTCAGCTAAAACAAGTAAAGCAGTATTGCTTTGGTGTTCTTCAAAATACCATCTGTGGATGTGAGGGCAATATGGCTGCAACATCTGTCACCCCATGGATCACCAGGGTTGATTTGGCTGATCTGGCTGGCTAGGCGGGTGTCCTCTTCCTCCCTCACCAATCCATGTGCGTCCCTCCTGAAGCTGCATGCGCGGTGGAAGAGGACTTGACCTTCCCAACTAGAGCAGAGGACCGGTCTTCGGTTAAGGGCATACAAGTAGCTGCGCTCCCCTGCTAGAACCTCCAAACAAGCTCTCAAAATACCATCTGCCTCACCCTCACCCCCTTGGTTTACAGGCCCCACACATAGCCAGCCCCCAAAGTACCAGTGCACTTTTTGGAACTACCTGGAATCTCCTAAGACGATTGGATCTTTCCAGGTATCTGTCTGTCTATCTGTCTCTCTCTCTCTCCACACACACACACACACACACACACACACACACACTCCTGTCATAAGATTTTTTTTTCTTTTCAAATAACCACCATTACCTTAGATTCTTCTATCCAGAGACAGAAGATACACAAGTTAGAAATATCAAAATATTTACCTGATTTTTTTATTTTTAATGCAACTCTTTGTAATGTGCATTAGGATTAAATGTTCCAAAGCCAAGATCACTCAACAACAATAACAAAAACAAAGAATGAAAAGATAAGGAGGAAAATAAAAGGTCACCAATCCTTTAAGGAAATTGGAGAATTTACTTTATGTTTTTCTCATCTGTCTAATCCAAAATTTGAATGTGGATTTTAGGTTTGTGAAAAAAAGCTCACTTTTTGAAGCAGTACCCCCAAACTTACACATTTAAGCTCCTCAAACAGATGCTTTGTACCCTAAAAATATTTTATTTTAAGCGTGGGATTTGATTCTATGACCTGACTTGAATGATAATTTCCACTTGCTTTCCCCACCTCCTTCTCTTCCACCATCTAGATAAAACAACCTGTGAACGGTCCTACCTTTCTTTAGTCCTGTGCTAGCACTCCTCACCTGAGATCACTCACCATCCCACCCCTTCTCCAAGTCTGGCTGTCTCTGCAACATTTGGCTGAAGTTCAGTTCAGGGAAGTGATTTAAGTCGTTGAGCATCTACTGCTCCTTTCAGGGCTACTTCAAAATGTCCCCTGTTATCTTGTCATATTTGAGACTTTCTTCCTCTAGCCTAAACCAAGAGAGTCATTCAAAAGGAACAGGGACCTTTGTAGGGGGAAAAAAATCTTTGGTCTCAGGAATGGGTAAACATTCCAGAGAGGTTCCTGTTTTTCCCCCAACAGGTCTGCCCATTCCTACAAATTGCATTCTTGTAAGAATAGTCCCAAAGTGAGTCACAAGAACAAAGAGAAATGAGTTTCTCAATGTGACACAGAAAGAATTTTTTTATTTGAATTTGCATGCTGTTTATATTTTCAAACAGGAACTGGAAGAAAGGGGTTTCACTCTCCTTGAGTATATCCAGTCATGAGTTCCTTTTAAGCTTTGCTGTTTTCTCCGTTCCCCTCAGCAGTGAATATTTGGAATGGAGGACTATTACTCAATTTCCCTTCCCTTCATCTCTCTCGTTCTTTCATCCATCTGTCCCAACATGCCATGAGTAGATTCTGTGCCAGTTGTAATTCCAAACTTCAGTTCTAACCACATCTCTCCACCAATCCCTCCCCATGTTGGAAAGTCCAAGTCTCCACCCTTTCAAAGTTCTTCATGACCCTGCTTCGTTCTCTCTTTGTATCAAATCCTCTATGACTGCCCTTGCGTATTACTGCCTCAGCTAGCCTTCTCCATGGGTCCTGTCTCTCTTCTTCCCTAGTAAAGGAATTTTCCCAATGTCTCATTCCCTCCCCCCTCAGTATTAGGTCTCCAGGTCTACAAATAATATTCTGAATTTCACCTAGAACCACTCTTAAAGAAATGCTTTTGTCTTTAATTATTTTTTTATTTTTATTCTTCAATTATAGTTAATACACATTACATTAGCTTCCTGTGTACACAACATAGTGATTAGACATTTACATAACTTAGGAAGTGGTCACCTGATTTCTTGTACCCACCTGGCACTGTAGCAATTATTGTATTTTGCACTTTATCATTATTTGCCTAGTGCAAAATATGCTGCCTGCTCTGTATAGTCCTCCCATAATTTTTGATTTATTATAGGAATAAATCATGCATGCCCTTGTTGCTGCCAATTTTATTAATGACTCTCCCTCCTTAGGGTAAAGAAAATGAGAATTCTGACTGTGTGTTCCGGTTTGGCCCTGCTGCCAAGACCAATGAGTGGTGAACATTTGGTCTCTCACAGTGAGGCATGGCTGTGCGGCAGCCCTGAAAGGATGGGAAAGGAGTCCACAAGGAGAAACAGGGGAGGGAAAGGAGACAGGGGACAGGGAAGCAAGAGGACAGGAAGAAAGCAACCTGGTGGGAAATGACTAACTCCAAAATGATGGTAATTTTCAGTCTCATTTTCGGCCAGTGTGTTCCCGGTGCCAGAGCTGCAAGCGGAAGGAGGAGGATGTTCTCACACGCAGGAGTCCCGGTGCGGTGTCAGGTCTCAGGAGCCCTATTAATGGCACAAAGAAGCCACCGAAGGAAGTGTGATTTGGGGGGAATTCCAGGTCACATTTTAAATTTGGAAATTTGTGTCCAAAACAGAAAATGGAATAAGGAGGCCTCATAGGTGATGTTGCAGTGGATGGAGCTGGAAGTGATATTTATTTCAATATTGCTTGGGTCGGGATGAGGCAGGGAGATAGAGTGAGACTAGCACTCTATATAAGGACACGTACACAGGGTTGGGCAAAAGTGGGTTTATAGTTGTGAGTCCACAAAATAGTTTATTCTTGCATTGTTATTAATTATCGTATTATTTATTTCTATTACAACCTTTGCCATATATAATACATGAAAAGATGTAAGTCACACTTTGGAACTGAGGGAAGAAAAATGAGAGTGAGACCTACATTAATTATCATGAATGGGTCATTTTATTCCTCGTGCTTCTATTTTTCACTCTGTAAAATTAACAATGTAGTGTTTGCCCTTTGGCCCAGTTGGACTGTGTGGAAACTCAACTGAGGAGGATGCGAAGAGTCAACAAAAGCCAAAAGATAAATTATTATCGTTGGTATTATATTCTTTGAGATTGAAAGCTTCCATTAGCTTGGTCTAGAAGTTAACACACTACTAAACAGTATCTTTCAAAACTGAGAGGATGATCACATTGACTGAGCTGGTTTATAAAGCTACTGTTTGGAGACGAAGTTTAACAGACTTAAGACTTCTGTGACATTCATGGAAGAATGACAGTTACTGTTATAAAAACAATGTTTTGCATGTGCCAGGTATAGTGCTAAAAAAAAAAGCCTGCCTTACCTCATCATTTCTTTCAGTCCTCACAAATGCCCCTGTATCTAGGTGTTGTTTATATACTGCACAGGGCACAGGGCAGGTTTGGGGGTGGGGGCAGTCCACTTGTCCATGTCCATGTGGATCACTGAACTTCAGGGCTGCCTGGTTCCAAAGGCAATGCTGTTCCCACTAATCCAGTCTTTTAAAAACTTTATTATTTCAACAAAAACTTTCTTCAAGAAACCCTACTCAGAAGTCTAATATGAAACAGTGGAGCTATTCTCTTGAATTAAGGATAAATGGGAGAGAGAGACCCTATTTCCCTACCCTCTCTCCCACATACTCTCCACCCCAAAAAACTACAAACTCAAAATTATATCCCTAGCAGATCCAAAGTTTCTATTTCACTACACCTCGCTACCCAGTTTTCAAAGTAGTCTACCTAAGATTGAAAATATAAGGGTCACCCCTACGAGAGGAGAGGGATCATGCCTTTACAGAGCCAAAACACTATTCAGCCAGCACTGAACAGTTTCTCTGAATAAACACACTTCTTTTCACGTCTATTCTGACAATATTCCTTGCAGGTCATTTAAGAGAATTGATTCAGTACCTGTCATGGATAAAGCATGTAAGGGGGCATTTCACATGAAATGGGTACATGAGAAGAATAATTGATATGTAGTCTCATCAAAGAGTCCTGGGCTAGACCTTGAAGCCCTGGCTGCCATTCGCTTGCTGCATAGTCTTGGGAAGATCACCACTGTATCAAGCCTCAGTTTCTCAATTGTGAAAGTGAGAAATGACGTGATCACATCAGGTATTGTCCAAGGATGTCTTCATTTCCAGGGCCCTCTAAATCTGAGAAGAACCTCTCCTGCCTTGTTTGTCTACACCCCAATCCAATTCTCTGCCCCAGCCAAAGTACACAAACAGCTAGGCTTTGTTCCTCCTCTGGTCCATTCTTTAATACACACAATCCCGTCTTGTGGTGACCTGGTGAACGCTTGATGGTAAGGATGGCTTTGTTATTGTTACTAGTTAACAAGGGTTTATTGAGAGACTACCATAATCTGGGCCCCGTGTGGGCATTGTGGAAGAAGCAAAGTAGAATGCCAAGAACGGACCTCCTTGGCTTGGATTACTCCTGTGTACCTTCCAGGTCTCCATACAACTGTTACCCCTTGTAGGAAGTCTTTCCTCGTAACTCTCAAGGTGGGTTCCAATGGCTCTCATCTATCACTGGTCACTCAACAGAATCACCTGGAGAGCTTACTGTCATTGTTACCATTATTGCTCTTGTTGTGAGAACACTTAACATGAGATCTACCCTCAGAACAAAAGTGTTAAGTGCACTATGTCATGTGGCTAACTCTAGGCACAATGTTGTACAGCAGATTTCTAGAACTTATTCATCATGCGTAACTGAAATTGTATACCAATATTGAAGGGCAATGCCCCATTTCTCTCCCCCCTCCAACCTCTAGCAACTAATGTTTCACTGTTTCCATGAATTTGATTATGCCTTGTATAAGTGGAATGGTGCAGTATTTGCCCTTCTGCGACTAGCTCATTCACTTAGCATAATGTCCTCTAGGTTTGTCCATGTTGTTATATATGACAGGATGTCCTTCTTTCTTAAGGCTGGATAATCTTCCACCTTTCCATTAAAAATCACATTTTAAAGTGGGTTTCAATTTCCGTGATGTAAGCACTCCCCCTGTGACCACCGCCTAGCTCCCGATGCGTCATCAGTGAATGTGGGGTCAGGAAGGGATGTGGAGCAGCACACGGCTATGTAGTGTTTCCACCACACAGACACAATCAACAAGGATCACAGAGAACAGTAAAGTGTAGTAACATGATTAGTGACAGGCTTTGAGTATCATTTACCTTTGCTCTTAATACAATCTATTTAATTTCATTTAATACAACTTTATTTTTAATCCTGACTCACTCACTCAGCATTCCCCCTCTGAGTCTCCCCTGAGTCCAGTCTTAACTGAAGTGCAGGTCCATTGCACTAGGTTTTCAAGCTCCTGGATGCTTAATGATTTGAGAGAAAATTAGTTTCAGCCCAGAACTACTACTGTAAACACAGTGGCTGCACCTGCATTCACTATATCACTATATTAAAATAATATTAAGAAAACAAAGAATGGTATTTTAGGCACTGCTGCATTCCTGCCCATTTCCTAATTATTTATGCAGCTGCTCATTGAATAAGACAAACACATTTACAAAAGTAAATGTTATGAATTAAATTAAAAAAAAAGAAAAGAAATCTGGAGCTGATGATAGGGAGCATTATTTTTGAGATCCTGTTCACTTTTCAACTTTTTGTTGGTGTTGGATTAATTTTAGTACCAGCTTACTCAAAGTTAAGTAAGTGGGTAACATGTGATGCTACCAGATGAAAACCAGGCTCAAATGGATGAATGGAATATGCAAAATGATGTCCTCATTTTCATTAAACACATTGTAGAATACAAATAGTTGTGAGAAAGTAATAGCTGTTACCTCACACAGTCACTCTTCATGAGTGAAACTGACAGTGAAATTTCAATGGGGAAAAAATTACAGTCATTTGCTGGTTTTGTTTCTATTATTACATACATAGACAGTAGGTTATCAAACAACTGCAGTTGAGTTTGAACAAGAAACACACATAGCTCCTCCAAGTCTATAGTTGCAACAGAGTAGTTTCCACCAAATGTGGAACCACTCACTACCAAGTCCAGTGCTAATGCACATTTGATAAAGAACCATCAAGCTAGACATAAAGGATAGTTGGTAACATTCTATACAGACTTTTTAAATTAAATTTATTGGGGCGATGCTAGTCAATGGTCATATAGGTTTCAAGTGTACATTTCTATGACATATCACCTGTACATTGCATTGTGTGCCCACCACCCAACATCAAATCATCCTCGGTGATCACATATCTGACCCCCTTTACCCTTCACTACCCTCTCACACTCTCTGGTAACCACCATGCTGTTGTCTGTTTCCATGAGTTTCAGTTTTATATCCAACATATGAGTGAAATCTTATGTTCTTAGCTTTTTTTGACTGATTTATTTCACTTAGCATAATATTCTTAAGGTCCATCCATGTTGTTGCAAATGGTAGTATTCCACATTTTCTTACGGCTGAATAGTATTCCACAGTATATATGTACCATATCCTCTGTAACCAATCCTCTATTGAAGGACTTTGTCTCCATGTCTTTGGTTGTGTCCATGTCTTGACCACCGTGAATAATGCTGCAGTGAATGCAGGGGTTCATATATCTTTGCAAATACATGTTTTTGGAGTTTTTGGGGTAGATACTCAGAAGATGGATTGCTGGATCATATGGTAACTCTACTCTTAATTTTTATAAAGGCTTTATTTTTTAAGGCTTTAAATAATAGCAGAGCTCCATGGGAAATTCTCTAACTCTATTAACAAACATTCTTTATTTGAACTAAAAGATCAAAACCTTCTTCTTGGAACTCAGAATAAAGTGCATTAGTTATTCCAATGCATTTCCAAGGTTTCAATGACCATGGTGTTTTCCAGTGATATTTTGGCTGTGAAGCATCTAAGGGAAGGTGCTCCAATGCATGGCTCTCTTGCCTTCCCCAGGGGCACATCCCCAGGAGCAGGATGGGGCAGATGTGCTGCATGTGCAACCCAGGAACTTACTTTGCTTAAGCCAAATGGAATTTGAACATAGAAATAACTCTGATGAAAACACAGTAAAATTGTGTTTTGAATGCAAAATAAGAATTGATTTTGGCAATGTGAGTTTGCTTAGGAACACCACCCAATTTTGAGTTTGATCAGCTCAGAAGTTAAATTTGGAGTCAGGTCTTTTTGACTCCTGGAGCAGATCTGTTTTTTTTCTTTCTGGTACATCCTTGGAGATTAGTCCCTGCCTTCCCCCAGGGATCCCTCATTATCCCCATTCCTATTGGTAGGTGATGTCATGGGCCAGGTCTTATGTGGGGAGTTCCTTTCAAATTTAAATGTTATGCTTTACACTGTAGTTGGAAAAATACAGTAGAGCCCCTCTCCAGCCCCAACTCCAAATAAAAAGATTAATGGGGAGGCAGGTGAACAGCAGACAGAGATGGGTTTTGGAGTCAGTCAGACTTGCATTCAAGTTACTAACATCATCAGTTACTAACTGGGTGACCTTGGGTAGTTGACTAAACCCTCCTGCCTTTAGTTTCCTCAACTACCAAATAGGAGTTTAATGTCATCTGCATCACAGGAGAAATCAATGTAATAATAATTATGAGTTCCCTTAAACTGGACTCCAAAGAGGATAAAAAGGAATTATACAATAACCTCCCACTTGCCATTCTTGTAGAATCAGTGGTATGATGCCACCACCCAGGAATTAGATTGAAAAAGTACTTGAGCTAGATTGTATACAATACTGTCATTCTGTAAAGAATGAAATAGTTGAAAGTGGTTAAAAGCAATAGTCTGGAACTAAAAATGGAAAGATTGGGCAAGATATTAAAAACAAACCAACCACAACAACCTCCCAAGTTGTAACAAGAATTGGGCAATACAAGTGTGGCCTGAGTCACCATTAAGGCGAGGATTCAGTGATAGGCTAGAAAGTAGATGAGACCACACTGGAACCACTACAGATGAAGACTGCTTGAGGTTGATGATATGAAATGGTTTTTCCAATCCCAATCTAGTTTATTTTTATCTTCCTCATGAAATGTAAAATAATTCACATGACAATTTGATTGAGACCTTATGGGTGTCATTTCCATTGTGCAAGACAGGAACATTTAGGGCAGAAAACTTTGGCCACGTGGTAAGAGAAGATGGCCAGTGTGAGTGAGAGTCAAGTAGAGGATTGAGCAACAATTTAGTAGATTTCGGTAGAGGAGGCCACCAGTGTAGACAATCCAAATTAATGTTTTATCATTATCATTAGAGTCTCCTGTCATTTGTGTCATTCTTGGACTTAATGCAGGAGGAAGCAATCAATGCCTAAAAGTCAGGGCTTTTGATCAATGTCCTCTGGTCTGCATTGTAGGGTTGCAGTACAGGGTGTGTCTGTACATGTCAAAACAAAACCCTAGGCAGCTCTCAGATGCTCCAAAAGGTTAACTGTTTCTATAGCAATGCCTGAAATCTATGGGAAATTGCTAAGTTTTTACATTTGGCTCACAGGTAACTAGTTATATATCCTTCTGGATTAATGTGTGTTATCTGCAGCAATCTAGATGAGATCTTAAATCTCCAAAATCTCAATTCCAGTCAAACTGGCAGAGTAAGTGGATGCTGCGTCCGCATACTCCCACACACACAACTAAACTATATAACAATCAACCTGGACAGCCATCTGAAGAATAGCAGAGCAGAAGTCCTATAACTAAAGATGTAAAGAAGAAGTCACATTGCGACAGGTAGGAGGGGCAGAGACAGGGATGCACAACAGGCTGGCCCCATACCCATGTGTGGTAGATGAGAATCCAGAGGGATATCTTAGCTATAGACATCTCCCTGGAGGGGCTTCTTAGTCCAGAACACCAGTGATGGGGAAAGAAGCCCACATAACATCTGGCCATGAAAATTGGCAATGAATTCTGTCCACCTAGGTAAGGCGGAAGTCTGCTGAAAACTCAGGAGTCCCCTTAAAGACTCTCGTCCTGGGCTCCAGTGGAGGGACAGCCGATCAGGGGGTGCCACCAACATGCAGGGAGAAAATGAGTTGTGTGCTCTTGTCCCTGTGTTGAGCCCATCTTCTGCAAGATGATGGGTGCCATCTTTCCTGTCTTGAGCCCTCCCCCAACATAGTCAAATCTGAATCTGCATTAGCCTCATGAGCTCTACTAGTTCCACCCTGATAATTCCCTGACACCCAGCCCTACTCAACTCACACATTGCCCAAGGTTCTTTTATCATCAATCAGCCTGAGACTGCATTGCAGTTTTTCTTAAAAAGCTCTCAAGAAACTTCTGGCCAAGAAGGAGGTATAGGTAGATACACTTTGCCTCCTTGCACAACCAAAAGGAGGACAACAACAAATTTAAAAAACAAAAAATAACCAGAACTGCCAGAAAATTGAACTGTATGGAAATCTGACAACAAAGGAGTTAAAGAAGAAACATTTATCCAGACTGGTAGGAGGAGTAGAGACAGGCAGCTAGGGAGGAGAGGACCCGTGGAAAGGCAGTGGCTGGAGGACCAGGGCAGGTGAGGCAGTGGCTGATGGAGTCAGTGGTCTCACATTTGTGTGCAGATAACTGGGAACAATAACTGGGGAGTGAGACAAACCACTCAAACTAGGGTTCCAGTGTGGGGAAATAAAGCCTCAAAACCTCTGACTTAAAAAAACCTATGTGGGATTGAGGCAGCAGAAGAAACTACAAGCCTCATAGGACAGTTCTTCGGAGAGACCCACTGGTTCCTAGAACATACACAAGCCTATTCACCAGAAATTAGCACCAGAAGGGCCCAATTTGCTTGTGGGTAGCAGAGAAAGTGACAAAAAGCCCACCAAAAGTGAGCAAGTGGCATTTTTCCCTCTAGGACCCCTCCCCCACATACAGTGCCACAGTGCAACAAAATGGCTTGTCCCACGCTGGCAAATACCTAGGCTCCACCCCTTACAATGCAACAAGTGCACAGAGACAAAAAAAGAATATGGCCCAAAGAAAAGAACAGATCAAAGCTCCAGAAAAAATACAACAAAGCAATGAAGAGATACCCACCTATCAGATGCACAGTTCAAAACACCGGTAATCAGGATGCTCACAGACATGGTTGAGTACAGCTGCAAAATAGAGCAAAAGTGAAGGCTATGAAAAGTGAAATAAAGGAAAATGTACAGGAAACCAACAATAAAGGGAAGGAAACTGGGACTCAAATCAATGGTTTGGAGCAGAAGGAAGAAATAAAACATTCAACAAGAACAGAATAAAGAAAGAAGAATTTTAAAAAGTGAGGAAAGGCTTAGGGACCTCCAGAACAACTTTCAGTGTTCCAACACCCAAATCATAGGGGTTACAAAAGGAGAAAACCAAGAACAAGAAGTTGAAAACTTAATTGAAAATACAGCCCTGGCTAGCATAGCTCAGTGAATTTTGTGAGGGCTGAGAACCAAAGTATTGCAGGTTCGATTCCCAGTCAGGGCACATGCCTGGGTTGCAGGCCACAGCCCCCAGCAACCACACATTGATGTTCTCTCTCTCTCTCTTTCTCCCTTCCTTCCCTATCTAAAAATAAATAAATAAAATCTTTTTTTTTAAAGAAAATACAATGAAGGAGAACTTTCATAATCTGGCAAAGAAAAAAATATTTCCAGGGAGTCCAGGAAGCTCAGAGAGTCCCAAAGAAGTTGGACCCAAGGAAGCACACATCAAGGCACATCATAATTATATTACCCAAGATTAAAGAGAAGGAGAGAATTTTAAAAGCAGCAAGAGAAAAGGAGATAGTTACCTACAAAGGAATTCCCATAAGACTATCAGCTGATTTCTCAAAAGAAAACTTGCAGGCAAGAAGGGGCTGGAAAGAAATATTCCAAGTTATGAAAGGCAAGGACCTACATCCAAGATTGCTCTATCCAGCAAAGCTATCATTTAGAATGGAAGGGCAGATAAAGTGCTTCCCAGATAAGGTCAACTTAAAGGAGTTCATCATCACCAAACCCTTATTATATGAAATATTAAAGGGACTTAACAAAGAAAAAGATAAAAATATAAACAGTAAAATGACAACAAACTCACAACTATCAACAACCAATCCTAAAAAAACAAAAACAAAAATGAACTAAGCAAACAATAGAAAAGGAACAGATTCACAGAAATAGAGATCACATGGAGGGTGATCTCCACATGGGGGAAAAGGTATAGGGAATAAGAAGCATAAATGGTAAGTACAAAATAGACAGGGGAAAGTAAAGAATAGTATGTAAAATGGAGAAGCCAAAGAACTTATACATATGACCCATTGACATGAATTAAGGTAAGGGAATGATGGTGGGATGGGGGGTCTAGGGAGGAGGAGAATAAAGGGGA
This sequence comes from Tonatia bakeri, assembly GCA_004024845.1. NCBI lineage: Eukaryota > Metazoa > Chordata > Mammalia > Chiroptera > Phyllostomidae > Tonatia > Tonatia bakeri. Next base: position 211,460 of record PVIA01001547.1, on the reverse strand, counting down.
TAAAAAATGAGACAACTGTAATAGCATAATCAATAAAATATATTTTTTAAAAATTTTCAAATCTCTCAATGAGATCCAGTCAAGGTCAAGGGGTGCCAGAGATATATATAGAGAAAGCGAGCTGTATGGGTTCAAGGTGAACCCCAAAGATCCCACAAAAAGCTAAAGTAGCAGAATACAAAATTAGTATTTGGAAATTGGTTTCATTTTTATACACTAATAACGAACTATCAGAAAGAGAAACTAAGAAAATAATCCCATTTATAACTGTATCAAAAAATATCTAGGAATAAATTTAACCAAGGAATTAAAAGACTTATACTCAGAGAATTACAAAATATTGAAGAATGAAATTGAGGAAGATAAATAAATGGAGGCATATATAGTGTTCATGGACAGAAAGAATTAACATCATTAAAATGTCCATACTACCCAAAGCAATCTATAGATTCAATGCAGTCCCTATCATAATGCCAAAACATTTTTCACAGAACTAGAACAAGTAATCCCAAAATTTATATGAAACCAAAAAACACCCCAAATAGCCACAGCAATCTTGAGAAATAAGAGCAAAATTAGAGGTATTTTGCTACCTGATATCAAACTATACTACAAGTCTACAGTAATGAAAACAGCGTGGTACTGGCATGAAAACTGACACACAGCCCAGCTGGTGTGGCTCAGTTGGCTGGAGTGTCAGCACATAAACAAAAAATTGCAGGTTTGATTCCCAGTCAGTGCACACACATAGGTTGTGGGTTTGGTGCCCAGTCCAACATGTATGATACCTGGTCCAGAAGCATGCAGGAGGTAGACAATCAATGCTTCTGTTTTGCATCAATTTTTGCACTCTCTCCCTTCCTCTCTCTAAAAACAATGAAAAAACACCCTCAGGAGAAGATTTAAAAAAAAATCCAACACTTACATCAATGGAACAGAATAGAGAGTCCAGATATAAATCCATGCCTATATGGACAATTAGTATGTGAAAAAAGAAGCAAGAACATACAGTGTGATAAAGACAGTTTATTCAATAAATGGTAAATGGTATTGGTAAAATTAGACAGATTCATGCGAAAAAATGAAACTAGACTATCTTCTTATACCATACAGAAGAATAAACTCAAAATGGATTAAGGACTTAAATATATACCTGAAACCACAAAACTCCTGGAAGAAAACATAGGCAGTAAACTCTCTGACACTGCTCTTAGAAATATTTTTTCTCATACATCTCCTCAGGCAAGGGTAATGAAAGAAAAATAAACAAACAAGATTACATTAAATTAAAAAAAAATTGTACAGCAAAGGAAACCATCCACAAAATGTAAAGACAACCTACTGAATAAGAGAACATATTTGCCAGCAATACATCCAATAAGAGGTTAATATCCTAACTTTTATGAAGAATTCATACAACTCAACACCACATACACACACACACAAATCCAACTTAAAAATGGGCAGAGAACTTAAATAGACATTTCTCCAAAGAGGACATACAGATGGCCAATAGACATGAAAAGATGCTCAACATCATTGATCATCAGAATACTGTAAATTAAAACCCCGCTGAGATATAACCTCACAGCTGTCAGACTATCTACCATCAATAAGTACACAAATAAGTGTTCGTGAGGATGTGGAGAAAAGGGAATTCTCGCGCACTGTTGGTGGGAATGCATATTGGTGCAGCTACTATGGAAAACAGTACTGAGGTTCCTCAAAAATATTAAAAATAGAACTGCCTTATGTCCCAGCAATTCTACTTCAGGGTATATATCCACACTAATTTTAAAAGATAAATGTACCCCTATGTTCACTGAAACATTATTTACAAAAACCAAGGTATGGAGGCAACCCAAGTGGTCATCAATAGACAAGTGGATAAAAACACTGTGGTACATATACACAATGGAAAATTACATGGTCATGAAAAGAATAAAACCTTACCATTTGCAACAACAGGGGTGGACCTAGAAGGTATTATGCTAAGTGAAATAAGTCAGACAAAAACAGAAAAATGCCATATGATTTTACTTATATGTGGAATCTAAAGAACAAAATTAATGAACAAACAAAACAGAAACAGACTCATAGACACAGAGAACAAACTGAGATGGTCAGATGGGAGAGGGGTTGATGTGCAGGGATTGAGAAGTACAAATTGGTATTTACAAAATAGTCACAGGGATATAAAGTACAGCACAGGGAATATAGTCAGTAATATTGCAGTAACTATGCATGATGCCAGGTGGATACTGGAAACATTGGGGGGATCACTTTGTAAATTATATAATTGTCTGACCACTATGCTGTACACCTGAAACTAATATAAAATATAATATTGAATGTCAAAAATAAATAAATAAAAAATCTCCCAAAACTCTAAGGGACAGTGTAGATCCAGTTTTAGACAATCTGTTCCTCATTTTGCTTTGTCCTTGGGGAACTATTAAGAATTTCATAAAAGGATTGCCATTTCGTTGCTGGCCATTTCATGCAGTTTAAGTCTCAAATGTATGGTAGAGAGTGAGAATAGTTACAGTTATGAAAAATCAGCCCCTCCCATCAATCTCCAGGTACAGGCTGTACCATTGTTGGGCAATTTCATAATCTCATTTGTGCATCTGTGTCTGTTTAATGTTTGAGTGTGCTTGGATGTGCTTTTTCAAATGGCTGTCTATAAATCCCCATCCATTAGGTAGACCGGGGCTTTCATAAGGGAATCCAAAGAATTAATGAAAAGAACATTTTGGTAACAATTCTCTGTTTATAGACAGGATCCTTATTTTTTTCCCCAAAAGAGCTCAAAGTACTTTTTATTAAAACATCACTGCATGTCTATGAGCTAGGTAGTAGGTTGGAATCAGTAGCTCTATACTTAATAGATGGGCAGCAATTCTCCAGCCAGCATAACAGAGTCCTTAGGGGACAGAACCAGAAACCTGCAAGCCAGGTAAGCTGACAAGCTCTCCATACGGTTGCTTAGCAGTGCACAAGCCAAATATAATTTGAGTTTATTCAACTACAGAGAGATGAGTCCTTTACCTGCGACATGTATTTCCAATGTATTTCTTTAGAGTGCCCTTCCCACATGTCTAGTTTTTCAGTGATATTCTAATACCAGGGAGGAGTCCACATTGACCTCAAAAATGGAGAACTACTGTACCTTCGTATGTGCTAAGGAGATAATAACTGAAAAATTACTCACAAAAATGTGAGAATACCAACATAATTCTCAAATTTGACTTTTGAATAAAGATTCTAAGGTACATTTTATAAAATACATCTGGTAATTTTCACCATATGTATGTGAGAGTGTGCATTTGTGTGTGTATGTGTGTGTTCTTAAATATAAAAAGAAATGGCTTAAGGGAGGAAAGACACAAGGACATTTTTTTGAATAAAAGTGAAAAATCTCTACAAGTTACCAAGAAAAGGTTGTAGGAAGACCTACCCCAAGCATTTGCAGGGCCTGAAGCAATAGTTCAAATAAAGCCCAGTTTTAATATTCTTACCCCGACTTTGAAAAAGAAACCTTCATAATGACAAAATAAGAAATGCACAAAATTCTGGTTATCATACAATGAATAACTGACCACATACCTAAAAGGACGAAGTTTAATTTTTACTGTGTCTGATGTTCTGTTGATAAGTTGGCAAAATTTAGAAGAGTATACCAAATAAAAGTCATAAATAATTCATGACTTATTATAAAGTTATCCTATTATTTTCTTGCTTTTATTTCAGCAAATCCATTATGCTGTTGTAATAATGATTTTCACACAATTTATGATATATTGAGAGAAGTGACAAAAGGATTAAAACACAACTGCATTCAAAATATACAAATTTGGGTTTGTTTTCATTTTAAAAACTATATGTAAAACAAAAATGAATTGTCCTTTAAAAAGTTATTTTTCCTCTAAGAAGTCAAGATTATCTATTAAAATACTTTGAAAACATAAATTTTCTTAATTTTTTTGTAAAAATAATTTGTAATTCTAGTATTTAGGATCTAACTAGTTGGCATTGTAAAGAATCAGTATCACACATCACACATGTTATTTACATATATAAAAATTTAAGAGTAACACAAATTGTTTAACATTGGGAAACATTCCTCAGCTTGTGAATCCTGCACTAATTTGTAAGTTCCTCTGGAATCGCAAAGTAGAGCCTGAAAGAAGTAAGAAAATGAATGCTTGGCCCTCTGGGAAGTGGTACTTTGTTATGCAAGACTCTATTATGTTTCTATGATAAAACAGTATATCCTATTATATGGCAAATGACTTTGTCTTTCCTCTAAATGAAGCCCTCTGCACCCCATGCCCCCTGCCTCCTGAAGCAGTGTCCAGCTCTGTGCTCAGCAGGGACTGGAGCCACAAACCTTCATGGCATCTGGATGTGGTTTCTTTTGTTCTGAGGACACTTGGTAAGAAATACAGAGGAGATTTTCTCTGGAGTTTGAATAATATTGGTCACAAGAGCAGATGTTTAGGTTTATTGGTAACACTGGGTCAATACCAACTGCTAGATCCCAAATGAGAAAGAAGCCTATGAGTTCTTTAATAGTGTGTGTGCGTGCGCGTGCGCGCGCGCGTGTGTGTGTGTGTGTGTGTGTGTGTGTGTGTGAGAAAGAGAGAGAGAGACCCTCCAAAGTATAGAGCCCAAGGGTTCTAAGGCTGTTATTGCTTATAGCAGGGGTGTCTAACTCATTTTTGCTGAGGGCCACATCAGCCTCGTGGTTGCCTTCAAAGGCCAAAATAATTTTAGGACTGTATAAATGTAACTACTCCTTAACTATTAAGGAGTTGAAATGACATGTGGCCCTTTGAAGGCAACTGCGAAGCTGATGTGGCCCCTGGTGAAAATCAGTTTGACACCCCTGGCTTATAGAATCTTGGAACCACAACTTTCAAAATATTTTTTTAAAGAAGCAGAAGCAACTCAACCAGGATCCAAAGATATTTGTTGGGTTGGGAGAGATGAAAATGCCACATTTAAAAAAAAATTTATTGATTTGAGAAAGAGGAAGGGAAGCAGGAAGGGAGGGAAGGAGGTGGAGGGGGTAGAGAGAGAAAAAAAAATCTGTTTTTCCACTTATTCATGAATTCACTGGCTGATTCCTCTATGTGTGCTGACTGGAGATCGAACCTGCAACCTTGGTGTATTGGGACAACACTGACCAACTGAGCTACATGGCCAGGGAGAAAATGCCCACATTTTAAGAACTGATTTATATTTCTACTTATAAGTGAACATATGAACAAGTCATCTCAGATCTACAAACCAGATTGTAAGGCTAAATATTTGAACATAGTCCAGATAAGGATTTTTTGTAAGATCTGCACAAAGGGCATGGTAAAGAATTCTAGTTTCACAATAACAAAAAGGAGATTCTATTTTCTTTTCATCAGGAAAACCATACCCTAGGGTAAGAGTAGATCTTTGATCTAAATCTGTCCATGCATCCACCAAACACCATGCAGATCAACAAGCAGAACAAGTAAGAACAAGTAAAATCTGCAACAACCCATGCACCTTGCAAAACCAGAGAACAGAAATACTACTGACTCCAATTTTCATGTACGTAGGTAAACATCCACTGAAACCAGCAGTGAAAACTCTGAAGCCTATGCCAGAGCCAAAGATCAAATGAAGACTTTGTGACAGGTGGGAACATATGAGGGAACACATGCAATGGGAGAAACCAGATGACATGACCTACAGTCAGAGAGGAACCTGCGCTGAGTGGAAAAACAAAAAATAGATGTGATACACGAGGAATCAGACCTCCGATCCAGAGCTTTAGACGGAAGAGGGCTTCAACGTGCATAGGGTCAGAGGTGGCTTTGCTGAGAGGGCAGCTCTTCTAGGGGATAGGGAGGGGCGTGAGAGGGGAAAATCATCTCTCAGGGGCTTAGTATGTCTATCAGAAGACAGGAGAAGGGGGAAAGGAGTGGGCAATGGGGGTTTTGGGCAACTGTATTTCAGTAGGATTGACTATCAAGTACCTTCTGAGCAGTGAAGAGAGAATATGTGGTAGATGAATTGAGAGCATGTAAATGCCCAGAATAGCTCTTGTGTGTTATACACACAGCACGCCTAACGCTGTGATGTTCAACCGTCATCCTGCTTCATTCTCTCTCCTTTATTCACAACTTTGGGGAGTTATACATTCAACAGATATTCCTAAATAGACAACTTGATATGAAGTTGAAGTATTTATGTGATAACTATTGTCATTTCAAACTAAAGGGGCAGCCGGTATAGGGAAACCCACTTACAACCCTCTGGTTTGTTTGTGTTTTGTTTGTTTGTTTGTGAAAAGACTGACACTAGGTGAGAGGATAAGCAATATCCCTAAAATCATAGGGCAAATGAACCGAATATTTAGATCTTTGAACAAAATGGTCTGCCACATTATGAAACAAGTCACTGTTTTCTGTAATGATGACCTCAGAATTCTGCTGACAAAGAGAGTAGAACACTTTGGACTGAAGTTCTTTCCCTCTTAAAAAAAAAAAAAAAAAAAAAGAGAGAGAGATTCCAAACCCTGCCAAAGATGTTGATCCAAAATTGATGACAAGAAAAAAAAAAAAAACAAAGAACTTGGAGTATTTTTAAAAGACATTTCTGCTCATTTCTACCCACCTCCCACAATCCCCAAAAGTAAATTCATCTGAAAAATCATGAGAACAAAAAAGCACTGGCAGGTTATACAAATTGCTCCTAAACATACATTGCCTGGAATTCTGCGTTCTTTTAACAGATGTTTGACTTATAGAAAGTTTTATTTTGAAAAATTCTTGGATTACAGCTCATTTTTATCTATGTATCACCTTGGAGCCAACTGTTAGATAAGCCTGGAACTTATTGGTAGTTTCATCACCTGCCATGACGCAGACCAAAATGCAGATGATGTTCTGCAGACTCAGCTAAGAGGAGGGATGACAGGGAAAATCCCCACTTTGACACCTTCTTCCCCATCAACCACTTGATGAGTAAAAGAGCAAAGCATCCCTCAGCAACCAGGCTTCCCAGCGGGCCATCATGACAAGCAGTCAAACACACCACAGGTTAGAATAAAGAAGGGTGTGACCTGCTGCTCTCCTCCAATGTCGGAGGCAGGGAAAAATGGCTGTAATTGGTGGCAGAAACAAACTGTGAGAGACTGAAAAAATGGTGAGTTATTAACTAATGGAACCAGAAAACACTGAACAAGATTAAAGGTAAAATGCAAAATCTCCTACCCTGAAGTATTTAGCAAAAGAGAAACCATAAAAGAGAAGCTAATAATGATGATATATTAATAATAAGATGAATATCTAATATGCATGGCTTACTTGCTAGGTGTGAGACATGATGATAATTCATCACATATATTATCTCATTTAATCATTGCAGTAGTCTTTATAAGACCCTAAGTGGGTCCACAGAAATGGGTTCCTTCTGGAGGCTCTGCAGCACTCTGTGCCTTACATTTACCAGCTTCCAGAGACCACCCCATTCCTGGGTTCATGGCCCCTCCCTCCATTTTCAAAGCCAGCAACACAGCTTCCTCTCTCCTCTCTGATCGTTGCTTCCTTCCTCGCATTTTCTTTCCATAGCTCTAACCACCTCCCCATGCCCCTCTAGCAAGGACTTCTGAATTACCTTAGGTCTACCCAGAGAGTCCAGCGCAATCTAATCCTAAACCCTTAACAGAGTCACACCTGCAAAGTCTCTTTACCAACAAGGCACCATATTCACAGGTTTACAGGTGATTCAAACACAGGGATGGGACGGTTTGGGGGGGAGAGGTCATGATGCAGCCTACCGCAGTCACAACCAAAGTTTTCATTTAAAATAATAAAGAGCCCTGGCTGGGTGGCTTGGTTGGTTGGAGCGTCATCCATACACCAAAAAGTTGCAAGTTTGATTTCCAGTCAAAGCACAGGCTAGGTCACGGGTTTGATTCCCTGGTTGGAAGACAACTGACCAGTGTTTCTCTTTTTCTCTCTCTCCCCCCTCTCAAACCCTTCTTCTCTCTCTAGAATCAATACAAACATATCCCCAGATGAGGATTTAAAAATAATAAAATAAAATAACAAAAGATACTATTTTTCATCCATTAAATTGACAAGGCTACAGAAATTATCTAGATACACTCATAGTCTGTTGGTAGGAACACCAATTGGCACCAATTTTCTTAAAGGATATATATATATATACACATATATATATATTTCACTATATGTCAATATATATCTCAAGATATCAAAGAACTTAAAATATTATTACCTTTGACTAGAAATTCAGTTTATTGGAGTTGGTCATAAGGAAATCACTATAGCAATTAATCAAAAATGTTAACCTCAATGACAACAACCTGATTTGTTTCAGTAAATTACGGTATTGTAATCTACTGGTACTCAATGTTATTAGAACACTATTTAAAATGTAGACAAAATCATATTATAGAGAGGACTCTGGCCAAGATGGAGGTGTAGGTAGACATACTGTGCCTCCTCACACAACCAAAAGGAGGACAACAATAATTTAGAAACCAAAAAACAACCAGAACTGACAGAAAATTGAACTGTATGGAAGTCCAACAACCAAGGAGTTAAAGAAGAAACATTCATCTGACCAGTAGGAGGGGTAGAGTTGGACAGCCAAGTGGGACTCACAGCAAAGTGGCAGCAGGTGGACCCAGCAAGGTGGCAGATTGTGGAGAGGCTTGGTGCACAAGGTGGCTGATAGATCAGGTGGTCCTACATTCGCACACAGATAAACCGGGTAAAACTGGGGAGCAAGACAGACCTTACAACCCAGGGCCCGAGCTCTGGGAAATAAAGCCTCAAAACAGCAACTGAAAATACCTGTGGGGGTTGAGGTGCTGGGAGAGACTCCCAGCCTCACAGGAAAGTTTATTGGAGAGACCCACAGGGTCCTAGAATGTACACAAACCCACCCACACAGGAATCAGCACCAGAAGGGCCCAATTTGCTTATGGAAAGTGGCAGGAGTGACTGAAATCCGTCAGAGAGCAGAGCAAGCCCCGTTGTTCCCTCTTGGACCCCACCCCCTGGGGTCCAACATCACAACCCAGCAACCTGGGTTGCTTCGCCCTGGTGAACACCTAGGGCTTCACCCCTTACTATGTAACAGGCACATCAAGACAAAAAAAATGGCCCAAATAAAAGAACAGATCAAAGCTTCAGAAAAAATACAACTAAGCAACAAAGAGAGAGTCAACCTATCAGATGCACAGTTCAAAGCACTGGTGATCAGGATGGTCACAGAATTGGGTGAATTTGGTCGCAGATTAGATGAAAAAATGAAGGCTATTCTAAGTTAAGTAAAGGAAAATGTACAGGGAACCAATAGTGATGGGAAGGAAACTGGGACTCAAATAAATGGTGTGGACCAGAAGGAAGAAAGAAACAACCAAACAGAAAAGAAAGAAGAAACAAGAATTCAAAAAAATGAGGAGAGGCTTGGGAACCTCCAGGACACTTTTAAACGTTCCAACATATGAATTATAGGGGTGCCAGAAGTAGAAAAGAAAGATCAACAGGTAGAAAAGTTATTTGAACAAATAATAAAGGAGAACTTTCCCAACCTGGCAAAAGAAATAGACTTCCAAGAAGTCCAGGAAGCTCAGAGAGTCCCAAAGAGGTTGGACCCAAGGAGGAACACACCAAGGCACATCATAATTACAGTAGCCAAAAGTAAAATGAAGGAGAGAATCCTAGAAGCAGCCAGAGATAAGGAGACAGTTACCTACAAAGGAGTTCCCATAAGACTGTCAGCTGATTTCTCAAGAGACTTTACAGGCAAGAAGGGGCTGGAAAGAAGTATTCCAAGTCATGAAAGGCAAGCACCTACATCCAAGATTGCTCCATCCAGCAAAGCTTTCATTTAGAATTGAAGGGCAGATAAAGTACTTCTCAGATAAGATCAAGTTAAAGGAGTTCATCAGCACCAAACCCTTATTCTATGCAATGTTAAAGGGACTTATCTAAGAAAAAGAAGATAGAAAACATGCACAGTAAAATGATAGCAAACTCACAATTATTAACAACCACACCTAAAACAAAAACAAAAACAAACTAAGCAAACAACTAGAACAGGAACACAATCACAGAAGTGGAGGGTTAGCGACAGGGGAATGGAAGGGGGAGAGAGGAGGAAAAGGTACAGAGAATAAGTAGCATAGATGGTAGGTAGAAAAGAGACAGGGGGAAGGTAAGAATAGTATGGGAAATGTAGAAGCTAAAGAACTTATAAGTATGACACATGAACATGAACTAAAGGCAGGGGATATGCATGGGAGAGAGTGTGCAGGGTGGAGGGGAGTGAAGGGGGGAAAATGGGATAACTGTAATAGCATAATCAATAAACTATATTAAAAAAGAAAAACATAGGAAGGAAAAAATATTATAAAAAATATTTAAAGATATGGGAAATAGCATTTTATATAAGAAAGGCTACAAATCTATAAATAAATAAGTATAGCTTTTCTTCTCATAATAAGTATTAGTAAAGAAAATTTTGGATGTTTTTCATCTTTCCTATACTTTCTGGCTTTTCTTCAATGAACATGGAATACTCTGACAGTCATATCAATGTTATTTCTTTAGAAAAACCTTCTTGTTCAGCTGATGCCAAGCAGGAGTGTCCCAGTCTTGCCAGGCACTGGGGAGAGGAATGACCCACCTTCTGGGTCCTGGCCAGCCTTGGAGTTCTCTAATTTTCCTCACTGTCAATGATGTCTATGACAGTTCATGAAGATGGGCCACTAGAAGCCAGGAAAACACAGTGGAAAGAGGAAGGGCCTTGAATCAACAACCTAAATTGGAAAGCCAACTCAACTATTTATGGGCTGTGTGATCTTGGAAAATTTATTTAATACAACAGAGCCTTGGCTCACTACATGCAAAGTGGTGCTGATGATACTTAACTTCCAGGATGTCATGAGGAATAAATGAAATCATTTGGTTAGGGGGTCACACACACAGGTGCACTGGGTTGAGACAGCTGGGATTTGGAGCCTGGGTTTTTCCCTCAACAGAATTATGTGAATGAGGCCAGGATGCATTTACCCTTTATGTCCCTGCTTCCTTCATATATGATAGAGAAATGGCACCTAAAAATGAAATGCTAGAAAGCACTCTAGAGTGTAGCACATGATGCCTAGCCTCCCTTATCTTGTGAACAAATGATAGCTAATATAACAGGTACTTGGTAAATTGTAATGTTTTTGTTATTTCTAATGATTATAATATTACACAAGCATTTTCTGACAGACCTTGATTATCATCTGGATGACAAAATCAGGTTACTTATCTCTTTATCACTCCTACTTGAATAGCCAAATGGCCAAAACTTCATACTGGCCAGATACATGGCTCAAGAAATATATGCCTTTCAAACTCTACAATCCTTCTTTCTGTGTCACTGAGGATATAGATGTTTGGGATGAATATTCCTGCATTGATTACCCACAGTAATGGGCCCCTCAAAATTGACAATGTATCATAAATATTTGCAGGAATTCCTTAAATATTTTTAAAACAACAGAATCTCAAATCTTCTTACCTAGAGCTCCCACTATGTGAAATCCTTTTACTAAATATTGCATTGGGAATTTTATAAAAAGATAAAACACATGGATACAACCCTTGAGAAATAGTAAATGTATTAAAGGAGATAGAATTTGTATTTATACAAAACACTGTGGAACATATACAGGGTCTGGCACAAATAACACACCTTTTTATTACAAAATCTTTTATTACAAAATCATAAGCATGCAATTCTGAAACATAACAATATCACACTCAAGCATACTGTATGGCATTTTAGATGTTCAAATTAAAACTATAAATTATTACATTCGTATTATTACCCTACCAACCACACTCAAGCAGGCATTACTTCTGCTGAACCCTCTATATTAAAAGAACAAACACTGAATATTTGTAGTATGACCATAGTATATTAATGCTTGAGAAAAAATGCAATAAGAAAATTCATGTTCTATTTACATTGGATTTAGGGACACTTTCCATATCCCTGGTTAAAGGATCTACCCAAAGACCTGGGCCTAAAGTCCCTCTGCCTACCATGTGATCTCCATCTCTGCAACATGGGACCTTTAAGCACGTCAGATAAAATACTCCTTACTAAATTTATCTACAGCATCTATCACTGCTGACCACTTCCTTTCTCTACAAATTCTGTACTTCTCTGAATTCTCTAATACCATTAATACATATTTAACTGACATTTTGCTGTTGATCTCAATATCTGGGCCATTGTTCTCTGCTTAATCCCTAAATGTTGCTGTGCCCCAAGGTCCCGTACCTGGCAATCTTCCCAACCTACAAACTCTCTCAGGAAAAGCATCTTTCTTCTAACATCGATATTTATGACTCTAAGTTTACATCACTAGCCTGGTTCTCTCCCTCAAACTCTGGATCTTGTGTTCCTGTCTACTGGACATCTCCAACTAGAAGTACCAACATATCTAAGTTCAACTTTTCCTAGACAGAATGCATCATTCATTGTTCTTTCCCAAACCTGTCTTTCTACCTTAGCATCTTCCCTATTGACTTCATCTTCCACAGAGGAATGGAAAACATAATTTTAGGAGTCATCATAGATTTTTCAGTCCTCCTCACCCTCCAAAAGTAACAGCCAGTGCTTCCTGAATACCATTATTAGCACTCCCCTCCTCTCCAGAGTCATTGCCAATGTTTTCGTTCAGGAACTCGTCACTTCCCTTAAAACGTAAGAGCTTTTAAAGTCTACCTGCTTCTCTATTCTCTCTTAAAAAGATCATCTTTCATCCTCACACGTTAGCAAGGGGAACCTTTGTAAATCCAAATCTGACCAAATCATCCCTAAAGAGAAGCCATCAATAGTTCCCCTTTGTGCCCAGGATAAAAATCCAAACTGTTTGTAATGACGTGCAAGGGCCCTTCATTACCTCACCAGTTCACCTATTCAACAATACCCTCTGTCATGCTCCTTCACACAACTTACGCTTCCAAACAGAAAAGCTTGTACTAAAATTCTACAAAGCTATTTTGTTTCCTCAGTCTGGAATGATTTTCCCACCTTTTTCCTTCTGTCCAATTCACCCCTGTCATCTACCTGGCTAGTTTTGAATCGTTTTTCAAGAGTCATCTCAGTTGACATTTATTTCCTCTGTGAAGCTTTTTCTAACAGTTCTGGATTCAGTCAGAAGTTTACCTCTACACCATGAATATTTTTGCAAAGAACTACAGGGGTGTGGCTCTGTCCAGTAGAGTTGTCTGTGATGATGAAAACATTCTCTATCTGCCCTATCTAATGATAGCCACTAACCACATGTGGTTACTGAGCACTTGAAATGTGACTGGAGCAACTAAATCAGAATTTTAATTTAATTTTAATTATTTACATTTAAATAGCTACTTGTCTTGGGCAGTGGAGGTCTAGAAGTTAATTAGGTACTTGTACCTCATGTGCAACCCAGACGCATTTATAAAAGCTTCACCCACACATCCTCCGGTCAACATTTCCTCATTGTTTGGGCCTCTCAGTGGAAAGACTTTACAAAAGAGCAGATAAAAATCTTTAGACCAGAAACCCTTATACTTAGGAAAACACCCACCATGCAGACTCTGCTGTTCTGATCTCAACTGCAGGTTCTTGCTATGAGTGTGACACTTGGTCAAATTTGCAGACCCACAGGTCATTAGGTTGGGAAAAGTCTTTACTGAACATCTAGCCCAACATGCTTATCTAACTGCCAAGAAATTGTGCCTTGAATTCTTATCCTCATGTTACTTGAAGTGGCTTGAAATTTTCTGTGATTCCATACAAAAGGTGGGGAGTAGTCAGGGACAGGCTGCCTGGGAATCTGACGATTATGTCTAGGCCATTTGCAGCTTGGCAGGAAAAAAGTCACTCCTTCCCCACTGCTGGACAGATAGACCATATGCAGGATGATATGCAACTCTCTGCCTCGAGGGCATAAAATCATACCATCTTGAAGTTCCCTCTAGCCCTAAAACTTCACCAACAGCCAGGTTTCACCACTACTTCCACCTTAAGCAGTGTTTTCTCTCCTACAGAGAGTGAACCTGCTTTTCAGATGTGCTGCATGTCTGTAACCCATACCTGGACTAAATGTATCAATGGCACAACTTTTGCTAGTAAACGTAACTCACACTGATTCCTACCCTCCCCACCAGGCCTTTGTCTGTGTCTAGCAACAGGCTCATCCCTCCTAAATCTCAGTTTGCTAACCGGGTACTGCTGCACAGCCCAAGGGATAGAAAAGTTCAAAGCTGAGATTTCTTCTGCTATTGAATTCAGATGAAGCAAAATGAATTAATTAGATTATATTCTAAGCACAAGTTTTAATACTTTGTAGTAGATTTAGTACTCCTGGAAATAAGCAGTAACAATAATAACGGCAGGTCAGGCCAAGGAGGACCGTCCTGAGGACGGACTGCTGCCCACTGGCGCGGCCAGCAGTATTAGTGCACCACACCCCTGATCCCTCAACCCCAGCTCCCAAGATGTCCATCTCAGTCCTGACCCTCCACACGTCTGGCTGGGAGTCCATTGCCCTGAGCTTTCTGAGAACCTTGGTCAGAAAAATGGAACAATTTGTCCAACAGTTCCATGGCAGGAAAGGGCTTTTGCCTTTGGCAACTTTCTGAGATGGTTGAAAGATTTAAAGATTTTTCAACCCAAGTGTACCTCTCTGACTTTCCCACTTTCTCAGAACCCTCCTCTCGATAGCCTGGTCTCTGGTTTCCATCCCCCAACACGCCAATAGTGCTGTGCTTTCCAAGGTCATCAACAACCTCATTCTGAATAAATCTCAAGGCTATTTCTCTGTTCTTGTCCTCCTTTACCACACCCTCATTCTTAAGTCTCTCCATCTCCCCTGGCACATTGTGAGCTCTATTCTCTTGACTTGCCACCTTTCTGCCAACAATTTCCTCTTCTCTCCTTCCTTTTTCTCTGACATTTTTGTGCTGTGTTTGTTACCTTATGAGTCAACCTTCTCCTCCTTTTTTTTTCCTGTACACATATATCCTCAGCAATCACTTCTGCTGCAAAAACCACTTAGAGCTGCCCCAGAGGAGCTTCTGTGACCAGCCACCCACAGCTTTGGGCACTGGCTTTGACCACAGGAGCTACCAACCCCAGTCTGCCCACACTTAGCACATGGCAAACCTGGCAAAGAGGGAATGTCTTTTGTTTGAGGTCAGTGATCCTACCCCTATGATGCTGCCTCTTCAAACCAAAAAGTCAATATTTGCCCTCAAAATGAAGTTCAGAGGTCAGCTGGCTTGAAATTTACTCCTTATCTAGTAGTTCATGCAGACTAAAATTGTTGCAGACCTTGGCTCGTTTCCTTCAAAGCCCCTTTCGAGTCATATGCGTCAGTTCCTTTTTCTCCTACTTCTTAATTTTTTTAAAAATTATTGTTCAGCTACAGTTGTCTCCATTTTCCCCTGAACACTCTCCCCCACACCACCTACCCCCACCTTCCACACTCAATCCTACCCCCCATTGGTTTTGTCCATGGGTCCTTTATACATGTTCCTTGACTTGACCCTTCCCTTTCTTTCCCCCATTATCCCCCTACCCCCACTCTTCTGGTCACTGTGAATCTGTTCTTTATTTCAATGTCTCTGGTTATATTTTTCTCACTCATTTCTTTTCTTAATTAGGCTCCACTTATAGGTGACATCATATGGTATTTGTCTTTCACTGATTGGCTTATTTCACTCAGCATAATGCTCTCCAGTTCTTTCGATGCTGTCACAAAGGGTAGGAGCTCCTTCTTTCTTTCTGCTGTGTAGTATTCCATTGTGTAAACATACCACAGTTTTTTGGTCCATTCATTTACTGATGGGCACTTAGGCTACTTCCAGCACTTGGCTACTGTAAATGACACTGCTATGAACATTGGGGCGCATAGGTTCTTTTGAATTGGTGTTTCAGGATTCTTAGGGTATAATCCCAGCAGTGGAATTGCCAGGTCTAACAGCAGTTACATCTGTAGTTTTTTAAGGAAATTCCATATTGTTTTCCACAGTGGCTGCAGCAGTCTGCATTCCCACCCACAGTGCACTAGAGTTCCCTTTTCTCCACACCTTCACCAGCACTTACTGTTTGTTGATTTCTTTATGATGGCCATTCAGACCAGTGTGAAGTGGTATCTCATTGTGGTTTTAGTTTGCATCTCTCTGATGGCTAGTGATGTTGAGCATCCTTCCCTGTGTCTCTGGGCCCTCTGTATGTCCTCTTTGGAGAAGTATCTGTTCAGGTCCTTCGCCCTTTTTTAATTAAATTGTTTGTCTTCCTGGAGTGGAGTCATGTGAGTTCTTTATATATTTTGGAGACCAAACCCTTGTCCAAGGTGTCACTGACAAATATATTTTCCCATATGGTTTGTTGCCTTTTCATTTTACTGATGCATTTAGCCATGTAGAAACTTTTTATTTGATGAAGTCCCATTTGTTTATTCTTTCCTTTATATCCCTTGCTCTAGGGGACATGTCAGTGAAAATACTGCTGCATGGAATATCTGAGGATTTTCCTGTCTATGTTCTCCTCTAGGACTTTTATGGTATCATGGCTTATATTTAAATCTTCTATCCATCTTAAGTTTATTTTTGTATATGGTATAAGTTGGTGGTTGAGTTTTATTTTTTATTATTTTTTATTTTTTTGCATGTTTCTGTCCACATCTCCTAACATGATTTGCTGAAGAGGCTATTTTTACTCCATTTTATTCTCCTGCCCATTTTGTTGAATATTGATTGACCACAGTTTATTTCTTTGCTCTCTATTTCATTCCATTGATCTATGTGTCTGTTCTAATGCCAGTACCATACTGTTCTAATTACAGTGGCCTTGTAATATAGTTTGATATCAGGAATTGTGATCCCTCCTACTTTGTTCTTTCTCAAAATTGCTGCAGCTATTCAGGGTTATTTATGGTTCCATATAAATTTTTGAAGTGTTTGTTCTATACCTGTGAAATACTTAATTGGTATTTTAATAGGGATTGCATTGAATCTATAAATTGCTTTGGGTAGTGTGGGCATTTTGATGATGTTAATTCTTCTAGTCCATAAACACAGTATATGCTTCCATTTATTTGTGTCTTCCTTAATTTCTTTCTGTGTTTTGTAGTTTTCTTAGTACAGGTCATTTACCTCCTTGGTTAGGTTTATTCCTAGGTAGTTTATTTTTTTATTACTATAGCAAATGGGATATTTTTCCTAATTTATGTTTCTGATACTTCATTCTTGGTGTACAAAAATGCCTTTGATCTCTGAATATTGACTTTTACTTTTATCAGACAAACAGACTTCAAAACAAAGGCAATAAAAAGGGACATAGAAGGACATTGCATACTACTCAAGGGAAGAATCCATCAAGAAGACAATGAACATATGTGCACCCCAAAAAGGAGCACCCAAATATGTAAGGAAAATCTTGAAGGACTTCAAGAAAGATGTAGACTGCAGCACACTTATACTAGGGCATTGTTACACCCAACTGTCAACAATGGATAGACCTTCCAAACAAAGTATCAACAAGGATATTATGGTATTGAACAACACCCTAGATCAAATGGACTTAACTGATATATGTAGAACTTTTCATTTACCAAAAGCAAAATACACACTCTTTTCAAATGTACAAGTAACATTTTCAAAGATAGACCACATAACAGGACACAAAATAAGCCTCAACAAATTCAAGAAAATGGAAATTAAATTTGGCACCTCCCTCTTGACTTGACAGTACTCATGCTAAATCTTCCCATTGAGCTCACCACGTTCATTCAATCGAAACAGTGCCTGACATTGACAGTCCTCATCAGTCAGTTAATCACAAATTCATGTAGAATTATGGGTTGTGATCAGGGTTATGAAGATTTACAGATGCCCTGTGTGAGAATAACAGGGTACTCCACCAGTGTCTGGAGATTCAGAGACAGGAGGATGTGTAAGCTGGGATCTGAAAGACGTGAAACATTTAACTACTATGATGTCCAGTGGGAAGAGTATTCCAGGAAGTAAATGTGGAATGTGCCATGGCCCTGTGACCAGACGATCAGGAAGCATTTGAGGATCAGAGGAAAAGGTCAGCATTAGTGGATCACAAAGAACAAGTCTGACAGGGCCTAAGAGATGACATTGAAGCAAGATCAAGTTGGGCCTTACAAACCATGCACAGAATTTTTAGCTCTACCCCCCAAAAACAGGATATTATTAAATCACTTTAATACTGACATCATTGGAATTACCATGTATGCAGAACAGACCGAGGGCTGGAAGAAGCAGCAGGGAAATCAGTGAAGAGACACAAGGACTAGCTTTAAGGAGCTCATAGTTAGTGGAAGAAATTATTCCCAATTATTCAAGCAAGAGTTTGCACTTGTTATCCTCACATGGAAAGATGAAATGATCTCTACCAACAGGGGCCAAGATCTTCAACTATAGCTCTCTTGTGGATTTTTCCAGTAATTTTCCCATCTATACAGCAGAAAGAACTCCTTCCTTAAGATTCCCATATAAATATTAAAACATAATCACACAATAATCATAAAAGGAAAGGCTATACAAATATGTGACATTGCTGCTGCCTAAGTTGACATTCAAATTATAGCCTGCACTGGGGAGAAGTAACACAGGGCTGGAAACTCTGTGTCTGCGTTCTCATAAAAGGCAAACACAACAACAATAATAATGGTTTCCGTGATGCCACACCTGAAAAAGAAATGTGGGAAAATAGCCAAATTGGCTGGCAAGCCAAGTGGAGAGGGCGGTACAGTCAGTTCACCCAAGGCCATGACAGATGGGCTCCTGACAGTGTCAGAGTCGCATGTTGCTTCAGGCTCCAGCAAGCTCAATACAGTCGCAGGCAGCAAACAGCAAAGTCAGAAGGATTAAGTGACTCTGCTGCCTGCGTGTGTGTTGGCCCTATGGCAGGGTTTAGGAGATGCCAATTGGCACTCAAGCTGAAACTCTCATCTTAAAGAGAAACAAGCTCTGCCCTTTCACAGACCAGAATTTCTCCTTCTGACTTAACCCCTCCTAGAAAACCATCCTTGGCTTTGCAAACATATATAAAAAGACAGTCCCCATCTCTCTGCCCTTCCAATATGTATCTGAAAATCTCTATAAGGCACACATGCAAAATAGTTGCCAATCATCCTTTTTGGGATTGAACGGCAACCCGCCAATTGGCTGCCTGCATGTTATTCGCACTGCAATAGGAAACAAATTTCTTGCTGCAATTATCTTTGAATTTCTACTGTTTACCCCAGGAATAAACTAATTGTTGCTATAAAACACCCTTTCCCACACTGTCCAGCACACATCTGTAAATTCCAAGAGGGACAGAGTGAGCTGGTCACCAGTTGGCTACTGGAAAGGAATGGCAACTGGCCAACCGGAAGTCAGTTTATTATTCATGGTGGAATAGAACTTGAGCTTCTTATTGTAAATGCCATGCATGCTTCAGGTCTTGCCTTTTAAGTACACAGCTTGGACCTCAATCTTCAATAAGCCCATGTTTACTACTAGCTGTGAACTGATGGTACAGGAATAAGTTCCAGGTGGTATGTTAGATATTGATGATTACACATGGGATTTTTGTATTAGAGGAATTCACAGAAATAGGGTAAAATGCATTTTTTCCATCACCACCAAGTATTTGACCTGTAAGTAGAGGTTTAGTTCCAAATATCCTCTCAAGTTCTCTTCATTATATTTCCGTCATCAAGGTTGGAGGTTTTACCAATAGCACCTTCTGGAGTAGCTCACCCTCAGAATGATTATGATCTTGTGCCTTTGAAGAACTATAGTTTCTGCCTGAAACCTCTCCTGCTTCCGGATTGTAACAAGCATAAAAGTCTTTGAAGACCCAACCCAAGTAGGGAAGGTGATGAGAGGCACACTCGTCCCATAAGGACAGTCAGCAACTTCACAAGCAAAAGACCAACATGAGCCCAGTTGCTGAGACTAGAAGTGGGGAGACCCATAGGAGCCTATACTCATCAACATGTCTTTCAAATACTGTTAGCTATGCTTCATCCTCTGCTTCTCTCTGCCTCTTTTCTGGCTCTTCTTTTAGATGATGAACTTCTAATCACAGTGTCCAACATAAATAGCAGCCTCATGGCTATGTCCCCTTCAAGGGAAGTGCTTACCATCAGTGATTACACTCTCTGTGTGGCTGAGATACTTAAGGGAGAATCTAATTAATGTACTCCTGGTCAGTGTTGGCCAGCTCTCTCTGGGCCAGGTGTGCCACCCTGGATGAATCAGTTGTGGCTGGGAAACGGGTTCAATAGCTACCCAGGCCTATCATTTCAGTAAAGCCATGGACTGGTTCATGGAAGATTTTGTGAGTAACATAATAAAATAATCTGTTATGTAACTCACCACACTCTTGTGACCAATAATGGATGTATCTGCCTCCCCATACACACTCCCATCCATTATGCTATCTATTCCCTTCCAGGTCCATATGTTAACTTTCTGCCAATTATCACTTAGCTGAGTCCCTGGAAAATACAATAAATACACTTTCAATCACTGTTTGCTGAGTAAGCCTTTAAAATATAAATTAGATTGTGTCACTCCCTTGCTTAAACACTTCAGTGGTTTTTCATTGTACCTAAAATAAAATCCAAATTTCTTTTTGGGATCTCAAAGGCCCTGCAGAATCTGGTCCCTCCTGCATCTCAGCTCATCATATGCCTCTCTTCTCTTCATGCATAGTACTCAGCCACACAGGTTTCACCTTTTATTTCCTCTAACATACCAAAACCTTTCCTGGCTCATGATCCTCTGTCTGGAATCTTCTCTCTTGTTCTTCAAATGGCTGCCTCATTCCAATTCCCGTCAGGTTGCAGGTAAATTTTACTTAATCAGAGAAGCCTTTTTTTACCAATCTCCCTTTCCAATAATATTCTCAATCACTCTAGTCTGTTGGGATAGTTC
This sequence comes from Tonatia bakeri, assembly GCA_004024845.1. NCBI lineage: Eukaryota > Metazoa > Chordata > Mammalia > Chiroptera > Phyllostomidae > Tonatia > Tonatia bakeri. Next base: position 190,428 of record PVIA01001547.1, on the reverse strand, counting down.
ATAGTGTTGATCACAATTTTGGGTTACTTGTAAATTGATTTACTTATTTACTGTCCTTATCTCATGTTAAACTGTAATCTTCAGGAAGTAGACACATGTCTCTTTTGTTCTTTCTAGTAATATATACAGAACCTAATACATAATAAAAATCTGTCAATGGATAAATGTATGGGAAGATAATGATTCAAATTCTCGCTTGGTCACTGACAGTGAGCTTGGGCAGAGTGCTCTCCTTTCTAGGTTTCCATTGCCTCTTCTGCAAAATCAGAAGAGTCCAAGGCTGATATAATAACCATTATTCCTGTTCTCCTAAGAATTGCCAAGGTTCCCTCTTGGAGATGCTTTCTCTAGCTGCAACCACTGCATACCTAGCCTGAAGGAGTATTTTGCAGTAGTTTCTTAGTTCCTGTGAAGTCTCTGGAGATAGGAAGAAGTAGCAGTTGAAGAAGGAGAGAAGTCTGAGTGGAATTTTTGAGAATCCTGAAAATATCTTTTAAGAAGGAAGAAATTCCTAACTATGTTTACACAATGTATGATATAATATTAATGCTTATTTTGAACATGTTCATGTTTTAAGCACAGAAACATTATAATGAAATATAGCTATGCTATATGTAGAAAACTATCGATATTTTCTTCAACAAAAATATTATTCAAGTGCTCACCAAGTGTCAATTATGTACATTAAAGACCATCATTCATCTACTACCTCAGTTAATGTGACAAAACCTGCATGACGGAATGCGATTTCAGGGATCTCATTGAACCATGCCCCCAGTATTCACATCTTTGTGGGTCACTATACTCAATGAGGCTGAGTTTGGCCATGTGACCAGCTTTGGCCAATAGGGCATTAGCAAGAGTAATTCAGTGGAGACCTGATACATTCTTGCACATTGGAGCTTACTCTCTTGAACTGTTCCTCCACAGAACCACGACACCACGCTACAAGACAATATAAGCAGCCACACAGAGACACCCACGTGAAGGAAAATCTAGAACCGCAGCCCCAGCAGAGGTACCAGGGGACAGCCAGAACAAATAGCCAAGACTGTGAGTGTAGACATTTTGAACCTTCCAGATGTCGTGCAGTGACACCCCATAAAACAACTTCCCAGTCAATGCATAAATCGTGAGAAAAAATAATTTATTGAATTTGTTATTATTTTAATCAATGGAATTTTGGAGTGGTTTGTTACTCAGCAACAGATAACCAAAAATACCTGAGGAAGTAAATATCACCCCATTTGCAAAAAAAACTGTGACCCAAAACTAGTGAAAGATCAGATGCACGTCATGGTTATAATTCTGACTTATTCATCCTTCCTTCTTTCCTTGGCAAATAGCAAGTTAACCTTCAAAATACATCTACAGCTCCAATGAAGAGGAGGCCCTGTGTGGATCACAGGTCCCTGTTCCCTGCACCCCAAAGCCACACATGGTTGAAAGCAGCTGGCAACTGACTGAAAAACAGCCATAACATCAACTGACCGGCAACCTAAGCCTGGCTTGGGATGGCATAAAAAATCAAACTAAACCCATTAGAGTCCCTCTCCTAAGAATTCTAACTGAAAATACTGAATGATTATGGCAAATGGGTAGAAGAAACTGAAGCCAACGTGAGCATGGTAAGATGGGGTAAGACAGATCATAACGCACTAGAGCTGTAAGACGGCATAAAATAAAATAATATAAACAAGCAGAAGCTATAAGGTAGAAAAATAACATTAAAGAATTCAGGTAAATAATGTAATGGGTGATATTCAGAAGCAGAAAGGGGGCAGAGGGAGCAGAAGCAGGAAAAGGAAACAGTGCTCTGTGTCAGAGACTCCACATGGCCCCCTCTAACTGCCTGGTTTCCTGATGGTTTCCCAGTTATTAACATAAGAGGCTATGGTCTTTTAATAAACTGATCTTTTCTTAAAGTAATTTGAGTAATTTTATATTCCCTGCAGCCTTGACAGTCACACTGAAACAAATTTTAGACAGGAAATAATTCCCATTATGGAAAATTTACCAAAGAATGATTATGATTTTTCTAGTTCTTTTTAACAAGTGTGTAATTTCCAATGAGTAGGTTCCCAGGATTATTAGGTGGAGGCAATAAAGGGGGGAAAGCCTGGGAACATTTCCCATGACAATTTTCTACCCAGAACGACTTTATGCTGGACCAAATAATTCCAGTGACCCTCATTATTTGATTGTCAGATTCTGGGTTTAGAGTTTAAGGGCCCAGTGTCTGCTTCAGACACTCGCATCCACAACTTCTCATTTGACTTAATTTCCCTTGCACATGAGAGTGCATGCATGCATGGTAACTCACCCCCAAAACCTGTAGCACCCATGATTAGCTGTATCAAACCTTCCAGTCTAGAAAAGAAATGAATAAACTAGTGTGGGGAGGGGTGAGAGGAGATGAGGAGATCAGGGCCGCAAGAGAGGTTAATCCCACAAATAAATTTTTATTTTAAACCTGTATTTGATTAGAAGATTTGAACCCCTAGAATAATTCACTTTGGTTTCTCTCTGTCAGATTTATGAAGTTCTCCCTTAAAAAATGTGTATATTGCTGAAAGATTGTAAAATTTAATAGCAAACAGATTACGCACTTAGGAACAGACTAAGCACAATTAGCACTCACATTCCTCCCACTCCTATAAATAACTTGGTTTCCTTTCCATGTCTGCAAATTTCATTAGAATGGTGGGGGGAAAGGGGGATAGGAGAAGGAATAAAGAAAAGCCTTCTGAATTTCTTTCTTTACAAACTATAGATCCAGTCACTCAATCAGCGGCTTTGTATTTCCCAGGAAGGGAAATGGGGCTGTGAGAGGAGGCAGAGTTAAGATAATTGCTCCCACCCCACCCCCACCATACACCCCTAGCTTTGAAGGAAATTTTTCTGCATATGAATTTGAAATTCACCTGCTATATATATTTGCTGTTCCAGCAGGCAACCTGTTTTATGATTCTTCTTCCACAATGAGCCTCCCACAATTTTAAATTCTATATGCTTTGGAGATGCTACATAATTCAGCAGTTACTGTTAATAATGTCTGTGAAAAAGAAAAAAGATTCTTAAATTCTCATTTATTAGAAGCCAAACACAAGTGTTAGTGAGAGGAAGATAATGGAAAAGAGTGAAAGTCTAAAGCATGAAATACACAAGTCCCTTCAAATTCTCTTGAGTCCCCCTCTCCCTACCTCAATCCTTTCTAAGGAAAGGTTTATGCCTAAATAAACCTTGGTAGCTCTTGGGTTTATGTTAATTTTTTGGATGGGATTTGTTTTTAAAAGGTGTAGTAGAGTATTTGTTCCATTTTCTTGTACTATGTAAAGGATAAAACATTCTTTTATCATTATCTGGATATTTCAAAGCACTCTTAAGTAAAACTTCTTGACCTAAAATTGTGTGTGAAACTAAGTTTAATCTGTAAATTCTGGGATAGTTAACAGGGCACCCAAAGAACCAACTCCCCTCCTAACAAAATCTTTAGAGATCAATTTCATGGAGTGAACCTTTTTTAAATCAGTAAATGAGACACAGAACACTAAAAAGAGTTGAGATCTTTTAAAAAGCAAGAATTATTTGATATGCTTTCATGTCTTAATCAGAGATATCTGAGACCAGAGAACAAAGCAAGCTCAAGTAAAAACAAAATCATTGGAAACATTTTCTGGTAGGAGGCTAATGTCTGGAGTTTATAAAGAACTCCTACAATTCAACAATACAACAAACACGCTGATTTTAAAATGGGCAAAAGACTTGAACAGACAAATGACCAATAAGCACCTGAAAAGGTACTCAACCTCACTAATCATTAGAGAACTGCAAATCAAAACAACAATGAAATACCTCTTCACATCCATTAGGATGGCTACTATTTAAAAAAAAAGAACAAAAAACAAAATAACAAGTGTTAGCAAAGATATAAAGAAATCAGAACTCTTGACTGTTGTCAGTAATAATGCAAAATGGTGCAACCATGGCAGAAAACAGCATGGTGGTTCCTCAAAAAATTAAAATTAGAATTACTATATGATCCAGAAATTTCACTTTCCTTCTAGATATATCTTAAGATTTAAAAGCAAGATTTTAAGAGATATTTGTACATCCATGTTCATAGAAGCACTATTCACAATAGCAAAAATGTGGAAGTAACCTGAGTGTCCACAAATAAATGACTAGATAAAGAAAATGCATACAATGGAATATATTCTGTTGTATATATCCATACAATGGAATACAGCTCAGTCTTTAGAAAGAAGAAAATCCTGACATTAGTCTACAACATGAATGAGTCTTAAGGACATTATACTAAGTGAAAAAAAGCCAGTCACAAAAAGACAGATATTGTATGATTCCAGTATAGGAGGTACCAGAATAAGCAAATTCATAGAGAAAAACAGGAGAAAGGTAGTGTGATGCTAAGATCTGGGAGAAGGAGAGAATGTGGAATTAGTATTTAATGGGGACATAGTTTCAGCTTTGCAAGATGAAGGGAGTTCTGGAGATGGATGGTGGTGATGGTAGCACAACAATGTGAATGCACTTAAAATTACTAAACAGTACACTTAAAATGATTAAGATGGTAAATTTTATGTACATTTTACCATAATTAACCCTTTAGTTTTTAAAAGGTGTCATTATTATAATGCTAATGGGAGAATTTTACCTGACCCAGTTTCTAAGAAATAGAGCGAGACCCTTCATAAGAATTAGAAAAATCATGAGGTGGCTCTTTCTCTTCCTTCCCCTCTCCCTCCTCTTCCCTGTTCTTTTTCTCCTTCTCCTTCTTTCTCCTTCTCCTTTTCCCCCTTCCTCCTCCTCCTCCTCTTTCTTTTCTCTCTGTCTCTCTCTGTCTTTGTCTCTGTCTCCTCTAGGATTCTCTGCTTCTGCTCTGTGGCAGACAAACTCTAAAGTGGCCCCCAATGATACCCCTGTCTTCTGGGACTTAAGCTCTTATGTAAGCCCTCTGAATGTGGCAAGCACTAGTGATTTGCTTCTAACCAACAGAATATTGCAAAGATGATGGTATGTCACTTCTCTGATTCCATTACATTACGAGTATACTATAACTTCTGTCTGGCTAGTAGACACTCTCCTTCGCTGGCCTGGATGAAGCAAGCTGCCATCTTGCAAGCTACCCCATGAAGAGACCCACATGACAAGAAGCTGAGGCCCAGAGGCAATAGCAAGCTAGAAAATGAATCCTGTCAACAACTAAGTAAGTGAATTTGGGAGTGGATCCTTCCCATAGGCATCTTCACACGAGACCTCACTGTCAGCTGACACCTTCAATACAGCCTTGTGATAGTCCCTGAGTCAATGAGCCCAGTTCAACCATGCCCAGATTCTTGACCCATAGAAATTGTGAGATACCAAATGTGCATTGTTTTAAACCACTAAGTTTATGCTAATAAACTTGTCACAAGTATATAACAAATACACATGCTCTCCTCTATATTTGTATGAGAAATATATACGAATATAGTTCTTCTCTAAAGACAGCCTCCTCTACAAGGACTTTAGCTTTCACATATACCTATGATGGGATTTGCACCTGGCCATGACATTGACTCTAGCTCCAGTGTTGTTCCTCATAGGCAACCTAACTGCTAACGGGGTGTCAATTCCCAGTTCCTAGGGGCATCGGATTAGCACAGTTGCAATCAAACATTCACTGTGCCAGAGAGCACCTGCTGCTAACAGGTCTGCATTCCCAGTCATCAGGACTGGAGTTGGAGGTAGACTTTTCATTTTAAGGGGTGTTGCAGGAGGCCATTTCCAGTGTCTTGAGCACATTACACCTGTCTTCCCCCTGTTTTCTCTTTCTTTTGAAATAAAGTCAAAGGCCAGATTATTATGAAAGTTCAGAATTCTTCTTTCTATATATACAAAATAGTACTAATGATAATAATATCTAAGCTCTGCAACTACAATAAATATAACCAGTATACTATACATATGAACAATGTCCACATTACCTAATCTTGCAACTAAACCCCAACATCTCTAACATTTACATATTCTAGTGGACTTCCCAGGTGCCTTTCCCAGGTATTCAAAATTAAATCAGCACTCAAAGTAACTTTTATTTTAAAAATTACTAAATGGTGAAATATTCCCAGTATGATCAGTTCAACTTCAATTAGAAAAATGTTTTATAATGTTTACCCCAAACCATATTTTCCTAGGCATAAATACTAAAATATCATTCAATAACGCCCACTGTACCACTGTTTTTTCTTTTGTATGTGTTTTGGCTAGCTGCCCAAAATACTTTTTTGAAGCAAGGCTATATTTATAAAATAAAGGGAGAAAATTTCTTTCCTTTCTCCAAAGGCCTGTTTATTTTAAAATCAACAAGAGATGAGGGAGACATTTTGGAAATATATCCCATAAGGAGGCAGACTAGAAATCCTGGGGATCTCTGCTAGCTTAAATTCTTTTAAGCTACTCCTGAATAGAACTAGGGAGTATATATTAGCCTATGGGTGGATGTGTTTTGCTTAAATCAGGAGATAAATCGTTAAATTCTTTGGTGTTTCCAAACACAGAGCAGACTTCTACCTCTTCTCCAAAAAAGTTGCATAATTAATAAAATTCATATCATTGAACCAATTCTTTGCTCTTTTTGCTTGCAAAAGTCAAAGTTTATTTTCCTATTCTTCCTTTGAAGAAAGACACTTGTGATAGATGGTGGATGACAGTCCAGGAATTTGACCAAAATGACAGTACACGCCCTATAAGCAGCTGTGGGTTGGCTATGGTTCTGTCTTTTGTGCACATCTAGTGCAATGCAGCCAATGGAAAATAACAGTCACATTTGAGTTGCCATTAATCCAAAGGGCATTTGCATTGGGTGTCAAATATATACAAATGCAGTCGTCAGAGTCACTTGGGCTTACAAATACAGGGAAACAGATAGAAAAGCTTTGGCAATCTACAGTTTAAAACCTCTCTATATACATTATGTCTGATTTCAACTATTTACAAATTGTGGCACATCAAGGCAGGCCTGGAGAGAAGGCAAGGGTAAGGCCACTTGGGTGTATGGAATTTGGGTCAAAATTCATATAAGGAGATAGGCGTAGTCACCACTGTCCCCACCTGCTGTGTTCCAGTGGCTTGGCTGGCCTAACTGCCCTGGACATACTAGCATCCTTGCCTGGTCTGTGTAAGGCACTGCAAGAGAAGTCTCTTACAAGTGACAGCAGGATTGGGAAGAAAGGCAACTATGTTTGCTTCTTCCATCCCACAATGAGTAGTTTCTTCCAGTCTGAGAAAAGAGGGAATCTCAGATTTGAAGGTTGCCACCTGTGGTCCCATTATTGGTAATTAATATATAGCACAGTGATATGATATAGGCATTCCCATAATCTTTAGCATCCCATAGATATAAAGCCATGTATCTATAATGTTCAACTAGGTCCCAGGGTCCACACCCTCTATCCCAAACAACTGATATAACATAAAAAGGATGTTTTCAGTCTTTGGCTCTGTTTGAGAAAAGATGATAGACCATCTTGTTATATCCCTAAAACAGTGACTTAGCATTGGATCAGTATGATTTGGGGCACTTCTTTTAGAATGCAGATTCCCTGGCCCCGTCTCTGGCTTCTAATTCAGTCCACCGGGATCTGAAGCCCAGAAATCTGTTGTAATAGAATGCTCAACATCTATCAAGGGTTATGGACAACTGGACTATAAGGGGCACCTTTGACTTGATCACACCAGTAAACTCAGCCTGTTATGTTCAGGAGGATGACAGGGAGAAAGGACAAAGACTAGCCAAGGGACTCCATGCTGTGTGTCATGAATTTGCACACGTATCATCATGTGTGATCTCCATGAGGAACCTGTAGGGGAGACTGTTTTTGTCCTGTTACATACAAGTAAATTGAGACTCAAAGAATTCAAGTATAATTCTCCCAGGGTCACGTGCTTACTAAGTAGAGTTGACTGACTGCCACTTCAGAACTCTTCTTGTCACACGGCACTGTCCCTTACCCTCCACAGGTGCTGGCCTTGTGATCATCAAGTATTATCAGAGAGGTCAGAGGAATTGCCTTGATGAAATCCACTCTTTTGTGAAGATATTCTGGATTCTTCTCACATCACAAAGTTATGGATTGTGAAGGGATGTTACAAGTCATCCAGTTAATGTTCTCATATTTCAGAAGAAGAAGCAGAAATGGAGAGCTGAAATGCTTTGCCTAAAGACACATGGTTACTGAGAGAGCCAGCACTAGAACCCGGCTCTTCTAATGTGGACTTCAGTATTTTTCAGTTGTTGTAGTGTTTTCCAAAATATAATTATAGCCATTTCTTAAATATATCAAAAATTAATATGTGACCATGTAAACTCTTACACCAAGTTGTTGTCTTAGGGCCAACATGAAACAAGCTTAGGACCTCCTAAAAAATACACTCCTGAATTCATTGATGCAAAGCTGTGTGATTATATCTCCAGGTATCTGTTCTAGTTGGAACAACCTAGAATTGCTAAAAATTCTGTTACTCTCTTCAACAATCTTGCCACACAGCTGCTCCCTACCAAAGTTTGGCCTCCAGAATTATCAAGAAATTAGTCATAGTAACTTCTAACTTTCAGGAAATTCTGTGCTCACTTTATGTGAATGTTGCTGAGGCCAAAGAAATGGGAAGCCTGCAAAGTGGTCCCTGTACCTGTACCTGTCAAACCCCAAGGCAAAAGATCAGAGGGGGAGAGAAAGAGGAAAGAAGGGATGGAAAGTGGGAAGTGTATATATGTGTTTGTACATGTATATACATATAAATTAATGCTTCCTCTTTCCATATCAGTTAACTCCTACTATAGTTAATCTTTTCTCATCCTCTTTCCTGATATCATATCAGCAGTAGAATGATCTCTAAATTCATGGTGCAATGACACCCAGAGAGCTGAAAGAGTTCATGTAGCTGATTTAGGCATCAACTCCTGTGTAACAATGCCAACCGTAAAATTAATGACTTCCTCAATGCATATATTCCTCAGTGTTTCCTGGGCTCCATGGGCTTCATGGAGTCCATCTGGATAACCACGTCCATGTTACCTAGAACAGTGTCTGAAACACAGGAGGTAGTTAACAAATACTTTCTGAATGAATGATAGGGGATGACATGATATGACATTGCATAGCAAAATCATTGAATTACTGTACACATGACTGAGGTCTCAAAATCCAAGATTTGGTTTTCCCAATTCAAACTATATTCAGTGAATAAAGAATACTAAAATCGGTAAAAGTTTGTGAGCAAAAATAGGTTAACCACTATTCATTGCTAACTAGTGCCAGATCAAAGAGAACTTCATAAAGACATTATAGAAAATAAGTCAGGCTTCTCTGAGATCAGAAATCATCAGTATATAATAAATAAATTAAAAACAAAGAGGAAATTTCCAACACGTAGTGGAAATTCATCAAGCTAATCAGAGAAAAGAGAAAGAAATAATACTTGTTTTAAACATGTTGGGAAAATGTGTGTGTATCCCATATGACTACAGTTATATTAATTTTTGTATTCTCTCTACATTTTGTATTTCAAACTTCTATAATAACCATTTGCTATCTGGGATGGAAAATAAGTAAATTATGTTTTTAAAAAAGTTGCGGGGGGAGGGAGAGAGAGAAGGGAGGAGGAAAAACACCTCATAAAATGAGAAGAGACAGGCTATTTCTTCATGGTTTTAAAACCACTGATTGAAAATGGATAAAAGTCAAATCAACCAGTTGTTTTGTCTCCATGACACTAAACACTACTGGTTTTACTTTTTCAAAGAATATCTTGAACCGATTAGTTATTTTGGCATGATGGAGACACACCACCATGTGAACAAGGAAAACAACATATGAGCAATTGGGGAAGGCCATGGCCATGTGGAATGATGTTAAATAACTTAAAAAGACCAAGAAATTAACATCTTAAGAAATTAACATCTTTTAAAATTTTCTGCAGAGAATCAGTATGTTCCAGTCAATGGGAAATATCTGAAATTTTGGACTCTGAATCCCTGGGTTCTATTACCCATCCTTTCTCAACAGGTAGACCTGTGAACTAAAGCAGGTAATTCGAATGTTCTTCCTCTTCTGTAAAAACTGGAACAGTAATTTTTATTCTACTCATTCTCAGTACTATTGTAGGTAGGGAAATGTTTAGAAAATCACATTTTCTAAATTAGTGACCAGTGGTTTACTCACTGTCTCCAATTATAATGTTTCTTCAAGAGAAGACAAGTGGTAAAGTGTGGAGACAAGATGTGAAGGATCAGAAAAACCTGAGTTTCAGTGATATCATGGTGTAATGGCAGAGCTTAAACCAACACCCAAGAACCTCTGAATTGGACCTCCTCACTACACTGTGCAGATTCTCTGCCAACAGCACACATAGTCAAGTGCTGATTTCATGTCAGATGACCACCCTTGGTACTGCCAATTACTCCCCATTACAAATTCAGTTTAAAGAGTTTACATCACGTGTGAATAGGGTAACATAAAATAATTATCTAGTTATGACATAATCATGTGCAGTCAATTAAATACTTTCCCGAGCTGTTTTCAATCATCATGAGATGATAATGTGAGGGCCTTTATAACTGTGTTAACATTTGTTTTGCAGAGAAATGGCAGTGGCATTGAGCACAGTAGCTTTATGGTGTGCCTTACACACTCAGTGTTGACTATGCCAGGCAAACACAAACAAAGACACAACCCTACATGAACTGACTACAGACTGTTAGTTTCTGGAGCACACCCTTTGTGCTTACACTTGGTTTTTATTCCTTACATGGAGTACATCTTCAATATAGTAGGCATGAATTTTTTTATCACTCAGTGGCATTTAAAGTCTCTCAGTAAAATAGAAGGGTTATGACAGCTAGTCTGTACTAGACCTGAGAGACTTTAAAGAGGTCTTTCATTGGAGCACTGCGGTAACGAAGTGTACCACACTTTAGTGAGCTGCATTCAATGGAGACTCAAAACAGGCCTCCCCTTCTGCACCTAACCCAACAGCACCACGTTCAAGCAGTCCTAGAGTCCCTGGACTACTTGTGGGCACAGTAGCTCCCGACACCAACTCAGGACACTGTACAAATGTGTGTGTGCCTTGGGCTCCTCCATTATCCAACAGAAACTGATGCCGTGAATAACCAGATGCAGCGGCAAGTGCCCCAGCTTTCCACAGGATTCTGTAAAATGCTGATGGAGCAGGAAACAGCCATAAAAGTCCCCTGAAATCCTCTAGAGATGTCCTGTAACATTTTCCATGGAAATGCCATAAAATATTCCATGCAATTAGCTTCACTTAAAGAAACATTTGTCAACTTGCTTTACCTTCTCAAAGGTGACATTTTTTTTCTTTAAATATGTGTCATTTATAAAAATGTTTGCTGTTTTAACAGAATGTATAGATATTATTATCACTCCTGGATTCTGACTGACAGCAAACTAATAATAGCAAGATTTAGTTCAACTAAAGCCAAAGTAAAATATGTAAATGAGGAGCAAAGTTGGGGGTGGTAGAGTATAGAATGTGGCTGAAAAGTTTTTTAAAGATGTTTTTTGGAAAGTCAAAGTCCTACATTTTTATGGGTCTATTTTCCAGTTTCAGAAAATGTGGAATTTCCTAAGAACAGAAATATTCACTGTTATCCTTGTAACCCCAGAGAATTCATATGAATTAAAATTAACTCCCAGGCTCCTAATCTGATGCCCAGAAAATATGTTGCAAATCCACCTATATTTCCCAAAGCAGGGGTAACGTGACCACGTAGTCACCACATGCTGGGGATGGAAAACAGGTGTGTGGGTGAGGCTTCCTGGCAGGAGCGCCTCACGCTCCATCCCCAGGTGGCTTATCTATAGTCTGCTCCAGACTTGGGTCACCCCCACCTTGGTGTGCAGTGATTTTCCACAGGGTGACTGCCGAAGTGCCGGATTACCACAGAACAGTCTCCCTCCCCAAAGTAACGACACCTCTGTGTTCCTTGTATTGCTCCCACAAGTCCCTGCCATCTGCAGCTGCTCACGACCTTGCCCGCATTTGCCCAACAGCCATTTGAAACTGAATATTCCCTTGTTCGAGCTGACTGGGTTGTTTTATCATGTTTCTGCTCAGATTCCTCTATGTCATTGGCTTCTCCAAATTCTTCTTGCTGTGCTTTGGTCCCACAGAATAAGGGACAATGTGAGTGAAAAGCTTCATACAGCTTTAAAAGACAATTTTTAAAGTTTGGAGAGACTGGACCAATGGGGCAGGGCAGAGCCAGGACATGGAAGAAAGGTCAAGGAGGGGGCCTTAGGCTCAGTGCCTGTGACCATCAGGAGTCGCTATTGAGACAGGTGTAGAAAAGCTAGAAATATAGACATGAAACTGAGATAATCTGTCAGAAGACACGAGCAAAAGACATACATCGAAACCTAATTTGTCAGGCTAAAGCAATCTTGAGAATGTGACCCACCAGGAGGGATCCACCTGAGATCAGCAAAGGCAGTATCCAGGAGGTATAAGAATGGGTAAAATTTATCAAGAGAATGAGCTCAAAAATCATGATGGGTACATGGCCTTTTCTTGATAAATTTGTGTGAACTGTGACTTAATTGCATGCAACATGAAAAGCCTGAGGTCTAATTATGTCACTCTTTTGATTGCAGCCTTGGAGTCCTGTTGTATGACAAGATCTAAATTAGGGCTCAGGAATGAATAAGCAGGATGTACAGATGCAAGGACTAAGAGGTGAAAAGGACACTGCTGACCATCCAAACTGTTCCCAGAATGCTCAGGGCCCTGAGATAGGTCGAGGACTCTCAGAGAGTGGCATGTCACCTGCGACTGTACCAGAGCCTGATGCCAGCACCCCTCCTACAGGTCCTTCTCTTAGGGCTGACTCACTGCATCTAGCCCCCCATCTTATGTATAAGCCCAGAATTTCAGTTTAACTTACACTGAAAAAAGAATATAGTCTCAGAAGCTGAATTATCTACTTGTGAATGAACAGTATGAGCTATCCTCGTTCAAAGCTGACGACGTGAGCCAACATATTCTTCAGGATGAGCATAGAATATTGACGAGGACAGTTAATACGTGGTCAGATTGGTTCATGAAATCAGCCTAGGAAAACACAACAAAGTCATCTCAACAATAGGGATGGGCCTACCAGTGTACCAAAGGTGCTTACGTCCATCCGCTAAGGCTTCATCTCCCCTGGGTAGCACTTAAAAGGACACTGCCAATATTTACCGCTGTGGGTTTTCTACTTGCATTGCTCACATACCCCACTGATGCATGCTTTTTAAAATACATTTCATCAGGCTCCTCTTCAGTCTTCTAAGCTAAGGAATCTTTCATTCCCCTTAAATTGTCTTTACACATCTCTGTAGTGATCTACATAAGAATATACTGATTTTAAAGTTCAAGTCCTGGAGACCCATCTCACATCTCTACTTTCCAGTTCTTAGAGGAAGGAGGGTTGTCAGGTATTTCACTAGAGTCTTCAAGTATAGAAACAGAAGTGGCTGGTTTTTCTTCTCATTTAAAAATTTGATGGGATTTTTTAAAAGCCTATTATTGCACTTTCTCATTTATATGTTCATATCAACCCACCCCAAATCATTTTAGTCCTCCCAGGATGCCAGACACAGGAAGCTCTTTTTATCAAGGTCATTAATGAATTCACACTAACAAAGGAGCTTTATCTGTCTTACGTTCAGTATTTGCAGAGGCAAAATTGTGAACTTCTCTAGCAAAACCCTGGCAAGTGATAATCAGAAGTATCGAGGAAACAAATGAGAAAAGAAGATAAGTTTGTGCAAATCAAATTGGTATTTTCAAAAGCCGAAGTTAAAAGAGTAAGACAGATTTAAGGCAAACTCAGAATTATACAATGGAAAAATACTGCACTGAAGATTAAAGGCCTGCCTGCTAAATAGATAATGCCAAATTTGATGAGAAAATACATTTCCTTTCCTTTGAAACATTAGTTGATATTTTCCACTTTCACTGGAAAGAAATGAGCTCGAAGATGTCACTCAACACTTGGAGAGAGGGGCCTCCCCTTCCAGATGCAAAAGCACGGAGGAAGTGCCGAAATGTTTTTTCTGTGAAGTACAAGCCCCTGGAAAGTTCAGGATCAGCTCACAGACTGTGAAAAATCTGCTTTGGGTCTTTTGTTGTTTGGCCGTGAACATGTTTCTCTCTCAGAGAATCTTGTAAAGAGGTTGGAAACAGGAGAGAGAAGTGGGTGAAAAGAAAGGACTTTTGCATTCCTGCAGGACAGGTCCTCTGCCTCAAGGTTTTACTTTGCTCTTGCCTTTGAACTCACCTTTTACCTGGGCTTTAATTTGCCACAGGTAACCGTTGATATCTCTCTCTCTCTCTCTCTCTCTCTCTCTCTCCTGTGTAGATTAGGGAACTTACATACCAATTTAACTAAAATACTGTTATCAGGAGACCTGAGACATTTTCTCACTAGTCACCTCATCCAGTTTTGGCCTGTGGGCACTTTGCTTGCCTCCTATAATGTCTTCGCCAAGCTGAGTTAGAATCTCAGCCCTCTCTGATTTTTCTCCATCTTAGAAGCACCACAAAGATTAGCTTATTTGTTCACAACTGTATGCTCTCTGCTCCAGAGGAAGTTCAGCTTCATGTGCAGGCTTCATACAGGCTACCTTGCTATTACCATCTTAAAATTCTTAATAATTTTTTAACAAGGAACCCTGAATTTTTATTTTGCACTAGGCCCTGCAAATTCTGTGGCCAGGTCTGTCCGTGAATCTTTTTCCCCACCTGAAAGCTCAGTCTAATGGGGCAAAACACACAATGCTGATGGAGAAAGCACCTCACTTAAAAAGCTGAGGGTGGCCAGCTGCGGCTCCGGCCGCACACACTTGTCACATTTGTCAAATATTCAAGAGCATGCATGTATTTGCTTGGTCACTGCTCTAAGCAAAATAAAAGCCTCCGGCCATGTCACATGCTAACGTCCAAGAGAACTGGAGACCGTGATTTGCATTAATTGAAAAGTCGTGTCCAGACCTCAGCCCTTGCTCCCAGAAAGTTCAGGGCACAACTCATGAATTCCAGGAATGCACGGAAAGAGAACCAAAGAGCAAAATTGGATTTCCACCTAAGTTTAGAAATCAAAGGCTACTGACCCAGTGCTTTAGCTGAGGTCCTTTACTAGAAATGGTAACAAAACCTCATTTTATCCTTTCCATATCGTTTCTTAGCTTCATATTGACAAGAACAAAGTGAATATGAAAAATACTTCCTGGCTCAGAATTTTAAAAAGTCTCTTTTACTTCTATGGGGGAAAGATTTACCACCCCCTCTGTTTTCCTGTCTCTATCACTTCCCTCTCCTTCCCCCGAATACACGTAGTGTTGGAGGGACAGAGGTGAGGGGTTGGACTCTACCTTCTCCTCATTCCTCTTACTTTTTATCTCTATCAAGCATGCTGCCTGTAGAACAGCTGCTTGCTTGTGGAAGGCAGCTATAGCTCACACCTCAGCAGACTCACAGACTTTACGACAAAAGGGTGTGGCAGCACCAGTTCTTCAGAGTGGGCCATCTGTACCCACCAATCCTATCACACACCTGAAGCTCACACTTCTGTGCAAACCCGTGTTAAAATCTTAGCCTCACAATCAGAAAAATCGGGATACTGACTAGACATTTGATGGTATTAAGAAGTCATTTTAACCTAGGCGTAAAGTAGTGTTGTGGTATATTTTTAATAAATATTTATCTTTTGAAATTCATACTGAACTATCTGGGATTTGATCCAAAATAACTGAACTGGGGGGAGTACCACTAGGGTAAGAGTAGCAGAGGTGACAGGTTGGCTGTGGGTTGGTAATTTGTGCGATTTGGTGATGGGTTCAGGAAAGTAAGCTATAATATATGTATGATATTTTCCATAATGGAAGCTTTTTTAAAATGTATTTAATGTAGTGCATATTTATTTTGACTCTACCATTTCTCAGCTGTGCAACATTAGGCAAACTGCTCTCTGAGCTTATTTCATCTGCATAGTTTTCACAGTAATCCCTGCCTCTTGGAGCTTGTTGTGAGAAACAGACGAGACAGTGCATATGAAGTAACCAGCGTGGAGCAGACATGAAGGGAAGGCTTCTGCGCCGTGGCCGGATGACTTCTTCCAACCCAGGGCATCCTTCAGGTAGAATCTGCTACTGGCCCTCAATGCAATGGATTCCTTTCTTTTGTCTACACGTCAGCCTGAGTCTAGACTGAGCTCAAACTTCTGCTAACTTTTTGAAATCAGATAGGGCTTTAAGAATTCAGCTTGCTGAGTGGAAAGCTAGAGTCTTAATCTCCTGTGTGACCTCCCTTCCAACTCCTACCCCTTTCAAAAGAACACAAATATACATTTGGATTTTCCATAAACAAGAGCACGGGCCAAGCAGGTTTGTGCAGATTGCAGAAAAATGTTCCTTTGATTCGGATCCTGAAAATACATCTTTGAATGATTGTACTTAAGAAACAGCATCAACAAGAGCTCTCTTACCAAACCAGTTCCAAGTTGAGGCTGCCTTTTACAAAGAACTAATAAAATGAAGTTACAGCAGCAACTGATGATTATCTCAATGGCAATGATCTTCTGAACAACTTTTAATTAATTGCCGTTTTCACCCAACCTGCAGCTGAATCACCTGATTCACCGGAATGTTAATAAGAGTAAACAAAAATGAACACTGACCTACTACTATTTACTTAGTTGATCTGCTATGTTGGATATCCTTATGAGAGTGCCACCAGTGTAAATAAATGCCATGATCTTCCAAGAGGGTTGCTGGAATCAAGTGGAGTAAATTGATTTTCTCAACATAAGTAATAGAGAAAAAGTATTTGCCAGTTTTTAACCTTAATAGTACTGTCTCCTCCACTTCCAACTATTTTGGTGAACCTTAACTCCAGTGCCCATACACTAACTTCCGGGGAGAACAGAGCCTCCCCTTGGGAATTCTTGTATCACAAAGAGGCATCCCTGAAAACAGCCTTTACAAATTAGGCATGCTCTCTTTAAAGCAAGAAATAACAGGTTTGCGAACTACAGCACTGTCTGCAACAGACAATAATCAACAACACAGGGAATGCCCGTTGGCAACGGGCAGCTGTAGAGAATGACTTGGAGGATTTTCCTGAGGCGTCAGTGAAGAAGAAAAACAATACTGCAAAAGAGCATCATATCTCATTTTATGAAACACAAAATGATGAAAACAGTCTGGGCTGGGAGGGGGCCGTGCCTAAGATCACCTGAGTACAGGGATAAACACTGAAGAACGCACGTTACGGTGCTACTGTAGCTTCCCGGCTGGGGAGTGCAGGCAGAGCTGGAACGCGGAGCAGTGACGTTGGGAAGGATGGGAAAAGTGTCGCGTGTGGTGGAGTCCCGTGTAAGTCACACTGTGTGTGTGTGGGTGTGCGCGCGCGCGCCGACAGAGGTGTGTGAGAGAACACACACCTAAATGATCACAGTGGTTGTCAGAAAGCAGTAGGATTACACACGACTTTTACTTTCCTTTTTAACGTTTTATATATTGTTAGATTTCTTTACATTAACCTTATAGCTTTTATATAATGAGGACAAAATGAAGCCTAATTGATCATGGGGACAAAAAAGTTACCCATTCAGGCTCAATTCAACAAATATTAAGCATTCTATCAATTTTCTTGCTGATTACATTGCTTGCCTCATGGTCCCCATACTCCATCTTCAAGGCCAGTAATGGGGCATCTCTCTGGCCCTGCTTCCAAGGTCCAATCTTTTTGACTCTCTCTGCCTCCCTCTTCTGCTTGAAAGGATCGTATGATTACTCTGAGCCCAACCAGATAATCTAACATAATCTTCCTATTTTAAGGTCAACTGATTAACAATGTTAATTCTATCTGCAACTTTAATTCCCCAGTCATGCTACCCAACATACTCACAGGTTCAAGAACTAGGATGTGGACATCTTTGGGGAAAGAGAACATTATTCTGCCACTCTCCACCCACTGTCTTCTTTCCGTGCGCTAGTGCTGTGCTGAGTATTGGAAGTGGAGGCAAACAAACACTAGACTCACCTTAAAGAAAACTTATTCCAACAGCCAACATTCACGAAGGGTTTACTGTGTTCCAGGTATTGTTCAAAACACTGCATGTATCCATTCAACACGTAACAAGCATCTGCAGTGTGTAAGGTGGTGTTTTGGCACTGAAGATGCCACAGTAATAAAATGCACAGAAATCCCTGCCATCGTGCGGCCGCCATGAAACAAAATAAAATTAATTTTTTTGTCCAAAAATTCAGAGTTGGGTACTTTATAATTCACATTTACAGGTGAGGAAACTGAGGCATGGGAAGAGTAACACATTTCCTTAACAGTCTATCCAGCAGTACAGCTGGCTTTAAATCTTGGCAGTCTCTCTGCAGAGCCCAAGCTCCTCTGTATTATGTTGTGACATCTCCTCCAACGCTATTTTGCCACCCCAAATGGGCCCCACAAGAGGGTCCCAATGGGATATCGCGACTAGGAAACTGTGGCGCACACACTTGGACAAAGCGCTAGACTGATGAACTGAGAAAGGTGTTTAGAAGGGACATCTATCAAAACCCACCCGGGCCATTACACTCATCACCCCCGACCAGCCTCACTAACTCGACCTTCCTTTTGCCACCGTCTTTTACTTCGGTCTTAGTCACTATTATCATAGAATAGTAAACCCTTAGAGTTGGAAGGAATTTGATATAATTCTAAATCCTCTTTAAACTGAGAATGAGCCAGAGCCTGTGGTTGGCATCTCTCTTCCAAATCTAAACTTAAATCTGTTAAGCCACATATCACATTTCCAATTCTTTTTCTCCTTAACCTTTTTGTCCCTCTAATCGCTTAACACAAAATCACAATTGGTGCAAGAGCTCTGTCTGCATCTAGAAATTTCAATCAAATTCCTTGGGATGTGGGCTTTGCAATACCAAGACTGCAAGGGCAATTAACTTTGGCAAAATAAGGGTCATACCTAATTTCCTGAGAAACTCATAAACTTCATGCAGTCCAAAATAATTGGACATCTATCAAAAGGGTTCATATTGCAATTCCCTTGAAAGATCATTATAATCTAGCAGTTTGATTAATTCCCCAGAAATAATAAAGTTCAAGTGGATCAGCTTAGCCCTCAGTCTGCTGCCTAGAGAAAGGCCTGAGCTGCTGACCTCTCTGCACAACATTCCTCAGGCGCTCCTTGACCACCGGAAATTTGTTTCACGCCTCTACAGCCCTTTCCCTTGACGTATGCCCCGGAACAATCTGAGTCAGTGTAGACACCGAGCCCACATGTATTTACTTCGCTGCTTTGAGAGATCTCGAGCTTCGCCTTCAAATAATGCCCACCTATTTGGAAACTCGAATGTTGAGAAAGAATGGGTGTTGGTACATATGTGTTTTTTCTTTAAAAAATTTTATTTTTCAATTACAGATGACATATAATATTATACCATTAATTTCCGGGGTATAACCCAGTGATTGGATTAAGTGACCATCCCGATAAATCTCCCACTCGCCTGATGCCACGTGTGTTGAGTATGGTGTTACAGATGACATTCCCTGTGCTGCACCTCACATCCCCATGGCTGTTCTGTAACTACCAGTCTGTGCTTTCCGATCCCCTCACTTCTTTCACTCAGTCTCCCCAGCCCACTCCTCCCTGACAAATGCCAGTTCTTTCTCTGTCTATGAGTCTGCTTCAGCTTTGTTTGTTCATTTATTTTTTTCTTCAGATTCCACTTACCAGTGAAATCAGAGTATTTTCCTTCTCTGTCTGATTGATTTCACTTGGCATAACACCCTCTCTAGATCCATACGTGCCATCGCAAATGCTAAGGTTTCCCTTTTACAGTAACATAACATTCCACTGTATATATGTACCACATACTTATCTTTTCACATCAGAAATGCTTTGTATTTAATTACTTGTTTGTTTGTTTGTTTGTTAGACATACTTATGCAGTGTTTCTCACATGGTAAAGATGACACACGCCAGGGGAATACTCTGCGGTCAGGAGGAATGAGGCCCAGTGAAGATATAGGCACCTGTGCTGCTTTGCCTTGATGCTCGGGTGTCCAAGGTGGCCTGCTTTCAGCCTATCCCTCAACATTAGTTGAAAATCAAGCCTTCTGTGTCACCACTAGACTGTTTGAATATTGTACTACTGTCCTTCATTTACCTTTAGCCTTCCTAGTTCATTAAAGATAAGAACTAACCACATTCTAGGTCCTCATCAAAAAGTCTCAACATAGGCTCAAGCAATTAGAAAGGTCCCTCTTGTTTTGTAATGCGTTTGTTGACTGACTGATTTGGGGGTTACTGGAGGGAGCTGCATTTTTTAATTCCTTTCAGCTATTGCATTAACTCCACTATTAATATATTTCTTCACCAGTACGAACCAATATTAGGAAACTACATGGAATGTTTTGGGCACCAGCTCCTTCTACCAGAACTGATGCTTAAAATAAAAATCAAAAACTGTCTTATTCCCTGGTATTGTTTGTTTCCTGGGCTGTTTGCCAAATTATCTGTTTTTCTTTATCAAGGTCTACTAGAAATTCTTTTCAATTCGTATACACAGACCCTTCTCAAAAAGTAGCAATGCTAATTTCCTGGACATCAGATCTGACATTTGTAAACTGACATTGGTTTTCCACACTATATTTTAAAGAAATTAGTATATCATTACCCATAATTTATACCACTCAAGGGGGCCTCAAGGCATTGTTAAGTGAAGCTAGCCTGAGCCAACTTTTAAAAACCATAATGCCCTTCTAGCATTTACACAGGGACACTTTTATCTATTCTTTCCCTGAAAAAAGATCACATTGCTTCATAGCCCAACACAAATCACTAATGAGTGTTAAGGGTAACACTGCCCAGCAAAGGCCATCTACTGAACAGCCAGGCTCAACAGAGGTGCATCTGCCTAGAACAGAAAACGTATGCCAGCTGCTCTTGTCCCAGCCTGCTCATATTTTGAAATGAATAATTCAAACCATTTCATTTACTGTAGGTACTAGAGATGCTATCCACAGGTACACTGTCACCTACAAACAGTTTAATGTCCTGATTCTACTGGGAAAGTGCCTACCTAATCACGGAGTGCCAGTGATTCATCGGTCCCCTTAGATATTCACAGCATTGCTAGTGTTCAAACAAAAGTTGAAACACCCTTTCCAATGATGCCTGAAAGGACACAGTATGCACCTGGTCGACACAGAAGGGAAAAAAAGCAGGATTTAATGTCTTGCTTGCAAACACACAAGCATATTTTTTTAAGTTCTACAATATGCAGATCTGCTGCTTTGGGCATCATTTATGATACTTCAGACAAAGTAATAGGCTGCTTTTGCTGTCGGCTTTTGCTTTGACTCACCTCTCAATTGATTCATTGATTTCTAGACTCGAGTGTCGGCAACAACAGCAAGCTAGCAAAATACCTGGGTTTGGGGCACTAAATAAATGACTCGATGACTCTCTACTGCTGCCACCAGGACTGAGCAAAACTGCAAAGTAAAGGTAGTTTGGGTTTCTCAGTTCAGTTTGCTTCTTCAACCAGTTTCTCAACAGAGGCACGTAAGATTTGGGGGCGTGACAGATTGTTTCGCGTGGGCCTGTCCCCTGCACCTGCAGGATGTTTAGCATCCGCTGCTCTAGACACCAAATGGCAGGAGTACTCCACTCCAGCACACACACACACATCCACACACGTGCAGACCACACAAGTCCAAACTCCTAAAACTCCCAGTCTTCCTGCTGCTCTGTAGCTGTCCAAAGTACCCACCCAAATACTCCACTCATCCAGATATTTCCTAACTTACTCATGTCCTTTCACCCCCCGCCCCCCAAATTCTAAATCGTAATAAAATGCCTCAGGCCACACAGTTCAACATAATCTTTGTTGAATTAAGGATTAATAAGTGTCTTGATCTCTGCCATTTGTAAAGATAAAAGCAATTTAATGATCCAATTAAAGTAATTAGCAGTAAAGTCTCAATGACTAACAGACTTAATTTTTCCAGCATAACTGTACTTGAAGAAAGAGAAATGTCCCCACCCATTGTCTCCCCCACCTCCCCACAAGACATTCAGGAATTCAGGACTCCACTTAGGAGAGGAAGGTGATTCCCCACATGGCTGAAAACTTTGAGAACTCTCTCTCTGACTGTGAAAAATAAATGAGCGCCACAGCCTCATTCCTCCCGTGTCACTGAGAAAACCAAACCCCAAACAGCTGATATTTGGCTCCCATTCTCAAAGAGCAAGGCAAAGTCAAAATTAAGGGAGAAGAAATAAACAGTCCCCGTATCTTCAGGTTGTACTTAAAATTCCTGGGTCTTTCTCACTTTCCCTCTGACAAGCTAACCAGACACCCAGGACATATCTGTTCTGCAAATGTCCTGGGGTTCATTTTTATTTGGCTGCTGAGGGAAAATGTCATTTTAATCAAGTCTCATTAAATTCAGCTCCTCCTCCCATAAAAATTATAAGAAAATTCAAAGGCCAAGGATATGACAAATAATATTGCCCTTGGGAGCTAGCACATAAAATTTTGGAGGGAGAAATGTCTTGACTTTCACTTTATGAAACACCATAGTCAGGGCTTTGTCCTTGTGAAATCACGTTGCTGTCTTCAGTATCACTTCACAAATACTCAGTTAAAACACAAGTGCTCTTAAAATGATTTGAATTTTTTTTCTTGGGAGAATTCTGATACTCTCATTAAATTGATTCAGTTAGTTACAAGTAAAACACCCAGCATGTTCTCCAAGTTACTTTCCAACAGCCCCTCGGCACAGGCTTTTTGCTTTGACGTCACTCACAGCCACTGAAAGTGAAGAGAGGCCCAGCTTAAACGAAGCTGTGTGGAGCAGAAGACACACCGGTGCTGTTTCTCTCGTAGCTGCCGCGAGCTGGCGGTGCCATTCATCACCACGCCTGTGTAAGGAGCCATCTGAAGACGAAAGCCCTTCTCTGCAGGGACAGAAGGCAGATTATGCTGTTTTTCCTGGATAAGAAGGCACACAGCTCCCCCTTGGATGGTAAAACCTCTTTATATTGTTGTACCGATGTTATATCACAGCCCTGCGATTCACTCCTTTGAGGGACTTCCATCGTAAAGCTTGGTGATATTCTTGAAGATGCTTTTGTTAAAATTACTTCATTTAATCAGCCAGTGATTTTGTCTTCTATAAATCATCCTTTCCAAATGGAAATTACAGTTCCTAGCTAATTAAAATGTGACTTATCGGGCCTCAGCGCAGACAGAAAATACAATGTAACACATAAAAATTGTTTCCTCATTACTGTTTTATGTATATACATGTGTGGGGAAAAATTTATGATACTATAAAAAAGCAAACAAAAAGACAAGGTGGGGTCAACCTAGCTTGTTCACATTCTGTTATTCATAGGCTAAGCCATCTAGTCCTACACTTTAAAATGTGCCTTGTATTAATTAAACGTAACAAAAGGTAAAGATAATTGGACAATGAGCAGCAATGTATCTACCACCAGTTTAAAAAATAAAGTGGTATCAATACAACTGAAGCTCCAAGGAACCTCATTCCAATTATGTTTCCTCTCAGTCCCCAGAAATTAAGCACTCTCTTGAGTTTGGTATTTACTATTCCTATGCATTTCTTTGTACTTTTAGTAGCCATGTTACGCACGCATATGCCTCTAAACTATACGTAAGTGGCAGGTTTTCACATTTCTGTGGCATTATACCCTATTTCTTCTCCTTCTCCGTGCTTTTTGATGCCGTTCTTTTTGAAGAGCCTCATCCTGGTAGAGTTTTACTGTGGCCACGATAGCAAAAGACAAAGGACAAATAATTCGTTGCATTTGTTCTTCATCTGCATGCTCGTTCCCAGGGCCTTCTTTTAGCCTCTGTGCCCTTCATTCTTGGATCGGCATCCCAGTCGTCTCACTGGCTTCCCTGCCTCTGATCTCCTCCTACCCCCCAAGGATTTCCATTACATCACCAGACACACACCTAAAAACCTCAGTGTGTTAAAATGTGCAGAAATAATTAGTGAATATCTATTCTCAACAACTTCAAGTCCAAGCTCTCTTGTCTAACTGTCAAAATGGCAGTGTTGTGCCCATACCCCTCAGTCCACCACAGAGGTCACTGTCGTGAGTAGCTCTCACACACATGGATGGTTTCCTGCCTCACCCGTCTGCTGCAGTTCCACCTGGAGGCTCTGCTACAGGTACAAGCTCAGCCCAGAGGGTCCCACCAGAAGTGGCAGGGAGCTATTACTCCAGGCCATAAGGAGGGACAGAAGCTGGTGGGGAAACACCCAGCTTTCTCACCCACAGGGGGATAGCTCTGAGAAATGTGTCACCAGCCAAAGACCTTAGCAGGGTTTTTTAGCAAGACAGAGCCCAGTGGTCCAGAGGAACTCATTCAATAACCTGTCCCTTCCTAGCTTTCCTCCCGTCCTGTCTGCCCACCCACTCTCCCCGTGTGCCTGCTGGATTCACCTTCAACATAAGGTACTGGAACTTGAACCCTTGCCTCAGTCTGCTTTTTTAAGACAATTACTACAAGAACTGGCCATAGACAGTGACACTCAGGATGAGATTCTGGAATTGGACCACTTGCCCACCACATAGCAAGAGGCACCTATTGTGGATGGTAAATGGGACAGTGCTGATCCTGGTGGCTGCAGCCTCACAGTTTCTAAGATGCTCACCTGCAGTAGATCAGCTCCAGGCCAAAGGGAACAAAGAGGGCTTGTGTACCTTCTCTAGTACTGGAAAGATGTAAGAACAATAAGACTGACACAAATTGTTAAGCTGGGTAGGTTTTGTTAACTGTCTTGGAAGCCTTAAAGAAAGAGGATGACATGCTGGGTCAGCCAGCCGTCAATGCACAGCAAGCTGTAGGAGGCAGAAAGCCTACAGGCAGTTTCAGAGACACCTATATGTCCTGCAGTCGCCAGGCCAACTCTGCGGAAGATCAGGCCCTGCTTTGACCAGAAGAGTGGGTGGGTTACAAAGGAGCCTGAGCTCCCAGTTGGAAACATCTCCTAAATAAGACCTAGCCCTAAAAATGGAGCAATAGGATCCTGAGACTTGGGACAGGGATTTCGGGCATTGGTGCCTTTTGGAACTTTGAACTTTCAAAATCTCATGAACCCACCAGGTGCTCAGAAGCATCCTCTTGTCCTTGTTAGTGAAGAACCGCCTCTCGTGGTCTGAAGACTGTCCCCTAAGAAAGATGACATATGGATGGTATCTGGACACCAAAGTGTTACCCTAACTGTCTCATCTCGAGACCAGTAGTTCTCAGCATAGCACAGGCGAGGAAGAACGTGTGCCACCAGGGGAGGAATGCCATTCTTCCACGGAACACAGTCTGATGAGCACTGCAAAATCCATGCACTGGGAGTACCTGGTATCTACTCCAGCTTCTGCCCCTCAGCGTTCCTTGGAGCCTCTTAAAAGTACATCAATCAGGGCTCTTGCTCAGGGCCTTGAACTAAGGAAACAAGTAAGACCTTTCAGGAAAACCTAGAAACTGTGCTGCTCAGAACATCAGCCCCCTTCTAAGGCTGGCAGCATTCTCACTGAGAACAGCCACTTCCCCTGAAGTCTGAGGTCTCGATTATAGCCCTCATAATGATGGTTTCTTTTTTTCTAGTCCTCAAAGCTTGGCACACTGGGGAATCTCTGGGACTGAATGAAGAAGCTCCCCCATGTGAATTCAGAGTTTCTTAGGAACCCACATGACATGTTTCACCAGCGTAAGGCAAGTTGATTCTCTGCTGGACTTAAAGTGAGAAAAATCTTGAAATAATTTTCCTCTACAAGCCCTTATGGAGTCTCTCTCCTTTGAATATCTCATACTATATGGGAAAGAGGACAAAAGGAAGAGGAATGGTTAGTGACGAAATAAAAACAAAGAGGAAAAGACAAGAAAAAGAAATGGAGAAAGACCAAGGAGAGGTATCAGAAAACTCACAGAAGATGTGGAAGGTGTAGGAAGCATTTAGGGTTGCCTGTCAGCTTTCATTTCTCCCCTTCTCCTAGGCTGGCAAAGACCTGATTATGTGCAGACATCCAACTATCCCACCGCCACCCCATCTCACTCCAATTCTTAGGATTTGAAAAAGGGCCAGTTATCCCAGCCGAGGAGCTGACCCAATGCACGCAGGTCTGTCACAGTACTACCATTTTCCTTGCCACTGACAAAATTTAGAAAGGGCCTATGACCCATTTCTGGTCAGGGAGATGATACTAGAAGAGGTCACCCATGGAGCTTCTGCAAAATGTGTCTCTTCTTTTAAGGAAACGCAGAATGAGATGGCCCCTTTTTGGCCTCCAGCTACGGTTACATCTGGAGGTGATGCTAGGAGCTGCCGAGGCCATTCTCCAACCACAAGGAAAACGAGCTTTAGAAAGCCGCCTTCATTGGCAGGGACAGGAATGGAGAGAGGGAAGGACACTGGGTTCTAAAATTAGTCATTTTTTCCAGTGGCAATAAACAACTCCAATGTGTTAGTGGCTTCAGGCAACACATATTTACTTCCTGTTGTCATATAACGGCTGCGGGACTTCTGGGCCCTGGTCAACCCCAAGTGCCTGCTTGTTCCAGACCCAGGCGAAGGAGCAGCTGCTGTTGAGACCTGCTGTTCTCCTGGCAGAAGGCAGCAACCTGCAAAGAAACAGGAGCCAGCCCACTCCATTCATGTTCCTGTGCAGATGTGTCATGCCTGCTCTCTCACCCCTGGCCGGAGCTTGCTGGGGGCCAAGTCCAAAGTCAGTGAGGAGGGCTGGGATCAGGGGAAAGAAGTCAGGAGCGTGGAGCCTGTATTTCCCACAGGGGTAAGGGAAGTCACGTGAACATTAATCCTGTTAGAGAAAGAATCAATATTTGGAAACAAAAATCCAAATCAGCTAAAGTCCCTTAAAACATTATTGAGTCACCAGTCAGAGGTCTCCCAGAATCCCATTTCTGGATTTCCACGTATATGAAATAATATACTTTATGGCTTCAGTCTTAGTCTTCTGTGAATTATACATTTTAGGGAAGAGCATCTCAACTAGCACAGAGAAAACTCAAAACGGTCTGCTCCGATTCAGAAATGGAGGAAGAAACTGAAACTGTCACTAGACCAGATGAAAGAAAACCTCCCTTTTCTCCAGGCACTCACTCTCCAGATCAAAGCTTTTCTCTCCAGCTGTGTACACCTGAAACCAATATAATATTGTATGTCAACTGTAACTGGAAAATAAAAAGTGATTTAAAAAGGAAGGAGGGAAGGAAGGAAGGAAGGAAGGAAGGAAGGAAAGAAGGAAGGCAGGCGACCGTGGCTTCCTACGATTTTGGGATAGCTTTGAGCCTGGTCAGCGAGAAGACAACTATAACCAGGGGCTTCAAGCAATATGATGAATGCATACATACATTTTATAGGTTTTGTTTCCATTTAATTAAATCCATGCATGTGCATCAATGAGTCTGAGAAAAAAAGGAACTCACACTGACATTATTTTTCTTTCCCAGTTCCATCCTACAAGAAGAAAAATAAAATGCATCTGTTTATATCTTCGACTTACTCATTCTTTCACTCCAATACAGTCTGTCTGCCAGGTCAAAAAAACTAAAAATTGAAAAAACATGCATATAGTACTAAATGTATATATACATATGTGTACATCGAACTTACACCAAAGATGGTAGACTTTCAAGTCTATTGAGCTGACAAAACACAACCTCACAAAGGAGTCTGGGAGGGGAAACCCAGGAGAACTGTGTGAGCCACTGCCACAACCAAGGATGACCTTATACGAACTTCTGCTGAACTTGGCGGGGGGAAATTAATGAAAACCTTCGAACTGTACAAGAGCACAGAATGGAGGGGGTCACAACAATCATCTTTTGTTTTGTCTCATCATTGTTTTCTTTCCTTTCCTTTTTTAAGAACATTGAAGCTGTAACCACAGAGGTGACTGGAGAATCACAGCCCTCCTGAAGTGATATCCAAACAGAAAATTTTCCAATACATATCCTAAAATCACAGAGCATGTAATTCCACATTAGCTCCAGGAAAGCAGCATCTTTGCTTGGGATATGGAAATTTGGAAGCTCATTGCTATAATCTGTGGTTATGATTTCAAGCTCCCCCAGTGATGCCGGGAATCAAACCACAGACTCCCAGCGCTAGGAGCCTTTATTGTAATCCAATAAAACCTTAACAACCGGTCTTCTTTTTTTATGATAAATTAAGGGCCTCATTTGCTTTGAAGCAGCCCCTCTGCCCTAGAGTTTACCTCCCTGTGGAAGCAGTCCTAGAGAAACACTGAATTCAGACGGGGAAGAGGGTGAGGGGACAAGAGCCCAGATTCCCCACCTTGGCTTCACAGACTCAGAAACTACAACGCATTAAAAAGCTCTCTCTTTTAGAAGAACTGATCTCTGAAGATGAGCCTCTGCTTGGGACTTTGACAATATTTTACAAACCATGACTTCTGAACGTCACATCTGAGTCTCAGAATGTCACCTTGAAATCATAAATCTGACATTTGGCACTGAGGTCATGTGTCCTAGTCACCCACTTTTAAGTTTATTTTATTTTATTTTATTTTTCCAATCTGCCAATTTTAAATTGTATTCAGAACTTCAAATTCTTCCCAAGTTGCCAGTATTTGCTTCGCTGCTGATGAGTTCATCTTTATGAACTCATTAATTAACAGAATAACCTCAAAACTCAAAAAAACTTAAAACAAAGCACAAATTTATTTCACGGCCATAGTTCCTTGCTCAGATCGAAGGCATGAAGATGTTAAATTATCCCCAAACCTACATGTGTGTTTTCAAAGGATTCCCAAGGCCAGCCCAGAAAGGGAAGTTCAAACCTAGCAGTAGCCCTAAAAATAAACATCCATTCCCAGAGTGTTCATTT
This sequence comes from Tonatia bakeri, assembly GCA_004024845.1. Classification (NCBI taxonomy): domain Eukaryota; kingdom Metazoa; phylum Chordata; class Mammalia; order Chiroptera; family Phyllostomidae; genus Tonatia; species Tonatia bakeri. The sequence continues at coordinate 161,439 of PVIA01001547.1, read as the reverse complement.
TAATATCCCTAATGACATGAATGTGAAGGCCGGAGGATATGGATGAAAGAACAAAAAGAGGTAGAAAGATGGAGGGGAGACAAAAAGGACATTCTGGCCAGCGTGGAACTCGGCGCTCATCTCTCTCCTCTGCGTTCAAATCCCAGGAAAGCCAGTGAGAGTTAGCCCTGGGAACCACAGCCCCGTCCCTACTCCACATTTAAAAACCCAAGAACCCTTTACACATGCACAGCTTTCCCATATCAAGTGTATTCTGAGTTTATCATGATTTTCGATAAATGAGAAAAGAAGTGAAGAAAGTCATAATTTATCTAAGCTGTGAAATTTTACATATAAAATGCTTAAAAATCAGTGGTTTGAGTTTTATATTAGCCTTAGTTTTTTCTTTCTTGCCATGCCCCCACCCCCAAATCCCAAAGGTAATAATGACATTCTGTATTGCAAGGCGGCTAGCATTTGAAGGTAACTGATGACTTCAGCCAATGGCTTCTCCCTCTCTCCAAAGGAAACAATGGGTTTTGTGATTCCAAGATGTGTCCTGTGAATTAGGTGATTCAGGTAAATGTTAAACCTGATTTTTAATACTCCAGTTAAAACAAATATATTAGGTTATATATGTTCTCTGATTTTTTTTAAAAATCATATTGCTATAATTTTTCTTATACACCAATACAGATGTCCACTTGAGCTAAATTAGTTTATAAAGTTATGAAACCCTAACAAAAATACTGTCAGATTTTTTCCTTAGAGCCAGACTTTTTAAGTTCATTATTAAGGTCATCTAGAAACACAAATAAGCAAAAATAGTAAATAACAGTATGAAAAAGAAGACCAATGAGGTAGTGAGAGCAAGGAATCAGCCCTGCCAATATTAAAATATATTAGGAAGCCACTAGAATTAAAGCAGTATAGTCATAAATTGTCACAGAACAATGGGACATATTAGAAAATTAAGAAACAGGCCCAACTGCAGATGTGAAATTAATATGTAATAAAAGCAGCATACCACGTCGTTGGATAAGAGATGGGCTGCTCAACAAGTTGTACTGGGCTAAATAAATAGCCATATTTAAGAAAAGTAAAATTGGATTCTTACCTTATATCATATAGCAGGATAAACTGCAAATGGATAAGATATTTAAATGTAAGAATTTAAACCTATACTACTAGAAGTGAATGCCTTCACAACCTGCAAGTGAGGGAAACTTTCCTATGTTGCAAATTAGAATGCAATAAGAAATTAAATTTGGTAATGTGAATTATTAAAATGAAATTTTCACATGACAAAAGATGACAGAAGTAAACTAAAAGGCAAATGACAAACTAGAAAAATATTGTAATTTTTATCACAAAGTTTTTAAATCTCTACTATATGAAGAGCTCCTTTTAAACATAGGCAAGTAAAATACAAAGCACCCAATTGAAAAATAGATTAGATTAATGAAAAATTTCACAGAAAGAGAAATGCAAGTAGCTCTTAACCATCACAAAGAAATGCAAAACCAAAACTACACTGAGCCACCTCTTCTCAGCTATTTTTCTGTCAAAAGCCAAAAGTGTGAGAACATTCTATGGACAATTGTGAGACACATATACACTCTATGTTGATTCAGGCAATGGAAGAGCATTTGGCAATACATAACAAAATTACACATGCATTTACCATTTCACTGAACAACTCTGCCTCTCAGAAGCTGTCACGAAGCTACAGTAAAATAAAGGGTATGTGCACCAAGCTGTACACTGCAAGCCTCTATAGTAACAAAATATAAGAGACAACCCATGTGTCCAGTAGAAGTCCGACTGACTGAACAACCTGCAGACCATCCACGCGAAGGAGAAGAGTATCTCCACGTTCTTCTGTCGTGTCAGTGTGAGGGTATGTCGTCAAATACAAAGAGCAGGAGGAAAAGTAGTTGCATACACTATCACTCATCTAAAACAGGTAAGTGTAAGAATATATTTAAGTGCCCTGGCTGGCGTAGCTCAGTGGATTGAGTGTGGGCTGCGAACCAGACATCGCAGGTTCGATTCCCAGTCAGGGCACATGCCTAGGTTGCAGGCCATGTCCCTCAGCAACCACACATTGATGTTTCTCTCTCTATCTCTCCCTCTCCCTTCCCTCTCTAAAAATAAATAAATAAAATCTTTAAAAGCCCTGGCTGGCGTAGCTCAGTGGATTGAGCGCGGGCTGTGAACCAAAGCATCGCAGGTTCGATTCCCAGTCAGGGCACATGCTTGGGTTGCAGGCCACAGCCCCCAGCAACCGCACATTGATGTTTCTCTCTCTCCCTCTCTCTCTCCCTCCATTCCCTCTCTAAAAATAAATAAATAAAATCTTTTAAAAAAAGAATATATTTAAGTAACTGCTTGTATGTTAAAACGAACAGTAAGGTAATAAACTCAACTTTTTAGAAAAACTACATATAGTAACAAAAAAGGAGAAGAAATGGAGTGGATGCATCAAGGGGAAGAGTTAGCCCTGCTTGAATCTATCTCATTCTGGATATTTACCTTTGACACCATATAAATGTTTTCCATAATTATAAAACCTAGTTATTATTTTAAAATATAGTGCCAAAAATTTTAAGTAAAAAATGAAGTAATGGTCTTAAATACATATCTAGTTGGGGGCACAGTCAAACAGAGAGAAACTAAAGTATTCTATGTAACTTTAAACCAAAACTTGTCTACACATTCTTGAAGAGTATACTCTAAATATGCTAAGGAAAAATAAAACTACCAAAAATAGTTGTATACTCTTTTCTGTACTCAAATGGTTGGCAATCATGTTCATATTGTTATTCCCAGATTGTTGGGAAGACATTAAGGCATAAAAGGGTTGAGTATCTGTGTGATACTCTCATTCTAGAATTTCTAGTGTTGCTGAGAACTGGGGTTCCTGGAGTAAGAAAAAGAAGAGGGTTGTTATATCAAAGCAGGTTAGGTAAAAGCCTGAAGTGGTCCTGAATTTGGATTGGAAATACTGTTAAAAACTCATGAATTTTTATCTTTAAAAACATGTCTCTATATTTCCTCTGTCGTCCACTAAGAAAGCCATCCAAGTAGCAATGATGACCCCTACAGACTAGATTGTGGTGTCCAAATATTTTTTCCCACTAAAAAGAACCAGGGCTTCTTGCTGAAATAGCTGTTCACAGATAAGGAACAGGAAAAGTGCAGATGAGGCTGGAGTCCTACAACATATGATGAGGACCATTCAGAAGACTACAGGTATCTTGCAAAAGGACTCAGGAGTTGGCCTGAACAAGCTCCTACTTGTCAGAGTAGGATAATTCAAATATCAATAAGGGAAATAACTGCAATGAAATGAAATATACTAAGGGTACATGGTTTGTGTATGCATACATACATGTCCATCTGTCTGTATATATGCACAATCTGTGATATCACCATGACCCCCCCAAAATAAATAATTACACTAACTGATCACAGCTGGAGGATGCTTACTAACTCATTATTTTAAAAACTAATAAGCATAGGAGGGGAAATGAAGCATTTATCCTGATTTTTCTATATGAATTTGAGAAAACAGTTGTAAAAGAGGAGACATTTCTCTTTATAAAAGTTTCTAGTTAATACATTTAAAAGTTGCTAGAATTAGACTGCAGCAATTTTGGAAATCCTAAATGGACCCAGTCTGCTAACAACAACATCAGAAAACACCACAAAAGGAGAAAAACAAGCCTCCCCCCAAAAAGCCTAAGCCCATCCACCAGCCTTCTTTGCCCTTCCCACAATTGTTAGGTTTATCTTATCAAGCCTCCAAACGTAACTAGCAACGCATAGTAAACACAGGCACCAGAGCCCGTGGGGTACGACCAGCAAAATCCAGACTCTGGACAAATGATCCAGTTTATTCAAGGCATAAATTTCAAGTAAAGAGAGAGAAAAGAGAGGGAGAAAGGGACAGAGACAGATAACTCAAATTAAGTTATTTGTAACATGTGGAAATTATTTGGATCCTCATTTAAGTGAATTTTTTAAAAAGGAAAAATACAAACACACACTTCTCACATTGACTAGATATTTGATGACACTAAGGAACTTGTAATTATCTCCAAGCGGAGATAATGGCATCACAGTTTTATTTTTTGAACCCTCGTCTTTTACAGATGCATACAGAAACCATATGGATAAAGTAATATAATGTCTACGATTTACTTCAAAATAATACAGGGAAGGAAACTCAGTGGGCATACAGATTAAAATAGGTTTGGCCATGAATAGCTAACTGTGGAAGCTGGGGGATGGGTACTGGGCAGAGAGATCACTGCACAGTCAGTTTTCCTTCTGCACATGTGTGAAAGTGTCATGACTAAAATTTAGGGGCAGGGAAAGATTTTAAATATAAAACATTTAGATAGCACCTAACACATAGGAAGCATTCAGCTAGTTATTAGTAATTAGCTGTTAATATTATTTTGCTACTTTATAAATTAGCAATAGCAAGCTTAGTTTTCTCAAGGATATTTTCTTTTCAAGTAATGAATATATGTGTGTACATACATATATATGTATATATATGTCTGTGTGTGTATGTGTGTATACATATATATCACAAGCCACCATTCTTATCACTATTACCTCAAGTTCCATATAAATGGGTTTTACAGAGTTACAGGTTATTAGATTCGAGACTAGCAAACAACTTCATGTAAGTGGACAGGGAAATTCAAACCCATGTTGTTCAAAGGGCAATTGTATTGCCAAATACAGACTCGTACACCAATTTACAAGCCCACAAGAAGTTGACAAGAATGCCCAACTCATTGTCTGCACACTTGATTTCAACAGGTGCCACCACTGAGTAAATTCTTGTTTTTACTTTGCTGCTTAAATGGGTTCCAAAATTGCACTGCTGTGTTATTTTCATTTAAAATTCTTTGCTTGTCAGAGAGGATTTTTTTTAATATTTTAATAGCTATGTCTACATTCATTTGCCAAATGGCCATATTCTTTAGCTATTTTTCCACTGGGTGTTTAAATTTATGTGCAAGACTTTCCTATGTTACATTTAACATTTAGTGGCAGGATGGGTACATTTTAAATGCAGTCTGAGTGAACAGGGTTCCCCAAGGTCTCCTGCAGGGAAAAGCCTTGGTAGGGTGCTCTAGAGGACTCGGGGTCTGCTGTGGAGAACCAATTCAGTGGGTTCGTGCCATGAATGATGCCAACACACAATGGCCATCTGTACAGTTAGGATAAAAGAATCAATGCAGACATTCATCTCAGTGACTTTTTTTTTAATTTTGTGTGTCAATGAACTACTTTCTTCTTGTTTTTTTGTTATGCTGTTTGTTCATTTGCCTGTTTGTTCTTCCTTTGGACACAAAAACTGTTCCAAAAATTCCAAGGCAGTAGCATCAGCACCTTCTGACCGTATCTTATCTGCTGCTAACCATCTTGCTGAGGCCAATCTGGATGCCTCGAGCGAGCCCAATGCCTTACTCATCAGGAACACATTTTCCTGCTGGGGCAGGGCTCGGCCTTTAGGACTATCATTCATCATGGATGTCTCCAGGTTACTTCCATGGAAATTTCCCCACAGTCAGTATTTGAAAAGGGCCCCTTTGAAGTCAAAGATGGTGAGACTGGTACATGGCCACAGAAACCCTTTGCAGGGATTAAATATAAACCTATGCAACAATCCAGCCACACAGTTAAAGGCACAACTCTCTATTACTCCAAACCTGGAATCTCTATGTCCCGATTTCTGGATTTTCTTGTCTACCAAAGGACTAAGAAGATGAAGTAATACAGAATGGGCAGCGGGCAAGGAGGAACCTTTGCTTTGCATGATACTCAAATGTGAATAAAGTTACAAAAGCTTTTAGATTTACTAAAGAAGCTGCAATATGACTTCCCATTTCAGTCTGCTTCTAATCTCCAATCCCTTCATTCCAAACATTCAGATTTCATTAGAGAAACCAATTCCAAAGTCCAAGCTTCTTCATTTAATGTGCACTTTAAATTACTAGATAATAGGAAACTTAAATATAGGCTCTGTTCTCATCAAATTTTCTCAGCCTTTGTACTCCCTTTCATGGTGCATAATCTAAATTTATACTTTCTATGGGAAAGCTAATATTCTGCTGAGATTGAAAACTCATCTAATTTTTGCAGCCAAGGACATGAAGGCAAGCACTTGATTTCTGTAGAAGGGAAACAAAATTTTTACAATAGTCAGTGGAAGGAACACAGTGAAACACCAGTTGTGTGAAACTAATCACACTGACTTTAGAAAGATCGAGGATAACTGTGGTGTGGTCAAGTAGGAGTCACAAGGAAACACTGTCAAGTCAAATGTACCTCAGCAACAGTTTTTTAAGGGAACTATTGAAATTCATTGTTTGTGTTAGAAGAGTATTGCGTATGCGGTCCTCTTCATCTAGAATGGGAGCACGAAACCCAGGTTACTAGAGATCTCTATACTGACACAAGACTCTTGTAGCTGTCCACAGCTCACACCCATGCTCAGTGTTTCCTGGCTTCCAGCCCAGCCAGGTTTCTTGGTGGGATGAAAGTGTCTTTTCAGTTCCTCAGTTAGTCAGGAAAAGTGAGGAACTTGAAAATTCTGTTCTCACATTGCCACAACCTGAAGCTGGCTCCTTCCCCTTTTCAGAAAATGACAATGCTTGGGCAGGTTGAGGATGGGGCACTTCCGTGTTTGAGCTCAATCATAGCTCCTGCCTGCTCATGCTCTGCTAAGATTTCTATTGGCTGGGGCTTAACTGAGTGCTTCTTCAAAGCTCTGGAAACAGCATGGTATTTCACCATCCATCTGACTGTGCCTTCTGCTCCCATCTGCTGATCTTTGAGGTAAGGTATATTTTCATTAATCTGCTATTGAGCTCTCTTACTTCTGAATGGGATCTTCACAGAGGGCCCCAGTTTGCCAAAATCTGAGCACTGGCCCTCACAAAGACCTATGTTACCACCTTGATGATGGCATTCCTACAGTGACATCACAGTAGAAATGGCAACACAGGCTTTTTTCTGAATTTAGTCACTGTCACAAGAAGACAAACTAGCAACTATCCACAGAGAAGGCACAACTGGGAAAATGCCAGAAGCTGGGGCTGAGACTGAAGCAGCCCCCTGCACCAGAGACTGTCTGAGAAGGACCACATTAGAAGGGTGAGAGGAGCGGCTGTACTTCTGGTGTTCAGCCCCTCCCTTAGGCTGTCAGAGCACTGCACCAAGAGACCCCCTTCCCACAGACCTACAGCTCCTCCGGTGGGAAAAACAGAATCCAAGGGAGACATCCAGCTCCCACAGCACTGCAGGGTGCTTCACAGGAGGCCCACTGAGGTCTAACCTCACGGGCGCCACTGAGGGAATCTGCAGAATTCGACCACAGGGGATGAAATAGAGACAGAAAAGGGGGACAGAGCTCAGATCTCGGCAAACTGCATTTCTGCTTGCAGCGGCACTCGAGCAGACCTTTAGCTACTACTGATGTAGGTGGTAAGCTTCATAATCCCCTCATCCGACCATCTATGGATTCAACAATCCCTATCAAAACTCTGAAAGCATTTTTTTTCATAAATAGAAAAAAAAATCCTAAAATGTACATGGAATCACTACAGATTCCCAATAGCCAAAGGAATACTAAGAAAGAAGAAGAAAGCTGGGGGCATCCCGCTTCCTGATTTCAAACTACGTACATAGCCATGGTAATCAAACACGTTCCCTGCAGCATCACTTGCAACAAACACAACATGCAAACTACCTAAGTTTCCACTGATGGATGAAGGGCTAAAGAAAATATTATAAGCACTAACTGGCTACCTCAGTTGGTCAGACGTCAGCCCAATACACCAAGGTTGCATGCTCGATTCCCAGTCGGGACATACAAGAAGCAACCAATGAATGCATAAATATGTGGAACAATGGAGTTATGTTTCCCTCTCTCTCTCTCTCTCTCTCTCTGTCTCTCAAATCAATCAAGTTAAAAATGTTTTTAAAGATAAAATATCATACACACACACCCTCACTACTTAAAACATATAACACAATGGCATATTATCCTGCTCTGAAAAAGAAGAAAATCCTGTCATTTGCAGTAACATGGATGAAGCTTGACAGCATTACACTAAGTAAGAGAAGTCAAACAGAGAAAGGCAAATACTATATGATCTCTCTTGTATGTGGAATAAAAAACCAAACTCATAGAACCAGAGAGTACCTACTCTGGTTCTACTCTGGCAAGTGGTTGCCAGGGCTGAGGGGAAGGGAAACGGGTGACAGTGGTCAGAGGGCACAGACTCCCAGTCGTAAGATGAGGAAGTTGTCGGGAAGGGATGTGCAGCATGGCGGCTACACTACACCGCGCTGTGGGACTGAAAGTAGCTAAGAGAGTAGGTATTTTGTTTTTGTTTTTGTTTTTTTGTTTTGTTTTGTTTTGTTTTCCATTTTATTTAAATGATTGTTCAAGTACAGTTTTCTCCCCTTTATTCTCAATCAAGCCCACTCACCCTCCCAACTTCCCTCCCATTACCACCCTCCCCCTAGTTATTATCCATGTGTCTTTTAACTTTGTTCCTGTAAACCCTTCCCCTTTTCCCCTGAAATTCCCTCTTCTCTCTCCTCTGGTCACTTTCTGCCTGTCCTCTAATGCAGTGTCTAGAAGCAACCTAGATGCCCATCAGTAAATGAATGGATCAAAAAACTATGGTACGTTTACACAATGGAATTCTATGCAGCAGAAAGAAAGGAGCTCCTACCCTTTGCAACATCATGGATGCAACTGGAAAGCATTATGTTAGTGAAAGCATTATGTTGGTTTCTTTCAGACAGTGAAAGATAAATACCATATGATTTCACCATTAACAGGAACCTAAACAACAAAACAAAGAAACAAGCAAAATATAGTCAAAGAGAGTAGGTATTAAAAGTTCTCACTACTTAAAAAAATGGCAACTATATGAGGTGGTGGATGTGTTAACTAACCTTATTGTGGTAATTATTTCACAATATATACATGTATTAAATCACCACCTTCAACTTACACAATATTTTATTTCAGTTATATACCAGCAAAGCTGGGGAAACAAAAGCTCATCAGTCCCACCTCTCGGGTAGAACACTGTATTCTAGACCCTTGCTATCAAAGTGTGGTCAGAAGACAAGCCACACTGACATCGCCTGGGGGCCGACGGGAAATGCAGATTCTTACTCTCAATTCTGGGCTGATCAAATCAGAATCTGCCGTTTCTCAAAACCCCCAGGTGATTCCTGCACACGCAGAAGTGTGATAAATGCTCCTGGAGGAGCTTCGTCAAGTGAAGCTTTGTTTTTGTACGTCCTGCTGACTCACCTGTGAGACAATGGAGCATATATCCAAATCTCTGTGCTGTTATCCAGAAAGTTTCCAAGAGAAATGCAAATGAAAAAATTTTAACATTTATAAGTTACATGTAAGTGAAGTATCCTTTGAGGTTCATAAATGGTTTTCAGAACAAACATGGAAATCAATGGCGTTTGATGTCAGCTGATTTAATTTGCAAATCATCTGTCATATAAACGCAAATAATGACAAATAGATCCCCTGTCTTCTCCACCAAAACCAACACATCATGTCATACATTATTCTGCCTCGATCTCATGAAACTGTTCCTAGTGAGAGGAAAATTATCTGAAAATAATGTTTAAAACATTATTTGGGAGTTATCTGTAATACTACAATAGCTCTTCAATACAAGGCAGAAATTCTACAAACTTGACTCTTACCTCACTATCCCCCATTGCTACTATCTACAACAACAGCCCAGCATATAAACAGCCCAGCTTCATCTCAGCCAGGGATCTTTAGGGAATGGGCCTGGGAAGCTGCATGCTTCACAAGCACCATGTGTGTGTGTGATTCTCAGCAACAAGGAATTTTGAGAAACTTGGCAAGTTGTTCTGACACTTCAGAGGGCATCAGATTCACCAGGATGCACTTCTGTTAGAAATAGCAGGTTTCTGAATCCCAGCCCGAGATCCTGATTCAGCAGATTGGTGGGAGAGCACAGGACCTGCATTTTAAACAAATTGCCCAGGTGATGCTAACAAAATGTCCCAAGACCCACCCCTTGAAGGGCACTGCATGGGGACATCACACTACTGCAGATTCAGCCCCTTCCTGTACCTTGGGCCCAAAACTGTTCCCAAGCCATAGTTGCCTGGATCCTATTTCTGACGGTTACAGTTCAGACCTTTATAGCCCAATTTAACACAAAATGTGTTCTTGCCTCAATGACGTTACTGACTAGCTCCCTGTAATTTTCCTATCAACAGCTGAGCTCCCTACCAGTCCTCCAACTCCTCAGTACTTACAGTTCCTGTCCTCAAAGCCCAAATTACCCTTGATAGGTAATGGAAAAATTCTTCATGCACTAGCCAGTGCCGGCTTCTGGAGCAGATCTTTGCTGTCTACCTGCTGTCTGTCTTTGAGATCCCTGTCAATTTCGTTAGTCTTTTCTTTAATTGATCAGTGGATTTCACAGTTATTTTTCGAGAGAAAAATCTTATACAGATCTCCAAAAATATACAAATAAAGTTGCTGAGACTGAGACAGTGGGCAAAAGGGAAGCGTAGGCAGAACCTGCCCACAGCCTTCCTTTCCACTCCCCAACACAGAAACACACACATGTATTCATCTGAGTGCACAAAAACCATTCACACACATTTACACAGTACACTCCTGCACACACCTGCAGCCACTCACATTTGCACACATTCACATGCATGCCATTTATACACATGCACTCACATGCACACACCCCATTCGCTTGTATTTGCACACATATGCACATGCGCAGATAGACCTACCTTTCACCCTGACCCCGAGGCAGTTTTACAAAACCCTGTGGCTCCATAGAAGACAGTCTGAAAATCTCCACCCCTAGGTCACGGAATCAACTTTTGGTCTATAGTATTGGACTGCTTTCTTAAGTGTAAATGTCTGACATACAGTCCACCTTCAAAAGTACAGGATTGCCTCTCTAAAAAATAATGAAATTCACTCCCGTGTTTACATTTCCAGTTCTAACTTAATCTGGAGGTTTGGTTAAAATTCCTATGCAAACATTTTTAGTCGGGCCCATTCAACCACTCATCAAGCTTGGGTTGTTACATGCTGCTGTACATTCCCTAAAAAAATAAATGAATAAATCAAAGTTAGAAAGGCTCATGTGAACTAAAATACCTAAGTATTTCATGTTTTAATACTATTATAAAAGATACTGTTTTGAAATTTATAATTTTTCAATGCTATCATATTAAAATATAACTGATATTTACATATTGGCTTCATTTTCTGCAATCTTGCTAAAATTATTTATTACTTTCAGTATCTTTTTGGAGTTTCCTACATAGGTAATCAGATCATCTTCAAATACTAATACTTTTATTTCTCCCATTCCATCGACATGCCTGTTATTTTTTGTGCTCGATATTTGCGCTGGCTAGAACATCCAGTGGGATGGGGAACCGAAGTGCTGAGGGTGGGCACCCTTGCCTTATTCCCACTGTTCCAGGGAAAGCATTCTGTCTATCACCATTAAGTATGACGGAAGCAATAGACCATTTATAAATGCTCACTGTCAGGTTAAGGAAGTCCCATACCACCCCTAATTTGCAAGTGTTTTTATCTTGAACAGGTAATGAATGATATCAAAAAGAGCATATGTTTTGTTCTTCTGTGAATTTCATTGATTTTTAAATATCATCTAAATCTCAGTCCAGTTCTCAAAGCCTTTGCTATGTTTCTTCAGGTGTGCCTCACAAATGTGCTGGTCAGAGGTGAGCCTGGGCTGAGTGCAGATTCAGACAGAGAAGTTGGGGTCTTCTTCTGCAGCCACCTTTTCTCTGGGATGCCCCACACTCTCACACACTCCTAGGCTTTTTTTTCTGGTTGCTCTGGCCAGAAACACAGGGCTTCTGTCTGGGGTTTAGCTGCTTGCACGGACAGTGTCCTGCTTCTCTGTGACAGAAGCCTGACCTAAGAGTGAGACCAGAGAGGAAAGAAAGAACGAAAGCGAGGATTCCCCCACTATTAAGACCACAGAGGTACCTTTTTCTAGTCCCTCTGGGTAAATAAATGGCACCGCTGTTGGAGTTTTCACCTCCTGTACCAGTGTGGTGCAAATCAGGACCAAAAGAAAAAAGGATAAAACTAGAAAACACAGCCCCCCATAGGTCACATTTCCAGTGTTTTACTCTATTCTACAACTTCTCTGTTTCTATTTACTTTTAAACATCCTCAAGGAGTTGGTTTCTGTATTTTACCCAAATATTTTCAGTTGTAATTAGTGAGGGAGATAATTTCGAATTATTCCATCTTAGAAAGAACAAAAAAAAACAGAAGAATCTGTATATAAAACTTAACATACTTGGCCACACACGAAGTACACAAGGCAATTACCTTCCTTCATCAATCTATTTATAGAGCTAAAATATGATGACTCCAGTCCATAATTTTATTAAATACTTTTAACATTATGGGTATCAAATTTAAGTTTCAGAGGACAACGTAAAAACTAACTAGACCAGTGGTGTCAAATTCATTTTAACCAGGGGGGCCACACCAGCCTCGAGGTTGCCTTCAAAGGGCCGAATGTAATTTTAGGACTGTATAAATGTAACTACTCCTTAACAGTTAAGTGAGAGCTCCACATTGCCGCCGGGTAGAAACAAGGTGCTGGGCCGGATAAAACAAGGTGGAGGGCCGCATTCAGCCCTCAGGCCTTGTGTTTGCCACCCATGAACTAGAAGATACTCCTAGTATGATTTTGGTAATGTTCAAATATCTGGAAGTATTTTTCAAACGTTTTGAGAGGGGGAAGGGGGAAACAACCTAAAATGGTCCATGCCTTGAGTCTTCTTGTACCTTAATTTTGCAATGCACATGTATGTTGAAGGAAATCAAATCCATCTATATCTAATCTCTTAACTTCTAGGAGCCAAATTTTGCTTTTCAGAGCCATTTGATATCTCAGGCCTTAGGAGATGTTTTCTCCCCTGTAAAAACAGGAAGCGGTCACCTGCCGAAGGTAAAGCGACTTGAGAATCTTAGGAGGGTCATGATGAGTTCATTCTAAACTGGGCGACGCTTGTTTGTTGGCTTTCTCCAGTCCTGAAAATCACCTGGCGTTACGTGTGTTTGCGGGAAAGAGTTACTCAGTCTTAATTCCTCACATCACTTTTTGTAAAAAAAAAAAAAAAAAAAAAAAAAATGGGGGGACGGGAAGCATGGGCACTGAGTAAAAAGCAGAGGAAATTTTGCTAAATGTTAAAACTAGAATAATTTGAGCAAAATAAGTAATATAATATTGGATTATATAACCCAACATATAAAACAAATAACCAGGAGTCCATACTGTTATAAATAAGTTACTGAATAAATAAATAATAAGTGAAAAAATAGGGGGTCATAGATCTCCTGTGCAGAAGAACTCCAAATATTTAATGCAGACATTTCCTCCTCAAGGAGATGGGGCAAAACACCCGCCAAGAGCGAACTGCACATAGTGACATCCTTGCACAGAGTACAGGTTGAAAAGTGGGGGCCGGGGGGAGAAGAAAGAGTGACTCTGCCGTGGAGAAACCTGACAAACACCACCTCAGCAGGTGATCAAGGTTAGCAGAAATAGCGATAAGTCATGTCGATAACATGCACCCTCAATACAATGTGATGAGAACGGCCCTTTACTTCTACAGTCTTCTTCTCCAAGCCCATGGCCCCAGTATGAAATTGAAAAAAATACCAGAAAACTTGCTGTATCCCAGATGCTACAATATACCTGACCAGTATTCTTCAAAACTGCCAAGACCATCAAAAGTAAAATCCTAAAAAACTATCATAGCCAACAGGAACCCAAGGAGACAAAACAACTAAATGTAAGGTGGTGTCCTGGATGGGACCCTAAAAAGGACAGTAGAGAAAAATGAGAGAAACCTGAGTAATATGTGGACTTCAGTTAGTGGGGGTGCATCAGCGGTTGCGTCGGAAAGTTGGGGGTGGTGAAAGTGTCATGCTAACGTACTGTGTTAATAGCAGGGGAACCTGGGTGTGAGGTTTCCAGGAACCCTCCTGACCACCTTCACAATTTTTTTTGTAAATCCAAAACAATTCTGACTTAAGCAGTGTATTTTAAAAAACAAGTCAAGACTGAGTTCTCTTTTCCAACCACCTACTCCTCTTCCTAAGTAAAGAATGTTTCTACCCATTTTAAATTTGTAAAAAGCAAATTGAAAACAATACTGTCAGACACTCCTTTTGATAATCCTGAGAACTGGCACACTGCAAGCTAATCAATGGGAGTAAAAATATGTGCTTTGTTTATTCTGTATTTCTCCCCATAAGAAAATGATCAAATTTAAGTGTTCCCTTGTCTGATGGGGTTTGTGTTATGAGGCAAAATGTGAAGTTGTCTGAAGATGACTTCACTTTCTGGCTTATATTTTCAAAATCCTGAATTCTTTGAGTAGATTACAGTAGATAATCCGCACAAGGGGTGAGAAAAGTAGAGGGAACGGGGGAAGATGAGATACAGGAGAGAAAGAAGGAAAAGTGTGGTTTCCCCCAAATTCAGGTAGCACCAAGCCTTCAGAGTGCTATTAATAATAGGTCCCTAAACCTGTTTCCTCCAGCTTCCTAAAAAGTGGCCAGACCTCAGTAGACAAAATGGATCAACCTAGGGAGGCCGGACTAAAAAACAAACAAAAAAAAACAAGGCCTAATCTTGGCATCCATATCAATGCCCAAACTGACAAGAAGCTTCAGACCTCCCCTCCCCGCAACCAAAAGCCCTGCCAGGGTTAGCCCCAAATGACCTATACAACCTAATGCCAGCACCAATCGTTTGAGCGCCAAGGGATGCCCATTTTTGTTGACATTCAATTTCCTGCTAAGCCAGAGAGTTAGAGACTGAGAATCAAATTTCATCAAATTTTATAAAAGTAATTTAATTTTTACCACTACATTTATAGAGTAAAAACTGCATCTACTTCAGGAACAAAGCATTGAGCTGCTACAGAGCATAAACCCTTGTCTTCTAAGTTAAACAGGTTGCTTGTGGACCTCATGCCATGCAGAAGAGAAAGGAACTTTAAAAGATGCTCTCAGCAAGTATGTTACAATCAGTGTGGTATTTATTGAATCATTAAATGCACATGACTATACACCAGAAGTAGGATGGTACTTTGCATACATGATGTCGATAATTACCACCATATGGAAGAGGGCAGGTGTGAGTAGCCTCACTTTGGGATGTTGAAAATGAGTCTGAGAAGGAAAAGTAACTTGTCCGCAATGACACTGAGAACACCTGGCGCAATAGTCCAACGTTCGGCTACAGAGATGGGCACATGCTAAGTGAGCTTTGTAGCTTCTTTGATCTTCCACTGGCCTGCCATTTCATCTTGGGATTCTCCTTTCTGACAAGATTCGCCAAGCTAAGCAAGAGTATCTTTGCTTTTATCGGTTGTCTTCATGGATGAAAGCAAGATTTGGTTCCAAAGGAAGTCCCTTTCATCTGGAATCAGAATCAATTTACAGAAGAATTAAATTGCTACACAAACACCTCCACATTGTTGAGTGGCCCTCAGGGCACCAGAACACCCTTGCGTCCTTGCGTGCCTTCAGGCCACACCCCTCTCCTTATGTGTAAAACATTTGGTCAGAGCTTCAGAACCATGAAAACTGAGTTGATGTTACAGAAGTTAGACATTATGAGTCAGACAAAATAGCACAGAGACTTTCATATACCATAGACATCTCATCCTTCCAAGCCAGAGGAGGGCAACCACTACCGCCTGCATTTATCCATAAACCAGCTCCCTAAGGAGAGATGGGAAAACATCAACATGTTCTTTTACCCTAATGCAGACTCCACCAAATACATAAGCAACCTATAGATTGAAAAAGTTGTTAAATATGAAACATCTCCTTAAAACATGGTCATGTAAAAGGAGCTTCTTAGAGATTATGACCATAAGTGGCATTATTGGAGTCCATGCAGCTGTTTAGTGAAAGTGTTTTTTTCTACTTCTTTCTATTGATTTTTTTTACCCTTCTCTGCCAAGAAAATTTACTACATTTTTTTCCTTATTTTCCTTGTGTCAAGTGGAACTTTTTCATCCAAATTTTACTGCTCAGGCCCATATGTCTCTTCTTTCTTCTTCTTGTATTTTTTTTAAGATACCACATAACAAAAATGTTTCTCTTATATTAATTTTGTTACTCAGGCAAAGTAAACCATCACTCCTCGGTATGTCATATAAAAGCCAGAAGAGTAGTGACTCACTCATGCAGAGATTTTATTTAAAACATTTGCTCTGTGGTCGGAGTAGATTAAAGACAGACCAGGCTGCCCTCAGAGCTGTGCCGGGATAGTGAGAGTGAGAGATGTTGCTACTTGGTAGATAAACCACGTGCAGCTCATATGACAGAAATGCCCCTTGGTCCCCTATCTTCCTCCTTCGAGTCTGGAACACCCGGATTCAGTAGACTCGGGGTTTACCAACCTAGTGAACTCAATGGGCTGTGGAAGGATCTCATGTTTTCATCGGGTGACCAAGAATGAGATGGCTTGTGAAGAGGATCTGAGTTTCCCTTCAGGACCCACGGGACATGCACAAAGGGAGAAAAGAAAATGAATGGGGATGAAAAGGGAAAGTAGAAAAAAATGAAGGGAAAGAAATCAACCAAGAAAGCGCACTGCGACAAGTTTCCATTGTTCTTTTCTGTGCCAGAGAGAGTCTGGAATTTTAAATGATTGCAAATTGAGCAGCTCATGGGTAATCGATTTGGTCTCCACCAATAGAGGTCAGAAACCCATGACATGCAAATAATATTTATACAGCTGAAACAAGGAACAGATGAAATGCATTGACGAGAACGAATCTGCTTTTTTGATTTTTATAGAAAAGCACAAATGCCAACATCTGCGACAGACACAGTGATAAAACTGCACATGGCAGGAGCTTATGTGCAGATGAATACCCATAGCTGTTAGTGCTAAGGCACTTGGGACATTTATCTCAGGTCTATCATCTAAGTTTATACAGATCAAATGATTAACTGATCCCTGGTATTGAACCCATTTTCAAATTTACACTTGTCCTAGAGACACTTTCCCTCTCTCCTTCCATTCTTTTTGGCTCTTTTTAAAATATATATATATGCAAACAAAGCGCTGATTTCTTCACAATTAAAACAAATTTTGAGCTACTGAAGATGCAAACTATTGATAAGAGCACAGAATCTGTGGAATTAGAAGAGATCCCAATAGTCATCTAGTTGGATTGCTGACTCCAGGCACGAATCTTTTCTATAATATCTGTTAATAAATGGCCGCCAAAGAAAAGCATGCTTACACACTTTCATTGATGGGGGACCTGCTACTTTGCAGCATACTTAGTTCCATTATGTTTGCATCTGTGCATTAAATACATATTTTTAGCACATCCATAGGTATAGGGAATAAAGAACAGGAAAATCTTCTGATAGTGACAAGTGCAATTCAGCACATTAAAGTAAAATCATGTGAGAATGACTGGATAACTACTAAGGACTAGGTGATCAAGGATGGCCTACTGTAGGGGAGAACAGTGGAATTCTGAGGGAAGAGTGTTCAAAGCAGAAGATCTGAGATGAAGGATCTAATGTGGAAACCAACTTGGTCTAGCCAGAAAAGAGGGAAAATAAATAGACAGAAGATTGGCGGGATAGATCTAGAGTGCTGGTGGACAAAGCTGGACGGGCGGGCAAGGCCACTCTATGTTGGGCTTTGCGACTGAGGTAAGTATTGCGTATGCTACTCTAAGTGCAGTGGGAAAGTTATTGAACAGAAGACTTTAAACATTGCTCATAGGTAGAGAATAGAATTCAAAGAAGCAGAGGAAAGGAACACACTAAGAGGCTGCTGTGGTAAATGAGACAAGAGCTTTTGATAACTTGGATTAAGGTAGTAATCCTGGAGACAGAAAGGAATGGATGGATTTGGGGATTAGGGCTGACAACACTATTTAGATGACTGTGTAACCTGGTGTAGGGATAGTGGGGTAAGAGAAAGAAGTATTACATACAACTCCAAAATATTTGATTTGAACAACTGAACAGGTGGTGGTACAAGTTACCAATATGTGGAAAACGAGGGGTTGACCGGGTTTGCAGTCAATGGAGGCAACCACAAATTTTGCTTTGAGCACATAACGTTGACATGCCCACAATAGACAGAGTTGGCTAAAGAAGTCTGGAAGTCTAGGCAGAGGCCATATTTTTTGAGGCATCTGTATTTTGTAAGACAACCAGATTATTACTAGGCTACTCCCAATACCAAATGGAAATGTACTACTACCCTGTAACTACTACTGATTGGTCCCAGTTCTATCTCTGAGGGAGGGAGAAGGGAGGTGTTAACTGCTTACATGACAACCCTTCAAATATCTGAAAGAATGAAAACCACTATTTATGACACATCTGGTATATGCTAAGAACTTTGCATATGATTTCTTATTTGGACATAAGATTATAAATTTCCCAACTTTAAGGAAAAGGGAACTGAGTGCACAGATTTTTGTGCCCAGGTTCACAAAGCTTCAAAGTAGAGGAGCTGAGTTTCAATGCAGATCTGATTCCAAGCTCATGATTGCACTACACCATCCAGACCCAGATGAATAAACACTGGTACCCTCAAGTGTCCCCCGAGTAGCAGGGCTTCCAGAACGTTTTACCATTCTGAACATCCTAGAGTAGCTTTCTACTTCAGCAAGATCACTCATCAAATTTGGGTCCTTCCAATGAACACGTTTGATCTGACCAAGGAGGATTACACCCATCTTCTGGTCAGATGCCTTCTTAGAATGATGCTGGACATTGCATTAGAGTAACCACATCACACTGCTGGCTCATATAAAATTTGTGGTCAACTACTGTCTAGCCAGGGCTCCCACATCCTATACTTGTGCTATAATTTTTTGCCTAAATTAAAAATGTCAAGATATTTGAAATCTGAGTCTTTTAACTAGCATATTAGTTATTCCTTCCACTTCTGCTACAAATGCAAGTCTGAGAAGTAAGTCTTTTGTCTATGTCCCATTCACTGATTGAAATGATATTTAAATCATAGAATCAAATTTTTTTAGTAAAAATAATAGCTAAGATTTATTGGGTGCTTACTATGTTTTAGGTACTCTAAGTCTCAGTTTTTGCAAATGTAAGATGGAAATCATAATAGCTACAATGAATAAGTGACAAATTGCCTGTGAAATTAATCTTAGAGGTCATATTTATCTAGTGCTCAAAATTTTGCAAGAGGATCTTATTTTAAGACCATAGCCACACTTTGTTTTTAAGTCACTCTCTGATCTGACCAAGAGACACTATATTGAAAAAGTATACAGAAACTAAAATTAAAATGCCCAAAGCAGTTTTTTCCATGGAAAAGGAGAGCAAAGGCCTTGAATATATCATGCAGAGTTGCAACCACTACTTAATTTCCTAGTGGTACTCTGAGGTACGTCATTGCCAATGTGTCGACCATTCTACCCTGCCAAGAGAAAGAGTTACCTTAGGAGCCCACTTCCTCCCTAGCTCAGTAACTGAAGGAAGGTTTTAAAACTTCTCCATTCTACCCAATCTCACACTACCAGCTTGTCTGTGCCCTGCACATAACCTGTGCTTCTACCTTCCCTAGGATTCCCCAGAAGTGGATCATGAGATAAGGATTCAAGTGCAAGTTGTTTGTATAGGAGGAGGTTGATAGGAAATACCAGAAAAAATGAAGTGTGCCAGGGAAAGAAAATAAATAAGAGTCAGTTATCATTGAGAGTAAAATACCCTAGCTCCTGTTGGGGTCTCTGGGATCCCATGTAGAATGTGTGCCTCAGAGTTATCCCTCCTCAGTTAGTTAGTTACACACTAACTCCCACCTAGCATTGGGGTGGAGTTCCTAGGTGGGGAGGTTACTTCCTAAGGATGTCAAGAATGTCTTGTGATCCAGAGAAAGCTGTCAGATAGATGGAAGACAACTGCAACACAGTGCATGACAGAGCCTGAGGGAAGGTGGGCCAGGTGAGGTCTGGTATGCTACAGTCAGTGGAGATGTTGGTGGAGGCTTCTCAAGGCCCCCATGCTCTCTAATAACCTAGATAATTAGATGCATATTTTCCTGGCAGTACACATGGCCAACAAGAAGCAATGAACATGGAAAAGGTAAACTCTGGACAATTCAACAGCAACAGAAAATAAAATAACCAATTTGAAAATAGGCAAAGGACTTGAGTAGACACTTATCTAAAGAAGATATACAAATGAAGCATGTAGAAAGATGCTCAACATCATCGGTCATTTGGGAATGCAAATCAAAGGTGAGCTACCACTTCACAAGAGAATGGCTATTCTCAAAAGAGGCAGGGGTGGTGAGGATGCAGTGACATTGGATCCCTCGTGCATTGCTGCTTGGAATGTAAAAATGCAAGCACGGTGGTAAACAGTTAAGAAGTTTCTCAAAAAATTAAGCACAGAATTAACATAAGATCTAGCAATTTCCTTCCTAGGTACAGACCCCAAAGAATTATAATCAGGGACTCAAACAGATACTTGTGCACCAATGGTAGAAACAACCCAGTGTCAAGAGGTGAACAGATTTTTATTTTACTTTTTTTTGTATATTTTATTGATTATGCTACTACAGTTGTCCCAATTTTGTTACCCTCTTTATCCCCCTCCTTCCTGCAACCCCTACTCTCCAGCACTCCCCCCACCACTTAGTTTATGTCCATTTGGTTGTATATATATGTTCTTTGGCTTCTCCATTTCCTATACTATTCTTAATCCCCCCCACCCCATCTATTTTATACCTACCTACTATGTGTCTTATTCCCTGTACCTTTTCCCCCATGCCTCCCTTCCCCCTCCCCACTGATAATCCTCCATGTGACCTCCATTTCTGTGATTCTATTCCTGTTCTAGTTGTTTGCTTAGTTTGAACAGATTTTTTTAATATGGTATGTATATATATCATACAACAGAATATTATTCAGCTGCAAATATTATGAAATTCTTATACATGTTACAACATGAATGAATCCTTAAAACATAACCCTAAATTAAATAAACCAGACACAAAAGGACAAATATTGTATGATTGCAGTTATATGAGGTAACTAGAACAGGCAAATTCATAGAAACAAAAAGTCGAACAGAAGTTACCAGGGGTTGGGGGAGGAGGGAACACATAGTTATTGTTTAGTGTGTACAGAGGTTCTCTTTAGGATGACGATGCCCTGGAAATGGATAGCCACAACAGCTACCCAATATAGTGAATGTACTTAATGCCACTGAACTGGATCCTTAAAAATAATTAAAATTGTAAATTTTGTTAAGCATATTTTGCCAAAATTAAAATGGGTGAAATAAGCTCCTATTTTTAAAAATTAAAAGTTGAAGGACAATATTTTAAAGGGGAATTTTGGAAAAATAAATGTACATTACAACTATAACGTATGCCCTCCATTCAGGCCATGCTATCTGAATACCACGCTGGAAACATAACGAATAAAAGGATGAGTGTGCAAAGTATAACATCTCAAAGGTCTGAACATGTAAAATTTAACAAACCATGACTCCTGTACTTATAGCCAGATTTCTCTTTCATTATTGCTATG
The DNA here is from genome assembly GCA_004024845.1 of Tonatia bakeri. Classification (NCBI taxonomy): domain Eukaryota; kingdom Metazoa; phylum Chordata; class Mammalia; order Chiroptera; family Phyllostomidae; genus Tonatia; species Tonatia bakeri. The sequence continues at coordinate 139,758 of PVIA01001547.1, read as the reverse complement.
AACTTGAAAATAGAACTCCCCCCACCCAAAGTTCTATTACTATTATATCACTAGATCCTTCTTGGTCAAAATTTACATGGAATCAGGTCCAGAGTAGCTTTTGACCTTCATCTACTTTCAAAAATTTCATAAGGCAATAATTTACCTACTGTTTAATCAAACACAAGTCTAGCTGTTGCTGTAAAGGTACTTTTTAAATGGGACTGACATTTAAATCAGTCAACATGGAGTAAAGCAGTTTTGCCTCCATAATGTGACTTGGCCTCAACCAGTCAGTTATAGGCCTTAAAGAAAAAGGCTGAGATTCTGGAAAGGGAAGGAATTCTGCCTGAGACTGCCTTGAGACTCAAGATTGTAATATCATTTGTTATCTGAGTCTCCAGCCTGCTGACCCGTCAAATTCCAAACTTGCCAGCCCCCACAATCACATGAGCCAGTTCCTCAGGATAAATCCATCCATCCATCCATCCATCCATCCATCCATCCATCCATCCATTCATCCATTCATCCATTATCTATCTATTGATCCTATTGGCTCTTTTCCTCTGAAGAACCCTGACTAATCAAAACTGCTACAGAGTTAAGCAATACTGCAGAATTTAAGGGCATTTTCCTACTATCAAAGATGGCCACCCTAGGGTAACTTGAATTCCTTTTGTGTTAAACTGTTCCCCTCACCAATTGTGGCTATGGCCAATCTATGTAATTTTAAGTATCTAAACACTGACCAAGCGATGCTAGACGGAGAAGCAATTCCCCAAAGCTCAAATGTGGAGCTGCAGCTCGCTAGACACTGAGAGCTCAGAGCGAAGTATGGGAAAGGACCCTCACGCAGTAAAAGATTTCCAAGTTAAGGACAGAGGCAATGTCATGTAATCCACCAAACCTCCAAAGATTATATGAGCAGATTGCATTTTGACGGCTTATTCCATTATTCAGGACCCCAAATATCCATGGCTAATGAAAAAGGGGGTCCTGTTACAAGTAAGAGTTCCTCTCTCAAGGAAATGAAAATGATTATTGGCTTGCAGGCCTGTGGGTATTCTCCTACAATAAAGCCAAGAATCATAATTCCAAGTGGTCAAGTTATTCTGTATGCTTCAAAGTTATAGCTTTTACATGGGATTTTTTTTTTAAAAAGGACAACCCATCCAAGATTACAATTGCTAATCCCTAAATAAACAGTTCAAATAGATGCTATGGTGCAAACTCTGGAGACTGAATGCATGGAAGGGTAGCTCAGGTTTTAGTTAGGGAATGGATGAAATGTGATCAACAAAACACAACCACAAATGTACCATGGATGATCGGAGATACAACAGAGCAGTATGATTTGAGTGACGAGGCATGGGAGAAAAGAACAGAAAAGAATGTAAAGTCTCAAGTGCCCAATTTAGGACAGTAGGCTTTGTTTTGTGACAGATGCAGAGCTACTGAAGGTTCTAATTAGTTCACTGGTATATGAATGGTAAATTGGAGTTATGTTGCCAATTCTTATTTCCTCTTCGCAATAAAATTATTGTTCACATCTGTTTCCAAATGAATTTGCAATGCTTCCCACTGGAGAAGATAGCATATTATTCCTGCCACTTTTACTTTGGTCCTGGCCATGTGACTCAACTTGACCAATGAAATAATAACCAATGTAATACCTACAAAGATGTTAAATGTGCCTGGGAGGATTGGTTTGCTTGCATATCTTTTCATAGCCATGAGAAGAATATGTAGCAACTGACCCCCAAATAAAGAACTACATGGGGTAGACTCAAATTGAATGCATGTATGAAGTCAAACATGGGCATTTTGCTGAATCCAGCAAAACCACCACTAACCCACAGATCTGAGAAACACACATTTATTATAAACCACTGAGATTTGGGGCTGTTTGTTACATAGCATTACTACAGCAATAACTGCTTAATAAAAGTGAAAAGTATAGCTATGGAAAGTCAATCCCTCAATGGATTGGATGTGGAATAAAGTAGAAATAGGAAGACAATTTAAAGAATGATTTAAAACCCTCTAGAGATATGTTTGCTCCTCTGACAAAATAATCTAACAAATCCAATAATCTGACAAAATAATCTGCTGCTTAAGATGAAATTGTTCCATCTTCCTGGCTTCCAGAGTAAGGAGACATGGAGCAAATCCCCTATGCGATCCACACTGTACACATAATATGAGCCAGAAATAAATCTTCACTGTTTTAAACCACTAAGACTTTGGGCTTACTCGTTTCCTCATCATAACTCAGACAATCCTAATACAGGAAGGTGTTTCCAGGATTAATTCAGTAGCTCTCCAATGTCATGGACTTTTGTGCTTTCTCTCCTCCCATTTTTCCTTTTTTGGTAGATAGTAATGTCTCCCCTTAAAGTTTCAAGGTTTGACTATACCAGGTTCAGACCAGGATTAAGTCACATGCTCATATCGGAGCTGTAAGTGAAGTTGGGAAAACAAGTATTTTGCCTTTGCAATCTCTGTAATGGGAGACAGACTCTGCCAGCCCTGTAGAAAGTGGAACAGCTTTCCAATAGGCAGCCAGCAGGTCCTCTGAATGCAGTACGAGATACTACCTACATTTCAGATCCCATTCTATTATTGATTGAGCACTTGCTCTAGATCTGTTTCCTTCTGTAGCTTACAGACTTCACTCTACCCACTTTTTACAGATGGGAAACTGGGACTCAGGGAAGCTTACTAAGAATCGCAAGGAAAAATCAGCATGTCTGAGATTACCAAGATCCCAGCTTACAAAGGTTTGAACCCCGTCAGGCCTGCCTGTCTATATCTGAGCCCTTTCACCCAAACACTGGTTGCATTAAGATTTCTACCCCACTTCGTTCTTCAGTAGTTGTAGACAGCCGTTGATTCTTCTATGTGGCCCTCTGTGCAGCAAAAGAGGCACAGGACACACAGACAACAACGAAGTTTCTCCCTGATGGTCTGAACTAGCCAAAAGAAAAAAGAAAAAGAAAATGCAGATGATTTTCCTTACTGCCAAAGCCAGTTCCAGTGAAGCAGGTGCCTGCTGCCCCAAGACTGACAACGTGAGCCACGCTCAGAGTCTGCGGGGTTTCTGAGTAAGCATGACAGGTCTGCCTGCAGCTCTGCCAGTAACCCGAGGCAATGCGGACTTCCCCCCGACCCCTGAGGCTCCAGAAACAAGCCCAGGCCAGCCTTGCATTTGGCCTTTTGTAACTCTGAGCATAGAGCCTAGTCAGGCCCGCTCCCCAAACTTCCGATCTACAGAACTGTGAGATGATAGACTGAGGTTGTTTCACACCATGAAGTTCTCGTCGTGTGTTTGTGAAGCAACAGAAAACTAACAGAGCCCGTTTTACCCATTTCCTACCAATTACACCTTTCAGCATTCACCACATTACAATTTTATGAGTTATGGGCCCAGAATGTGTAGGGCTTTGTTCATCACATTATCTCCGGTATTCACTATGTATATGTAATAGGCACAAAATAAATATTTGCTGACTAAATGAATGAGGCAATGCTTAAAAGCACAGGCTTTAGATATAAGAGACATGAGTTCAAACTCCATCTCCATCACCTAACAGATCTTGAGAGAGTCATTTAAGCCCTCAGAATTTTAAAAGGTATCTCATTTGCATAAAGGGGATAAGAATGACAACTGCCCTATCTCGCTTGGCTGTCCTCACCAGCTGACATAACCTCTTGCTTCTTTTTGAAAGCCATCAGTGCATCTGACAACTCTACAATCTCCTGATTTCTCACCTACATCTCAAGCCATTTTTCTCAGTCTGTTGTTGGAGATCTCTTCCATCTTAATGTTGGGAGTTCTTCGGGGTTTGGCTCAAAAACCCTTCTATCACCTCCCTCTTTTTCTTCTTATGAAGTTACTGCATCAATGTCCATGCCTTCAAATGCCACACATTTATCATCTTCATCAAGATTCTATCTCTACATCGGCTGTCCAGCTACCTGAGAGCTCCATTGGTGCCTTTTTGGCTGCTCAAATTACTCCTCCTCCAATGTTTTCAATCTCCATTCATCCTACTAGACCCCTGGGAGACTCTGAAAACTTCCTCTCCCCCAGCCATTCACATTTGATCGCCTGTCCACTGTACCCAAGAAAAATGTTTCTCACCCATCCTCTTCCCTCTGCCTCCTCGGCTGCTGTGATCCAGGCCCAAGCCACTGTGTTCTGTTTGGACTATAATAATAGCATCTAAACTATATCCCACATTCACTCTTGTTTCTCTAAATCTCCTCTCTGTGTTATGTCAATGTGGTCTTTATAACAGGCAAATCTAAGCATTTCATTATTCGAATTAAAATGTTTATATCTTATACTACCCTCAAGAATAATCATTGCTATATCAACTATAGGCTAAATTTATTAAGTTAGTAATTAAAGAGCAATGGCCCGTGATTCTTCTTGGATGTCAACATAAAATAAATTTGTGGGGTACCTGAGCAATCTCTATCATTATTTGGAAGAGCCTCTTCTAACCTCTGCTAAAGAAGTAGCTTCACTTTTGTCTCTGAAAAGCCTGTAGCTCTGACCAGAGCTGACTGGGAGGGAGGGACAGACAGAGGGAGGGAGACAGAGAAAGAGCAGGAGATGGAGATAGAGAGAGACTGAGAGAAACAGAGAGAGTCTGACATCTTAATAGTTCCCATGAGGCCAGCAGTCCTTCCCAGAGTTGGGTTTCATGAATTTCTCTTGGTTCCTTATAATAAATGTCCCTTCTGGTTAACATGGGTTTGTTTTTCTTGTAACCAAATAGCCTCTAAACAGAAATAAAATTAGCCTTTTGCCTTGTCTTCTCGACATAATCCCAAACTTGCATCCAAATTTTAATTTGCAAAGTCATCATATTTGAAAAGCACGAGATTTCCCAAGTTAAGGGATTCATTTGCTGAGTTCTTCACAAGCAAGCAAACTTTGCCAAGAGAAACAAACATTTCCCACATCAATGATATATTTTAAACTTTTTACTTTGAAATAATGTCAAATTTATAACAGCAATAATATGAAAAATACCCATATATCCTTTACTCAGATTAAACCTATTTGTAATATTTTACCTCATTTTCTCTATCATTGGTACTGTTTATCTAAGTATGTAGCTCTCTAGCTGTATCTAATATTTCCCTGAACCATTTGGTAGTAAGTTAAATATATCACAGCCTCAACCCATAAATAATTCAATGTATATGTCCTAAGAATAAGAATATTCTGTTATATAACCAAAGAGCAGTTACCAACTTTGGCAAATTAAATGTCAGCAAACATTTTTTATCTGATCTACAATTTACAGTCCAACTGTCACTGACTTTGTGTCGTGTACAGCACGGCCCCACCTGCGTTCCGGTATCACAGTACTTGTGATGTCTCTGACCTCTTGTGACCTGAAACATTTCCACATCCTTCGTTTATATCTTTCATGATATTGACACTGGGAAAATACAGTCCCTCCTATGTTTAAAGCCCCTTATTTGGGATTTATCTGCCTCGAGATTACAGGAAGTTACATATTCTCAGCAGCAACCCTGCACAGTGATATGCTGTCCTTCCCGGGAATGTCACACCTGGAGGTATACAACGTTCATCTGCTCCCCACAAGCGATGATAACTTTGATCATCAGTCAACGTGCAACATGAGACCTGATTCTTCGCTGCACGATGACTGAATTTTTGTTCTTCCTTAGAACAGTTAAGTACTCTGTGGAGAGACACTTTAAATCCATACAAATAATCTATTCATCATCAGAATTTCTCCCCATATTTAGAGTCCATTGGTTATTCTTGCCCTATCTAATCTGTACCACTATGGCTGCAAAATGATTTCCGAGTCCAGTGCTCCCTCACGTTTACTAGTTGGCCCGTGGCATTCGACTGTTGGCAAGAGCCCTCACTTCATCTATTTATTTTTGGAAGAAACTCCTACATTCCTAACTTTTTCAGTGGTTTCTAATTCATTACTGTACTTAATATTTTGATGTTAAAATTGTCCTAAATTTGCCTCTTCGAGGCTACTTCCTTACTACATGCTTCCTTGCTCCATGGTTCAGGTTGCTCTGATGCCTCTCCTGGCCCAGGCCCGGAGTCAGCAATTTCTCTAAGTTATCTTTTAAAATTGAAGTACTGTCCATTGGATTTTTTTTTCTTTACATGAGGCACATTTACATCTGTCCCATCCTTTGTTATGAGAAAATTTTAGGAATATGTAAGAGCAACACAGAGAAGTGTCAGTGGAAAACTCTTCTAATGGTTGATTTCCCCCTCAGATTGCTGGATATGAAGATATAGACTGAAATATGCCTTGAATTCTACTTATTGAAAATCAATGGATTATTACCTCAATCTTCTGAGAGCCAGCGCTTGGCGGGCTTCCTCAGATTTGACTGTGAGTGCCAATGCTGGGGATCAAGAACTCCAACAAACTGCTCAGCTATTCCAGTTCACTGAGACCAAGTATGATTGCTCTTTAAAGCATGCGAAATTGTTGGAATCCATTTCTTCATTTACAAGTATAATGATTTTGACTAATTTTACACAAAAATATTGCCATGTGTGGGCTCCATAAATCTGTCTTATTTTGTTACTTGCTACTCTCCCCAGATGCTTTGAACTTAGAAAACTGCCAAATCAAAAAATAAGCTGTCATGTGTGGTTATAGCCTCTCTGTGGAAATTTTTAATTTTTGTCATTATGTAGCTTGTGCTTAGAAAGATATTATTTTGAAATATGTTAAACACATCTGATCTTATGTTTCAGAAACAATTATTTCTACTTTTAAAAACAGAATTGAGAATTCAGAGGATGAGATGCTAGAACTTGAACTATTTCTTAAGAGATTTCACATGACAACTGTTAGCACTTCATCAAACTACATTCGTTAGATTACTCATCTTTAGTAACAAAACATTAACGAAAACTCAAAACACTGAAATAACAAAGAATGGTTGTTTTTTCCTGGCCTTTGTATTAACACTGAATGGCACTCTACAATTCTTTGAATGGTATGCAATTAGGTTGTCGTGATAGGATTTTGTAGTGGAATCAGATACATTCAACAGGATATAAAATAACATAACTAAAAATGTATAATGGGATGGCAATGGCTGAGAGTTTAAATTTGTCGAAGTTGGTGCATTGGTACCTACAACACAGTCCACTCTGTTGTTTGTTTTATTCAATTTCAAGAATCGGAAGAGGTAAAATAGGGGGAGAGGGGTTTTTCATAACAGCATTTTTGTAACATCATTCACATACCATAAAGTTCACCCTGCTAATGTATATAATTGTGGGGTTTTTATTCACAAAGTTGTGCGTGCGTCAAACCAGCTACTAACAGAGCACCTTCCTCATCTCAAAAAGGGACTCAGAGCCCCACACTATCACTCCTCATCTCTCCTCCCCCTCGGCCCCAGCCACCACTGCTCTGCTCTCTCTCCATGTGGACCTACCTATTCTGGACAATTCATATAAATGGAGGAATATACTATATGGACTTTTGTGTCTGAATCCTTTCACATAGCATAATGTTTCAAGTTTCATTGGCATTGTAGCATGTGCCAATGCTTCATTCCTTTTTATGGCCGAATAATGTTCTGGTGTTCATATACATTATGAACACTGTGTTTATCCACTCACCAGTTAATAGATATTTGGAGTGTTTTCACATTCCGGCTATCATGAATACTACTGTGCAAGTTTTGGGGTAGGTACATTTTTTCAATTTTCTTGGAGTATATATCTAGGAGTGGAATTGCCAAATCACATGTTAACTCCATGTTTAATTATTTTAGGAACCATCAGACTGTTTACTAAAGCAGATGTACCATTTTAGGTTTCCACTATCAAGGAACAAGCGAACCATTTCTCCACATACTCATCAGCACTTTTTATTGTTTTTTTCACTGTAGATATCCTAGTAGGTGTGAAAGACAACTCATTATGATTCTGATTTGCATACTGAGGATCTTTTCATGTTTATTGGATTTTCCTAAATCTTCTTTATGATCTGTTCAAATCCTTTGCCCACATATAAATTGAGTTATTTGTCTTTTTCACTGAGTAGCTTTTTTATGCACTTCTCTTACCAGTTACATGATCTTCAGACATTTTCTCCCCATCTGCGGTGTCTTTTCACTGATGGTGCCATTTGCAGCACGAATGTTTTTCATTTCGATGAAGTGAAAGTTATCTTGTGACTTGTATTTTTGGTGTTGTATCTAAGACACCGTGATCTCTCTAATCCAAGGTCACAAAGATTTATTCCCCTTCTTCTAAGAGTTTTAGCTCTTATATTTAGGTTTTGATCCATTTTGAGTTAACTTTTTATATATGGTATATAAATAGGGTATAATCCAAATTCTTATATTATATTATGGAATAATCCAACTTCTTTCTTTGCACATGGATATCCAGGTGTCTCAGCTCCATTTGTTGAAGAGAGTACTCATTTACCATTACAATGGTCCTAATTGAACTGGTCTTCCAAAAAGATGTAGGAGGCCTTCAAAATTCCCTTTCTGCCCTGGCTGGTGTGGCTCAGTGGGAGTGCTGGCCTTCAAACCAAAGGGTCGCTAGTTGATTCCCAGTCAGGGCACATGCCTAGGCTGCAGGCCAGGTCCCCAGTAGGGGGAAGCTTGAGAGGCAATCACACATTGATGTTTCTCTCCCTCTCTTTCTTCCTCCCTCCCCCTCTCTCTAAAAATAAATAAAATATTTAGAAATAAAAAAATCCCTTTTGATCTACAGTAAAAATGTCCTGGGTATCAGAGGACAAAAACAGTGTCTTTTTCCATTAAAAAATATATCTTTCTTTATTGAATTCCTGCAACAGACCATCAATGCACAATATATTGGGCCTTCTCATTCTATGAGAGGGACCCACTATTCTATGACCACTGAAGACCACAAAAAAAAAACCTTGTCCAGTCACAGAATGTGTGCCTCAAAGCTTAACTGGGGCTCCAGAAACATATGAAATGCCTTTATTCTTGAATCATTTGACATGACCTGTGAAAAGTGAAGCTGCCATTGAAAGACACAAGCTTCAAAACCTGTGAGCAAATGTTCAGGAGAGGATGAGACACTGAAAGGTTCTACCTTAGCAAACACTTCAATGGAAGGAGGGTCAGAGAAGGTTGCAGGTAACTTCCCTCCAGAAAGTCCATGGCAGAAGGTGGGTCAGAAAGATAAATCGGAGTCTCAGTAAATAATTCTATTTCTTTATATGCCCAAGTTATTTACAACCTATTTCTCTTTTGTTTCATGTTAACCTCTATACCAACTTTGCCTCTAATTCTACCTTTGGAAGAGACATCTTATCTCTAGCAAATCACTTTGTAGGATACTGATTCTAAAATAGACTCTAGTGATTCCTGCCTCCTGGCATTCATGCTCTTGGGAATAACCTGCCCCCACAAAGCAGTGGGCTGGTCCTAGTGACTTGATTCAACTAACTAAAATAATGGGGTATTACTTCTGAAATTAGATTATAGAAGCCCGTGATTTCCATTTTGCCGGCATTCTCCTCCTTCCCACTTGCTCATTTTGATAAGACAGCTACCATGTTGCAAGCTTTATGGAGAAGCTAAGTGGTAAGAAACTGAGGCCCTCAGTCCTACAGTCTGCTGGGAACTGAATTCTACTGGCAGGATTGCAAATGAGCTGGGTCACACAACCTGTTCCAGGAAAGGTTTGGGAGGACTGCAGTGGAGCTGCCGCCCTGACCAAAGCCTTGTGAGAATCTGTGGACTGAAGGACCCAGCTGAGCCATTCCCAGCTCCACATACACTGAGATAATGTTCTTTTTTTAAGCCATCGAGTGTTGGGGTAATTTGTTGCATAGCAATAGATAACTAATACATAGCATAACTTGGTCTTCTATTGTTTTATATTCTGTGCTGTACTTCAACAAACTAAAAATAATGTCAAAAGAATGGTTCCTACTCCCAGCTTTTCAAACTCATTTCTGCAGCTGTGTCTTTCCATTCTCTCACCCCTACTCCGTTACTGGGCATTCTGGCCCTACTCACTACTCCATAGTCTCATTTTCACTGCATCATCTGAAAGTCCACTGTCTTACCACTAAATTGTACCTTTTTATTTGCAAAGTCCTTCAACTTCCTAGTGTTAACCAAAACCAAACTTTTTTCTAAGACCACATCAAAGGCCTCCTCAATGAAAGAAACTTATATTCCCACCCCCCATCCTACTCCAGCATCCTGCTCTGTTTCTGGCATTTACTAGTGATGGGAAATTGAGCAAGTTATGTAACCCCTCAAAGCCTCAATCTCTTCATTTCTTAAATGGGAATAATATCTATTTCATAGGATTGTTGGAAAATGATATAGGCAAAAGTTCCTGATAGTGCTTATCACTCAGTATGTACTTAATTAATACTGATTTTCATTTCCTGATACCCATTTCCTCATTCACTTGTTCCATAGTTTCTTATTGGATATTCCCACTGTCGTGTTTTTGAAACACACCCTGGTGCTACAAAGATGAATGAGTCTCCAAGGTACTCACAATCTGCCAGGGGAGATAGTGTTTATCACGCACTTATTGTAACTGTTGGTTGGTCCATGATAAATGCTTGTACTCTGGGGTACGAAAAGGGGTACTTCATTACCCTGACATCTCATCTGCAATAATTCATGGACTTACTTACATCTGTCTCTTTCTTTCCTCTTTGCTATAGTTTATAGAATTCTAAGACACCCTCTGCCACTCACCCTGCAACTTCTGGTCAGAGTTTTTTCTTCTCCTCTTCTCTGACCGTCACTCCACAATACAATCGCCTACTACATTAGTAATCATTTTAATACCTCAGTCTCACAATTCCTAGACACTTTTCAAATCTAATGGCAAGCCCACCTTTGTTATGTACTAATATAGCTCATTTTCACACCTCTCCCTCAGACCTCATCTTCATTCCAAAGTGCCTCTTCCTCTTCACTTTCCATCTCCTCCCCCAGAATACTTTCCTTCCCTGTTGCTTGGTTAACTCCTACCCATCCTACCCAGCCTTGCCCTCCACTCTATGACCATAGTTTATCATCAGATCAATCATTGTTTTCCTCAAAACACTTGATGTCTCACATGCATTGGATGTCCCATTGTTCCTGGACCAACCACGTATTGTCCTTCTTCTGCAGCTGTGCTCAGCCACTTGCTCCAGGAGGGAGACCCTCTCCCCTCAGACAGTATCAGTCCAGTAGAGTATGAATCATTCTTCAAGGCACATTACAAATACCCATGACATTTTCTTGTCCTAAATGTTTGTGTCCTTTTCTTCCTTTTAACTTCCAAGGAAGGTTATACTTCTCTGTAGTATTTATACCACACTCTTAAGGCTCGTGTGGTAATGTTACGATTGCTTGTTTATTGTCTAAGATTTACCCCATAGTGTTTGAAAGTCAAAATGGGGTCATAGCAGTGTGAGAACGCTAATCAAAGATCCTCAAATGTGAGGAGGATAATTGAACAAGGGTCCCATCCACTGAGCTCTGGAACCCAATGACATGGTTGTGCCAAAGCTATCCCTCCTACAGGCTGCAGCCCCTGACCAGTGACTCAATGTGGCCGGAATATTCAGGCAAACCCATTCCTTGGACACAGGAACCCCCACGACAGCCTTTGGCTTGAGGGCTCCGACAGCATTACTGAACGTCCCCTAGACTGCAGGGCATCCCAGGGTTTCTCCTCCTCGCCATTCAGGGTCAGACTTGCTTCATGGGTGGAAGGCTCTCCAAGATCATCTCACCTCTTTCCCCAAACAGGGAATTTTCCTGCATGTTCAATCCCACCTTGCCATCAACTTCCCAGACTACCTGCAATAACAAAAATGGTGCCAGGAACAATCTACAGAAACAAGCAATGAAATAAAGGTTGAACTGGCCGGCCCACCACCCAGCAAGAGAAGAGGTCAGCATCCTGGTTGGTAAGAGGGGCATGGGTAGTCCCTGGCACAAGGCAGCTGGCCATTCCTCTTAGAGAGTTAGCATTTTGCACTATAATAGCTCCTTTCCCATAAAGTAAGAGGTATCTATGGTAGACAGAATAATAGCCCCCAGGATATCCATGGCCTGATTCCAAAATCCTAAGGGACTCTGCAAATGTGATTAAGTTAGAATGTTGAGATGTGAAGACTATGCTGGATTACCTGGGTGGGCACAATGTAACCAAGGTCCTTACATAAGGGGACTCGAGAGGGTCAGGAAAGAGGTGCAACGATCAAAAGCACAGGAGAGAACAAGAGAGACTGGTGTGAAGATGCTGTGCTGCAGGCCTTGGAGACGGAGGAAGGTGCCCCGAGGCGGGGAGTGCAGGTGACCTCTAGGAGCCGGAAAAGGCAAGGAAATCAACTCTCTCCTGATGACATCTTGATTTTTGGGTTTCTGACTTTTAGAACAGTAAGATAACACACTTGTATTAGTTTATGTCACTAAGCTGGTGGTAATTTGTCGTAGGAAACTAATAGAGTGCCCCCTCAGGAGCTGCCCACACCTCCCCTCCAGGCTTCCAGGCTGGTAACTAGGGGACATCTCACTGAAACCTGGCTGGGGACATGCTGGTCTGATAAGGGTGGAAAAAGACTCTGTACCTAAAGAACTATTTACCTAAGAACTAGCAGGAGTCAGGACAGTTCTTCTGTGATGTGATTTCAAGGGTGCCTGCTCAAGGGGGCTGGAATGGAAAGCCGAATAGGAAAGATTTCACTGAATTCAGGGTATTTTATTTAAAAGTATTTAACATCCTAGCAAAGAATCCAGGGCATTGGATAAATTTATTGCTGGTATGGCTCTTAGAAGCCTGCGGAGAAAAAGCAGCAGTCAACTCTCAACAACATAGAAACACTGAGTCACCCCGGCAGGTAGCAGAGGAATAATGGAACTGAGGAGTTGGCTGTGTTGGGATGGATAAATCATGTGCGTCCAACGACCCGCCAGAGGGGCATGCTCCATGGCAGGCCCAGAGACACCTCTCACCAAGGCCACCAGGAATGTACAGGTGACAGGGGACCAGCATCCCTGAGAAGCTCAGAGGTGGTTCCCTCTGCAGGCCCCGGGGGGAAGAGGGGAGAGGTGGTCCAGGACCGGGCTCTGGGGAGAAGGGGGCCCTGTGGATAGCTAGTGAGCACATGCCACAGCAAGACTGAGGGTCTGGTCCATAGTTTCAGGAATGGGGCTTCAGTGGAGGTGACTGCAATGTATAAATAAGGAACATAATGAGAAAAATCCTCTGTTTTAAGTTCTTAAGTAAATTCATCAGTTCACTTCCCTAAAGCCTCCATAACACATTCTAGAGACAATATGAGGTTCGGATATGTTTCTGAAAAAAAATTTGGGGACCACAAATAAAATTTTAAATGATCTCTTTAAATAGAAAATAACATATTTGGAGAGATTTTATGTAATTATGTACTTTAATCAGCCTTTTCTTTGCTAGTCATTATGTGTTTAAGTAGCAAAAACAGACACATACTTTAATGAATCTTTGGCAGACAAGTATTTTGCTCTGTAGCCAGACTGTAATCAATACATACAAATTTCTTGGCAGCTACCCAGCATGTAATCACAATGCATTAGCTTGACATTTGATATGGCATCAAAAATGACGCCTGCCACAACGTTCCCATCACTAGAGGCTCATCTGACAGACACATCACCTTGTCCAGGGGCATCAGGATGCAACAAAGAACGTGTGAGAACAGATCTGAATGCCGGCTCTGCCACTTCCCAGTTTTCTCCGCCTCGACACTTTTAACTTCTCTCACTTCAGTTTACTAATCTATAAATAGGAAATACACACAGATTTCTTGTGAGCAACATATGAGATCATACCAACTGACAACTGGTTAAGAAACGCTCTGTTCCAGCCCCCACCTTTTCTCCCAGTTTTCTTCCTTTGTCCATCTCCATGCCACTCAGTCAGTGTTCCAGGCTCACAGTGATGAGCAGTGAGGAAACAGACCAGCACAAACCCAAAGACACGGACCCACCCCCACACTTTCAAAGTCATTTCCATCCACTTTGGTCAGAAGAGCCTATAAAACAACAACGACAACACTAAAACCTGACCCATTTTCTCAACATTCTATTTTTAAAGCAAGTGAGGGACATACTTCAGTACCTCTAAATAGAGCACAAGACCTCCTTTTGGGAAGGCAAAGAGAAATCCTGGGAAATCGCCTATAAAACTCCTAAATGTTTATTTCTGAAGATTTTAAACTACTCACAGAATAGTTCATATGGCTTTATTCCTGCTTTGCCAAATGCACTTACTCATATTTTTGGACCATAAGATGCACCTAGGTTTTAGAGGAGGAAAACAGGAAAAAAAATTTTTGAAGCAAAAAATGTGGTAAAATATTTAATAACATAAATAACATAATATCTCACCAATGTAAATGTAAACAGAACTCAACAGCAGAATTAACCACCATTATTCCTCCCAAATTTGGGGGTGTGCATCTTATAGTCTGAAAAAATACAGTACATATCTAACCATCTTTTCAATCTGTAACATGGCTTTCTTCCCATCTGTACCACTCCCTACTCACAGCAATGAATCATTTAAAAATCAGTTACAAGAGTTTCTCTCTACCTACCAATTCAACAACAAGCAACCTCAGGAGCCAGCAGAAGCAGCAGAACGGAATTCCAGTCACTAGAGATGGCCCTAAAAGTCCAGTCACCCTCACACACCTGCGGCAAAGCTCACTCAGATGACCCTCTGCCCACAGAACTCCCCAGTTCTGCAGCCAGTCTCTGCTGCACACCTGTCTTGGATTGTTAAAAATGACTGTATGGTTGGGGGACAGGGTGAGTGGGGAAGGTGGTAGGTCACCCAAGACATTTTCTTGGTCAAGGAATACTTTGTAAAAACCAACAGTTGTTGGGGGGGGTCCCTCCTCATTGGGCATTTTTCTCACATGGGTTTTGGTTAAATACAGCAGGAAAATCCATTTGCCAAGTTGTGGCTATTGAGTAATGGTATTATGGTTTCAGGCAGAAAAGTAATATTGGTATAAGATATTTGGCACTATCTGGAGACTTTGTTGCAAGGAGGGGGTGTTCTAGTGGCATCTAGTGGCAAAGGCCAGGGATGCTGCTAAACATCCTACAAGGCATAGGACAGCCCCCACAAAAAAAGAACAAACTTGCCCAAAACATCAGTACTACTGATGTTGACAAATCCTGGTCACTCCATAATTTAGCTGTAAATACATTTATGCCAAACAGGAAAAAAAGGCTACAATATATCAAAGAGGAGATCAAAAAGGAAGCCAACATAGACATGAGCTTTGTTATAGAACAAAACTTATTAACATTGGAATGGGAAGGGGAAAAAGCCCTTGAAACACAACAGGAGAACTTTCTTAAATATCTGATGCATTTTAACCAAGTCACTAAAACTAACTCTAAAGACGGCATTAACAGTGCCCTGAACTTGCCAAGTGTGCCGTTGAGACTGTGACCTCACGGGTTCGTGGACACCACCCTAGGAGCACAGAACTAGGTTTATTTAATCCCTGACTTCCTCTGAGCACTGGCAGCAGATGACTTCTCTCAGCCAAATCCTGCCCATAGAAAGCCAATGGGTGTTGGTTCACAGTTATCCAAGAATCCAAATTGCCTTTATGGTTTCTTGTGTGGCATTTGGCTAGCTTAACCAGATTAGAAATGGAAATGCAGCTAGATTCTGAGGCAGATGGTTGATAGGGAATGTGTTATAATATCTCTTTCCAAATACGCACTTATGTACTATAGGTAACCGCTTAGAGAACATGGATTCACATAACATTCTTTGCAATCCCAATAGTTTCTAATACAATTCTGCATATACTTGGTGCTCCATACTATTGATTTACCATTTGATAAACTATCTCATGCTCCGCCCAAGGTGACAGAGATCCTTGTTATCTTTTGAATGTGGAAACAGACAAAGTAAAGTAATTTGGCTAACGAGCACCTACTCTAGGTCAAGTACTGCACCAGGTGCCAGAAATACATTGATGAACAAGATGAATGAGCCGTCCACCACTCTGGGCCTATTTTCTCCTCTGTGAGTTTAATGTGGCCAGTTCTGTCTAGATGAGGCTGAAATCCTTTTCTATTGCGGGAATAAAACTGAAATTCTCAACCCCTTTTTCTTCCAAGAAGTCTTCCCTCACTACTATGCCTAATAGGTTGGAATGAGAGTTTATGAGTATACCTCGGCTGGTGTGGCTCAGTTGGCTGGAGCATCCTTTAATAACCAAAGTGTTTTGGGTTTGATTCCCGGTCAGGGCACAGACCTGGGTCGCAGGTTAGTTCCTTGGTCTGGTCATGTTCAGAAGGCAACCAATCGATACCTTTCTCTTACTTCGATGTTTCTCTCTCAACCTTCCCCTCTCTCTAGAAACAAAGAAAAACAGTCTTCAGCTAAGGATAAATAAATATTTTTTTAAAAAAGAGTTTATGAATATATGCATTGGTTAGTGGGGGATGAGAAATGAAGGAAGTGGGTAAAGGGGAATGGTGCACTTTTTCAGGAAAAGAAATTCTCTTCAACGTGCTCTTTTTATGGAGCGTGTAAAAGGAGAAATATTAATCTGGGCCAGAGCTACTTGCATTGGAACCAAGATTCCAGCAGCTCTGAGACCAATGAAAAAAAGTTTATGACACTCCTCTGCCAGCCTACAAGCCTGTTTCCACTTGTTAATTAGTATAAACATTTACCAGCCATATAAAATAAAGGCATTTACCAATATATCAAAAAAATAACCCAACAGCACACTTTATCTTGTGCACTAAAACCCTCACGGCCGTGAATGTATACGCACTATGCCCTGTATCTTTCAGAACAGTTAGAAATACCCACAAAAAGCATATTCTTGAGGACTTTTTCAGTTTAATGAGGTTGTTTTATTTTCAATAAGTGGAAATTATTAAATGGATATCTAAACACGATCTGATATTTCTATCTATAAAACACTTTCCATAAGCATTCACAAAGTAAAACATTTAATCAGGTTTGTGGGGTTAATATCTCCTGTGCTTACGCAAAGTGACTGCGGAAGGCAAGGCCAGGAGACGTGACTGGAAATTCACACAAGCTCTAGGTTGCTAGACTGGCCTCGTGGACCCACCCCACTTTTGTTCCCTTCCGTTCGGCTGGACTTCGAAGGCTGCTTCGACATTCCTGTGCTCGCAGCTATAATTTTGGTCTTTCCACCAAAGCAGTTTTATTTCCTGACAGGCACTATAACTTATGAAAGCCAATGCCATTGGGAAAATATTCCAAATTCACAGGTTATGTGGTTGGTGGAAAATAGGCATTAATGGAAAAGTGACCAAAACCAAGTTCTCTTCCGATTGCTATTTTGGAACTTCTGGTTTTCCTGTGGAACTCCTAGTCAGTGGTGATTGCAAAACCAAAGAGACCAAACAGAATATTAGAAACACAAACAACCAGGAGGAATCTATTTAGAAAATAGATAAATACAAATTGGACTCTCTGTGTTTTCCTTTTCAAGTCCGGAGGAATGGGCCCCGCTCGGGAGGGCGTCCTGGGACACAGTCTGAGAGCAGCAAGCAAGTCTCTGCATTCCTCCTTCGATTCCAGTGGGGCTCGCTGCCTCCAGCGTCAGACTCCCAAGGAAGGGGTCCACCGCCGTGTCTTGTGGACACAGGTGTGCTCTGACAGGGAGAAGTCCAGCCCTGCGGCCTGCGGCAGCCGGTGCCACCCAGCTCTACACTTTCCCACATCAACAACTTCCCAGATTTTTAAATGAGAGAGCCACATTTAATGAGATAAATGAGGACTTGACATCTGTCTTACAGAGTCTGAATGATTGAAATGGAGGAGTTGGAGCAGCCAGACTGCTCTGAACCGTTGACAGGTGGAAAAAAGTGTTCTCTAAGTCTGTGGAATCATCAGTGGGGTTTATGTGGCTTCTCCGGGCACTGACTGGTCAGAGCCTGCCTGTCTGTCATTTGACAAATCTCTGTGGCCAAGTAGTTAGGTAATTCACACAGAGTCCCGCTTCTGAATTTCGGCTACTGTGTCCTGAATTAGGGAGAACTTCTAAGAAGACAGTCTTTGCCCCACTCACACCCAGAGGCTGCTTCTTCACACTCAGAGAACAATTGATTAGCGAATGTGAGGAAGCTGGAAAGTCTAGAGACCGCAGCGTCGGGTAATCCGCCCTGTCTCAGAGTGCACTTCTCTAACGTCAGCTTCGCACGGAGTTTTATTCTCACCTTCTTAAAAGTTCATAACGATCTCATCCAAGGCAGTATACTCCTCCGCCTGCATGATACAAACCGTTACAATGTGAGCAACAGAGGAACACAATGAAGGACTAGTGTGGGATCATGATTTGATGCGCTTCAGAGCCAGTAGGTTTTTGAAAATATTAATGAAATCAACACAGAAAGAAATAGAGCCAGCAGGCAAACAGCCCACTAGGATTTTCTGGAAGGCATTTCTCTTTGTTTTGTAGGTCAGAATAATATGATTGCCAGCCATTAGTTCAATCAGGGATTTTCCAGATGGTATTGATGATGATGATGATGATGATGATGATGATGAAGAAGAAGAAGAAGAAGAAGAAGAAGAAGAAGAAGAAGAAGAAGAAGAAGAAGAAGAAAACATTGGAAAGTTCGATATTCACAGGAATACTTTAATGGAACAGATTCCCTGCTGCCTCCTAAGACTCAGATTCTTTTAAGGAAATACCTAAATTTACTCCAGTTCCCAGGTGTCACAATTGAAGACCAAAAGAATCCCTGGCAAGCCTAAAAGCTCTTTCCTTCTAATGAGAAAGCAACTTAAAAGTGTCCAAATTCCTGTTAAGTTACCTTGGCAGGTAAAATCCTATCATTCTACAGACTGGGGGAGTACTCCCTCCCACAGACTTTGATTAAGAATAGAAACCTGAGTTACAAGGCAAACAACAACTGGGGTCTAACAACAATCAAGGTCCAGGACAATCTCTGCTGACGAAGCAGCGAAAATAAACGTCCAAAGTAAATCCACAGAATTCCCATGGGTTCTGCCTGTTCTCTCAACATTTAAGACTCTGAATTCCATAACCATTTCTATCTCATTCTATTGGTCAAAGCAAGACAAAAAGCAAGAAGGAGTAGAGTAATAGGTCCCACCTCTTGAACCAAGGAATACAAGCGTAGACAGACGGGAGAAACTGTGGTTGACTGGACCTGGAGACTGCACACTCCACCTAATTCTAATCCTGTTCTGTCTACCAGCATTGTGGCCATGGCCACAGATACCCAACTTCCCTGATTCAACATCCTCTTCCATAAAACTCGGGTAACAACATCTACTTGATAAGCCTGTTAAAAAGAACAAAGGGGATACTGTAATTTACTTAGTGTGGCTCTTCGCACATACTAACCTTGTAACAAATGATAAACACTTTTCCTCTTCTGATACAAGGTGATGCATGAGAAAACAGGAAGTCACTAGTGGCTAGGAGGAGGAAATGCAGGGGGGAGACTTTCACAGGGAAAAAAGGCAAGAGGATGATCAAGACAATCTTTATTAATTTCAATCCATTTTGCCAAGCATTAATCTTATTACTATTAGGTAACTATAGCTGAAATAACCAAACTCTCAAAAGAAGTATTTTGGGTGTTAAACAGCTAAGTATACTACTTGTGTTTAGGAAATGTCACAGTTAAGCTTCAGGGTATACCCAGTAGCTTTGCAGGATTTATGAAAATTTGCAACTTTTTAAGATAATTTTATGTGTGATTATTAAAACAATATATACCATTGAGAAAAATTTAGGTATAATAGAAAAGCAAGAGGAAAGCAATCCATAATGCTATCACAAAAGGTGACTCTAGAACTATCTGATCATATTTCCTGGCAGTTATTTTGTTACCAAAATGTACATGCAGGCCTGGCTTCAGGGTCAGCAATCCGTGCAGTCAGTCACACAGGGCCCACACCCAAAGGGACCCCATTTCAGGTTCAATTCTCTGCTGTCACCATCTTGAAATTCTTAATAATTTTTGCACACGGGGTCTTGACCTTTATTTTGCTTAGAGTTCTGCAATCCTGCAGACAGTCTGCATATGTGTGTGTTTAGGGGTATGTGTTTGTATATAAATAATATGAATTAGCTATAGATAACGCATTAATGCTTCAAGGAAATTTAGAATTATACTTTATCAGATTTTGATGTATTATATATTATTATATTAATTTCCCACATTATTAAGCACATTTTGTAAACATTATGCTAATGGTTACATATATTTCATCCATGGACCTGTATTATTTCAATGAACTATTCCATTCCCATTCAGCTTTTAGGCTATTTTATTTCTATTTATACAAATTATTTTGCAGCATGTATCTTTGTGCATAATTTTTTCTTCATTTTTTATTTATTCCTGTAAGAGAGGTCTCTAGATATGGAGTTACTAGAGTAAAGGGTATATTTTTAGGTTTTCAATTATATTTTCAAATTTCTTTTTATTAGCACAGCCATTCAGATTAGCAGTCCAAATAGCAGTCAGCAAGAGTTCCCCAGGGATCTTTCATAAAACACCACTAACACAAAAAAGCCATTTGTGGAGGGGAGATGCAGAGTGGTTACGAGCGTGCAGTTTCAATCCTTTCTTATCTTATCCCTAATATTTACAGCTGTGTGATTTTGTACAACCTTTATGTGTGTCTGTTTCCTTGCCTAGAAAACTGAGGACCACCCCACAGAGGTGCAGTGAAGATGAACTTGCACCATTCAACAAGTGTGAGTTCAGCACCAGCTCTGCGCCCAGGCGCTCTTAGGCCTGGCGGCGGCAGCTGTGAACAGGGCAAACAAGTCCCTGCCCTCCTGGAATTTACAAATGGGCAAAAGTCAGACATTGAGCACGAAGTGTAATATAATGAGTAGTATGAAAGACAGCAGAGAATTGAACCCGAAAAATATAATGAGTAGTATGAAAGAAAAACAAAGCTTTTTAAGCGTTGTGTCCTAGAAAGGCCTCTCTAATGAATGATACAGCTCTGAGACCTGAAAGATGGTGGCGGTGGGGGCGGGGGGATGGGGGGAGGGGGGCGTGGTTCCAAGGGAAAGGTGAGTGGGAAGTAATGTTGAAGACAAAGGAAAATACATGGAACAAAGGCCCAGAAATATCTGTCAAGTTCCAAGAAACCAAAAGAAGTCCCGTATGGTTAGGGCGACCAGTCCCAAGCTACCTGGACAGTCCCTGCTTACATCGACTGTTTCGACATAGTATGCCCCCACTTCATCTCAAAAATGGCCTGATTTAGATACAAATAATACCACCATGGCACAGCAAAAAGCAAAGAATAGGAGGGAGAGTAGTAAGAAATTATGTTAAGAGTAGACTTTGGAACATCTTAAAGAAATTTCATCTTAATCTTAAGGACTTAAGACTCATTAAATGATTTTCATCAGAGTGATTATATAACCTGATTTGCCTTTTATCATAGACATATACAGCTGCATCAGAATGAGAGATTTTTGCTGAGTGAAGATTAGCATTCACAAAGAACTTAGAGAAGTTTGCAATGTCTAAAACTGACAAGGAATTACTAGGCTTGTTAAAAAATTCTTAGAAATCAGCAATGAAAGAAATATGAAATTCAACAGGCACAAGATCTGAACAGGCATTTCCTGGGTTAGGAAACACAAATGATGTAAAAGGAATATGGAGCGAGGCTTACCCTCAAAAGTTAGTGATCAGAAGCACACGAGTTAAAACTATGAGATACACCTTACACCCCTCAGGCAAAACTAGAAAGTCTAATAACACCCACTGTTTGGAAAGCTTCATCCTCACATGCAATAAACATTTGCTGAGATCCTCTCACGCATGCCGAGCACTGCAATGGACACAGAGAACACAGCAATGAAAGAAGCAGGCACCCTCTGCTACGGCCATCAGAAAAAGGGCAGGCAATCACCAAGACAAACAAAAGTAATAAATGGCATGTTAGAGAGCAGTAAGTCCTAAAAAGAGGGAGCAGGGATAAGAACATTGGGGCAGAAGAGCTACAATTTGAAATATGGTGCTCAGAGAGCCCTTAATAAAGAAGTGACAGTTGAGTAGAGACCTAAGGAAAGTAAAGGAGGAAGGTCCCCAGGCGCTGCAGGGAGAAGAAACTGCAAAAGCAATGCCCTGTTGAACAGGAACTTAGGTACACTCAAGCGAAAATAAATCTATGGAAGCTTAACTGGGAAGATAGAGTCTAATAAAACAGTGCAGGCACCTATGGATTGAATGGAGGATGAAAAAAGGTAGGGAAATATTTAAATAATATAAATTACATTAAAGAATGCAGGAACCTTGCATGGACTAACTATAAACGTGCTCACAACTCAGTCTGCGGACTTGAGGCCAAGCAACAACACGAAGACAACCGGAGCAAATGCATCTGGGGCACTGGGGAATGCGGCGTGGAACCCATGCTAGGCAGGAAGGGAAAGAAACACCCGAGAGAACTCAGAGAGAGGAACTAGAGGTGTTCAAAGGACCAGAGGTCGCAAGGAGACTGAAGAGCAAGCCGAGCAAGTGTTCTGAGGAGTCAGCCAGAGGATGTGAATTCTGTCGGAGAGGAAACTCGTTTGCTAAGATGGGACAACACTGAAGGGACAGCTATTGGAAGTGGAGTACAGGAGGTCATCGTGGCGAGGTCATCAAAATTAACAATCAGCAATGGACGGGTTAGCTACACGAAGGTAACACTGAACTTGGCCAGGATAATAGCACGTTTATTCCAAGTACTTAACACTGTGCAGAGTATATGTAAGAATGCAACAACTGGGAACATTGCTGTCACTGTTACCGTCATTACAAATCATTGCAGCATTCTTAAGAGCTAAAAGAGATATATAAAGCTACACAGGAAAGGGTCTCAGGGTCTTAGGAAACACTAAATATTATCTTACAGAAATGGTACCCTCAAAGTGCAGTCTCCAGAACCTGATCTATGTTCTAATCTATGCTGTTTGAAAGAATAGAATGAAGCAGGATGTTAGACACACCACTAATTAAACACATTTTTCATCTTTACTGATTTATATGGCAAATGCTTCTTTAACCTTAACTACCTATTTGTTGCTAGCGATTTTTTAATCAGAAAAAAAAGTCAGAAAAGAAAATACCATGAGAGAAATGGAGAGAATGAGAATTATTATGAGGCCATCCTAATTTGGAGGGTGGGGTGGAAAGAGAAGGGAAGATAAAGGACATTTTAGAGGAAGGTGGCTGATCAGCCCTTGCACAGCCACTAATCACACAGATGCACCTGCAAATCTAGACAGCCAGCATGAATTAGAAGACATTAGCCTTCTATTCTTTCCTGCTTTAACCATTGCTACTGCGTGTCACATAAAACAATCTAAACAGATAAATTATAAAAGCAACTAAGAACGTCTTTATTCACAATAACTTCCTGTCACAACATAACATATAACACGTAACACATAATATAACACATAACACAACATAACACCATTTGAAATGTGTTTGGCCAAACATCAAATTTTCTTAAATGCTTTTAAACCTCAGAGGAATTTAGAACTCCAACTTTTCTTCTTGAATTTGGTCTCATTCTTCCGTTTGAAACTGGGAATGAAGAGCATAAAGAGCCACTTAACTTCATTGAACCATCAGTGTTTCATGCTCTTTGCTCAACCACTGGACCCCACAGACGGCCCCTGGATGGGGCAGGACAGTTGGAACCGAAGTGCTTAAACTGCACTCTCTGAATCCATCTGCGGTGTGTTTAATGGAAGGTAAAGGAAGTTCATCCCAGGCAAGTCCAGCCTAGGATACAGTGCAGGCCCAGGAGTAGCCGACACAAAGGACACAAGGATTTGGTGTGGCCACCAAAATAAGGAAGATGAGGGGCTGGATGTGCCTCAGTTACTAACTCTCCACCTTGGGAAACCAAGAGCTCTTGTGAAAAAGCCCTGCCTGAGGCAATGAAATTTACAAGTATGCTATCTATGTACACAATAGTCATTCAACGGAGTGTTTTTCATCTTGTTTCCTAGTCTACTCGCTAAACAGGAAGTTTTCTGCAGGATGAGCCAATATCCTCTGTTCAGAGTAACAACTTTAGCACTCTGCTTTCCTTTTCTCCCACGATATACTTAATGCTTCCGCTCCAGGTCCTGGATTCAGGCACAGATTTCCTGCAGGAAGCTGAGGCTCCTTGACTCCTTGCAAGGATCTGTCAAAACCCACTCACGTAAAAACATCACGAGGACCCTCTCACAGATAGACTCACTTTGGTGAAGTGTCCTAGGGCAGGTCGGAGTGGGTGTGTTAATGAAACCCTGCAAAATCTGACTGGCCGTCAGGTCATTCCCCATGGCATTCCCTGGAAGGTGGGCACTTAAAATAATTCCTGGTTATAGGAAGAAGAACCGATGATTCATGGGGGTTAACTATGAAAGGAAGCTCTTCCTCCAGGCTTTATCTTGACACCTGGAAATAATTAAGGACTAAATCCTATTGTCATCTGAGGATGATGATGAAAATAAAATTAAGCATTGGGAGCTAGCCATATTGTATTAACATCCAGAGCGATTATATCAACAGCTGCCAATCTTCCTTTAAAAAACAATCTCCTGTTCCTCTGGTCATATTTAATTTTAAGTTCTGCCTTTCAGTACAGTACTGTAATGGAGAGTGTGGCCTTGGAGTCAGTGTGTCCCGGGTTTGAATCTCATCTCCAACACTCTTATCTGGGTAATGTCCAGGAAACCTGTCAATTTCTTTTTTTTTTTTTTTTTAGATTTTGTTTATTTATTTTTAGAGAGAGGTGAAGAGAAGAGAAAAGAAAAGGAGGGAAACATCAACATGAGAGAGAAATATCGATCGGTTGCCTCTCATACATACCCCAACCAGGGACTGAACTCACAACCCAGGCATGTGCCCTGACCAGGAATCGAACCGGGGACCTTTCAGTTTGTGGGACAACGCCCAAACAACCGAGCCACACTGACCAGGGCAAACCTGTCAATTTCCTTTATGCTTCTCTTTTTCTTCACCTTTAAAATGGGAATACTAATTGCATTTGGTTGAACCATAAAATTAATTATTTTTGTATATTAAAGCTGACATAAAAGATTTTGCTGAGGATGAAGAAGTTAGTACATGTAAGTGCTGACCCACTGCTTCTTAAAATTCAACAGGTTATTGTCATTTTGTATCATTTGTTGTTTCAATCTACCATTAAGTATTTATAACATAGAGACCCCTCACTAACTCACCCACTAGAGTGTAAGATTCTAGAGGACAGTGGTTTCTCACTGCTGCACCCAGCCATGGAACAATGCCTGATACGTGCTATGTGCTCAACAAAAACTTGCTTTGTGAATAAATAAATAACATAAAGAAAACTATGATAAGACAGGGCTTACCATGAGCCTGAAAAATCTTGCGCTATTTACTCCAGTTTCATTTTAGTATGAAAGCAGCTATTGCAGAAACTGCAGCTCCTCTAATTAGCCCGGGCAGGTGGGCTCATTTTCAGGACAGATCTACTTCTGAAAAGCTTAATCTCTAGACATTTTTCATCTTCTCACAAATGCCAGCAGCGATACAAGTGAAGCAACAGCTGAAGCCATAAGGAAGGGTGGAGAGCAGGAACCAGGAGAGGCGTCCGCTATGGAGGTTCTCATGCAACTAATGGCAGCTGTGCCCACTCACAGGCAAGACTGAGGCACATTTTGACATTAACTTCCTCAAGTCATCTTTTTCCTAGTTTCTTTCCCTTGCAATGAACAAAAAGAATATAGGGATGTTCTGAGGTAGAGATGTTATTTTTCTTGACCATTTACAGGAGAAAGATCTTAGGCATGTCCTTTAAACAACCATGTAAGAGCACTGAATGACCTGGTAGAAGAAAATGGCTTTGGGAGTGACATTTCATTGGTAGTTTGAAAGTACAACTAAAGAGAGACTGATAACATTAATAAGCAAATTTGGCATGGTGATTACAGATTTTCATGTACCAATTGCAGGGGCTGTATGGAAGAGTATGGAGGTAATACAGAGCCTACCAAAAAGTAAGGGCAGTGTAGATAGGGGGAGAGTGGAAGGCACAGTGTGCTAATGGAGCCCGTGGGCCTGGGTACCCATTCGGGACCCATCACTGACAAGCGAGGAGGCCCTGGGCGATCTGCCTCGCCTCTCTCTGTGTGTTCAGTGAGATCATACACTTGAAGCACCTTGCACAATGCCTGAAATCATGTACACGTAATAAATGTTATCCTTTGCCGTCGATCTAGTGTTTAATAGAGATAAGATCTGCTTCAGAGGACACACTGTTGGGAAGATAAGATCACCAAAACTCTTTCTTCTTTTTGTTTTGTCCCAATTAATATCATTTCCTTTAAGACAGTTTCAGTCCTGAGGCATGTAACCTTTTATTCAGCTAAAAACAAGTTCAACATTGTAGATATGGCCTAGTTGCTCACACTCATGTGCTTAAAAATAAAGGAGTGACGATAAAAGTTTTTATGATGTCTACCGGAAATCATGAAACTTTGCTGCATCTCATGACTACCTTCCTGTTTCAATAGAGATTCTCGTGAGAGCCTTGAAAGAATGGAGTCAAACAAAGTCGGGTGTGAGCTGTGCACTCACTTGTGTTGTGAGGATGTTGTTTATATCGTAGATCCTGTTTTCTTCCTGGACGAAGTGCCGCTGCTACCAGGTGCTTCTCCTGCTGTTATCGGCCTCTCCACAGGGCCCCGCCTGCCGCAGCAGCTTCCTGCTCCCGTGTGACTCTGGCTGCCGAAGAATGGGAGGGAGCCTGTCAAAGGTTATCTCCCACCTGGGCTGCAGTTTCCAAGGTTCATCACAATGTGGTATGGCCATTTATACGATGGGCTGCAGGACACACAAGGGAGGCAGAGTTCTTGCCGAAGGAGAGCTCGGAAGGAGGAAAACAAAAACAAAGTGAAGGCAGGGGGTGTGGGCAGCTGAGCTACTAAATGGAACTCCAACAGTCAGATGCTAAAGACACCAGGCAAAGTACAATGCCTAACCCTCCCGGGAAGAGCAATGAATGAATGTATGCCACTGCACCGTGTCTTCTAGATTGCCGCGCACACATCTGATGGTCACGTGGCTCCCAATACTAACTTGGATTTAGCCATCCAAACCAAGTAAGTAATTTTTGGAACTCTCCTTCTAAAGAAAGAAGTGTGGTTAGCTCCTTGGATAATTAATCTTCAAATCTGAGACACAAGGGGCCAATTTTACTCCCAATGGCAATCCATGAGCTAATCAGAAAGCAAGATCACTTAATTAGACACTTAACCTTACTGGTTCTATTCTGCTATGCCTCAGAACCAAAGGGAAGATCAACCTGTGCCGAGTTCTACCCACCAGACTGGGGAGGGTAGCAGGGAGACAGAGGCTCTCAGAGGTACACACTGACCATCTGGAAGTCCCACTAAAGCCTAGTCTGACACTCCAGTAACTGCCAAGAAATAAGCATCATGCCTGTACATGCCACTTATTTAAAGGAAGGAATTACTAAGGTTGTATCCTCCACGTTATCAAGTTATTGACAGTAAAAGCAGAAACTTGACTTGGGAAGAGGGAAAATATCACCCACCATGCTTCCTCTAAGCTAGCCTCAGCTATTTCCTCTGCACTACTCATGGCTTCCTTCCAGGCACAGACAGTCTCAAGCAGCGGCCCTATCATTTCCAAACAGCCCATTCCACCCCGACCCATTCACTGATTTCAAGGACAAATCACAAATGGCATAACCATAACAGCAAAATTCAGGGTGTGAGCAGCAATTTTTCCCTTGTTGGCAAATTAGGAAAGAAAACGAGGTGGAAGAATGGTGGTGTTGTATCAGGGGATGTGGTTTCCTAGAATGATTCTTGGGATTAGTTTTTATAGATTTCAGAAAATAGAGATCTGAAAATACATACAACTGTTTTTACTTTGAATCATTTTTTTCTCGATCCACGTAAAGAGCTTTCCTGAATCCCTCGGGATATTCACTTTCCAGTACTAAGATAAAACGAAGTAGTTTCTAGACCATGAGGGAATTCAGAACTTTTCCCACTGAGTTAAAACTAGAATGTGTCTAGGGAAAAACAACCTGTTTCCTATAAGGACATTTTAGAGTCTCAAAAGTAAGTGAGAAGATTAAATTTTTAAAAATAACTGAGCCTCACTACTCAAAGAAAAAAGGAAAAAGCATCATGGTGTCTACTCAAGCTGACTATAATATTTGAAGGGTACCGAAGTATTACTCCAAACCATGTCTTCCCCAAGCCTAACGCAGTATCTAACAGTCCACATTCAGGGATTTATTCTTTTGCGTTTGGAACTGTATTCAGCAAAGGTTTATTGATTACCAAATATTTCCAGCCACTACACTAAGCAATGGCTATACAGACACAGTGCTTGCCTACTAGCATTTCAAGTTATTCCCTAATGAACTACCATTTAAAATAAAAGTCCTGAAACATTTTGAGCATCAAAATAGACAATGCTAGAAACAGATTATAAACCATAGAATAAAATTAAAAATCCCAGAGTCCACACTGATGGATAGATGGATGGATAAGGAAATATTCTTTCTACCATTAAAATTTAAACAAATTAAAGTAGAGGAATCAAAGAATTTTAAAATTCACTTTTGGCAACCACATGACAGTAATTGTTATAGAGATAAATTGTCAGTGAATTATAAAATCACTAGGTGAAAGTTTGATAAGAAAAAAAAAAAGGATGCTTGCATGGACTCAAAGTATCTTCATATCCTCACACAAAATACTTACTAAAAAAAGGAAACAGTAATTCTGCAATGGAGAAAATCTGAAAGATGCCACCTTAACCAAAAGGAACAAAACCAACACCCCCAAAATTGGGAAAAATGGACAAGGGCCTCCTGTTAGGGCTGCACAGAGACACAACATCACATCTGGAGTATCCATGCCAAAAATGCATAACATGAATCTAATCAGGAGACTTCAGGCAAGCCTAAATTGAGGTTATAGTATATAAAATAAATTACCTATATTTATCAAAAATGTCAAGCTGTAAACAATAAAAACTAAAGAACTGTTTTATAGTGAAGGAGAATAAAGAGACATAATTTAATATACCATGTAATCCTGGAAAGGATACTTATACTAGAAACCTTTGGGTTTTTTATTTTTTGCAGTAAAAGACATTGTGAGTAAATGATAAAATTTGGTAAGATTAATTAGATCAAGAGTCAATTTTTTTTTTCTCTAGAAGGTCAAATAGTAAATATCTCTGGTTCTGCAGGACATGTGGTTTCTGACACAATTGTTTATTTGTACCATTATCAGGAGAAAACAGCCACAGACAATCCACAAATGAGTGTGGCTGTGTTCCAATAAAACTTTATTTATAAGCATAGATGGCAGGCCACACTTGCCAATTACTGGACTACTTAATGGAACTAAACCAATGCTAATTTCCTAATTCTGATGACTTCACTAAAAGTACAAAAAAAGAATCCTTATTTTTAGGAAACATACTGAAGCTTTTCAGAATAAAGACATCATGTTTGCTTCCAACTTATTCCCAAAAAGTTCAGAAAAAGAAAGAGTGATAAATGTGGTAAATTTTTAATATTTGGGGAACATGGTGAAGAGTATACGGGAACACTAAGTAATATTTTTGCAAGTTATCTCTAAGTTTGAAACAACTTCCAACCAAACAGTTAAAAGGAAAAAGAAGCAAATAACCACAGAACAGAGTAAGTACTGGGTGTGTAACCCACCATCAGCATAACTGCCAGGCACACAAAAGGCGTTCAGTTGTGATAAGCAAACCAATGAGCAATTTACTAATTAACTAATTAGGTGTTCACTGGAGGCATGTTTTCAGAAGGTGAGGAAAGAAATGAATTATGGGGTGCAGCCCACATGGGTGAATGCCTCGTGCCTACAGGGGAAGGGCAGGACTGTGGCAAACAGGAGGGAGCAGGACGTAAAAGTAACCCCTGGGGAGAGATCGTCAGGACTAAATTTCCGCCAGGGCTCCCTTCCAAACACCAACGTGAGTGAAACTGATCATCACTTCCTTACCAGCGATACTGCTAAATGATGCTTTTCCAGCCCTGGACTCATAAAAGTTCCCCTATCCTGGACTGTGCACAAAAATGCACAACTCCGATGAGAAATTGCTTCTCCATCTTCTCCATCTCAGTTCTCACATTGTTGAGGTTGTCTGATCATTTCAAAATAATGGGAATACTTAGCTGAGAGCTGCCAAACACTGCAACCAAAGCTTTCCCAGACATGTGTCTAACTCACTGTGATAAGAATTATGGGATTGTGGAATTAAAATCTTCACATATAGGATAGGTTCCAAGGCAATGTTTGGAACCTGGAAAACATGGATCATTCTGACAAATTTGAAAAATGTCTGATAGGTTAACTTACACTATGGTGAGGTAAAGAGGAAAGGCCAACGTAGGGGTGACTGGACGTGGCAGATGTTCATCTCCTGCTCAGAAGTCCAATGCAGACCTCTCTCCAAAAAATCTCTGGCCAAGTAACTTCCGCCTGACAGTGCCACCCTCTTAGCTTCCAGGGCCTCTGCAGCATGGGACGAGAGAATTGAACAGTCAGAAAAGAACTTTCTGGCCAGGCACCAGAGCAGCATAGGTCACTTCTGCTCCCATCCATTTGCTAAAACTAGTCGATGGCTGCACCCAAAATGCAGGTGAGGCCGGAATAGAGGCAGGATGCACTGCAGCTCCCCAAGCACTAAATGTCTACCACCAAATCTGTCGCTTTTGTTCAGTAAAAACCCATAACCTTCTATCAAGACTGCTTTTAACAAATAAGGGAATTCAGTAAATCATAGAATGAAGTTGATAATAGGTCATGGAGCATATTAAGTTTACTTCATGATACAGGGACTAAATCAAATTTGGGGGATTTAATCCCTGTTCTTATCCTAAGGCAAACCCTACAAATGTCACAGTGCACTTGGGTATTAAACTTCCAGCCTTTGAGGTAGTTCATGCGAAACCTCTTGGTGACAGAAGTGATTGAGAGAGTTGATTTTGTTGTTCTCTAAGATATGATGGGTAGGTGGAAGGAGTGGGGTGGGGTCGGCTTTGTACTTCTATCCTAACTGAGTTTGGAAAACTACTCAGCAACAAGTAAACAAAATACCACTGTCACCATAATAATACTGCAAGAGGAAAACATCTCGGAGAGAAAAAAAGTTAATAAATTTCTGACATTCCAAGGTGTGAAAGGAAGCGATCTGACGTCTGAAAGCCGGAAAAAAACAGTTTCTTGGCCCGCGCTGTTCATTCACACCGAGGTCACCTAGAAAATTATCAGGACTCAACAATAAATAAAGTTAAAAGTCTATTTTAAATGGTATATTGCTTCAGAAAGCCACCAACAAGGATGTGAAGATTGAGCATTTTCCCTCCTTAGATTGGAAGTCTTCCGTCATAATTTATTGTGCTGAGGTGGCTGTTTAATTCAGGTAAACAAGAGAATTACAGAGCGATTTCCAAGCAGAATGCCCACTATATACCATGGAAACCAGAAAAGGGAAATACTGAGAATGTATTCAAAGAGGCAAAAATGATGGACCACCATTACGTTAAAAAAAAAAAAGTTAACTGAAAGGAAAATTCTGAGTAGAACTAATGTCATTCCGAAGCAAAGGAAGTGAAACAAGCTTTGCCTTGAAATTCAAATGCTCCTGTAGTACAAAAATTACATCTCTAGAGAAGATGATGGTGGTTTTCAAATGTTAAATCTTTATAAAAAACTAAGTCCTTCTTACCTTAAGATTCAGAGACTCCCAGGACGGTTTCCCTACACAAGCAGAGAACACACTCCCTAAAACTCCACCATCAGGCATGCACTGTTTTCAAAGCTGAACTTCACCTTCACGGGCACATAGCCAATCAGCCTCTGCCTCTACCCCTCCCCCTCCCCCTCTCCCTCTCCCTCTCTCTCACGCACACAGACACACACTCTTACTGGAATATATCTATGTCGTTGGTGACTTATTAATTAGAATGTGTTTTAATATATATTTAGAGTGGCAAATGGGAAAACATACTATGAAACAAGCAAAAGGGAGAGATTCTAGAAAAAAGCTAGAAAAGTCAAGAAAACACTGGCAGCATGTAACGGCGGAAAGCGTTCTAGCACATCTTCTGTTCATATCTTGCTTTTGCCATTGTCATTTCTATGAACTAAGATAAATTACTTCACTCCATCAAACCTTCAGTTGACCTCTATGACATGGGAATGAGAGTGTGGATTCTATAAGATACACGGAAGGACTAAATAATATAGCATGTGTGCAGAATTCCCCCTTATCCATGG
This sequence comes from Tonatia bakeri, assembly GCA_004024845.1. Lineage (NCBI taxonomy): Eukaryota > Metazoa > Chordata > Mammalia > Chiroptera > Phyllostomidae > Tonatia > Tonatia bakeri. Next base: position 107,383 of record PVIA01001547.1, on the reverse strand, counting down.
GGGATACATTCTAAGACCCCAGTGGATGCCTGAACCCAGAGATAGCACCAAACCCCATATGTACTGTTCTTTTCCATACTTACATACCTACAAAAATTTTCTGAATTAGGCACAGTAAGAAATCAACAACAATAATAAAATAGAACTATAACAAAATACTGTAATAAAAGGTACGTGAATGTGATGTCTCTCTCTCAAAATATCTTATTGGCCTGTACTCACCTTCTTCTTGGGATGGTGTGAGATGATGTGGGTTGAGTGACACAGGCATTGTGACCTAGCATTAGGCTACTACTGGCCTTCTGGCAACATGTCAGGAGGAGGATCGTTTGCTTTCATGTGATCCTGGATCACTGAGCCATGCTGACGTTTATGTCAGGAGCAGACAATGTCAATGGTGGGTGAAATTTAATATTTTTAGATCATGGCTGACCTTGGTTAATTATAACTGCAAATAACTAAAAGTGTGGAAAGCAAAACCACGAATTCAAGGGAACTACTGTCAAATGGCACCGAGTAAACCAAAGATTTTCTCACTTTTCTTCCTGCTGGCATATATCATCAATATCATTGTGGAAAATTTCTAACCACCCACAGGTGTCAATAAATTGAAACTGAGCAGCCACTAAAATACACAGAAACAAGTGAAGAATCATTGGCTGGGAAAGAGGTGAAGCAAGAATAAGAGAAACAAGATAACAAGAAGGTTGTGTCAGCATTGAGTAGGACAAACTGACCCACAACTGATCAATAAGATGCAAAAATAATGCAGCAACGCACCCTTTCCCCCTTGCCCCAGCTTTAAGTCTTGAAACAGAAACCTGTTGAAAACTGTGTGCTTGCCACGTGGTTTCAAATAACGTTCAGAAAATCTACAGACATAGTTAGCGAATAGACTCATGACCGGCAAGTTATTTAACTCTTCCTGAGTTTTCGTTTACCTGTCATTATTGTGAAATGACTGATAATATACAAAGACCCTACTAAGTGCCTAGCAGAAAACTTTCCCTTGATTCCACCCTTCTCCTCACTTCACACATCCAATTCATGAGCAAATCCTGTGACCAGCAGACCAGTGCCTTCGGGACCTACCAAAGCCACCCACTTCTTTCCATTTCCACTTTTCCCATTTTAGTTTTGCCTTGCAGTCACAACAGTGAATATTCACAAGTCCATAATCTGAAGGATCCAGCAGGCTGGAAATCCAGGGAAGAGCTGATGTTGCTACCCAAGTGCAAAGACTGTCTGAAGACAGAGTTTCCTCATCCTGGGAGGACACGTCTGTTTTCTCTTAGGGCCTTCTATGGACTGGATGAGGCCCACACACACAATGGAAGGTAATCTGCTTTACTCTATTGGTTTAATATAATCTCCTCTAAAAAGTACCTTCCCAGCAATATCTTGACTAGCGTTTGACCAAATATCTGGGCACCAGGGCCTAGCCAAGCTGACACACAAAATTACGCATTACACACAGAACCACCAAGCTTACTTCTGCCTTTTGGCCTTTGCACTAGCTGTTTCCTCTGCTTAGAAAACTCTTCCCCTCCTCTTCACGTCCACCATCACTCAGGTCTCAGCATAAACGTCAGGTCTTTGGAGCTCTTCCCTGTCCAGACTACATTGCAGCTCCTCTCCTGCTTTCCTTACCCCAGTCACAATCTTCCACCTCTCCCACATGTTCTATTCATACACTTACCAGTATCTAAAACTGCTTTGTTGCTGCAATTTCCTGTGTGTTAGCTGTTTTTTTCTCTCCGCTCTGGGCTCCATGTGTGTAGGGATCTTACCTGCTCAGTACTCTATCCTCGGTATCTAGAATCATATCTAATACATAGTAGGTACTAAATGAATATTGAGCACTGATTGAATCAATCAACCAACCAAAGCTAGGCACTCATGTAATACCTGATTATTTATTAATAATTAATTTGTTCTATTATGATGATCATTTGTTCTCTAGTCTTTTAAAACCATGTCTATACTGCCTCTGGATTACCTTTTAATGAAAGATACTGAATTTATCTTTAATCCTACCTACATGATGGCTTCAAATAAGCTTGTGAAATTTAAATTCTATTATATGAGGAGCAGAAAAGGATTATTTAAAAAATTGGAATCTAGCATAATCTTACAAACATTAATGTTTTATACATTAGCTTATCTAATTATGGATATAGAGAATAGACCCCTAAAATAGATTATTCCTACACAGACAAAATTAGTTAGAAATGATTCAACAACCCTGTATAATTCAGACTGAAAGAACCATGTCAACTTAAGACATTCTGATCAGCACAGCAAAGGTGGGCTCCTATATGTTAGATTACCTTGTTAATGGGCTTTGTCCCTTCCATTGTGTTGTGCATGCAGACATAACTGAAGAGTGCTTCAAAATGTATACTTGGCAGAGAAAATGAACTCCTTTGGAAATTCACTTTCTTTGCAAAGAAATGAAAGTTAAGTTTATTATTTACTGGGGAGAATAAAAACATGAAGGTAGATACAGGATGGTGAAATGATACAGGATAGTTCACCTGTTAATGAACTATCTTTTCATATTTTATTCATCTACACAATATGCAACTAAACCTTTCAACTTGCTAATGATTATGGATGTTGTTTCAGAGACCATCCAGCTGTCTATTTGTTTTAAGAATGACTTGGCCTAGTGTTGATTAGCATAAAGTAACCCTGAAAGTTATAAACTGGTAGAAAATTCTCAGAGGTTCCTTCTACTGGTAGTTTCAATGAAACTCCTTTTCCCAAGAATCTTCTTAGATTCTCAGCAATTCCTCCTTTCTCTCTGTTTAGCCTGAAACCTTCACATGATATATTCAATTATTTTAGTTTATAGTTGATGAGGAGAGTTTTGTTTTGAGGTAAGATGAATTATTCTATCAAAAGTTTATAATTTATGAAGGCACAGGAATGGAATGACCTCTTTATTTTTCAGAAAAAAAAAATATTTTAAAGCAGAAAACAGATTGGCAATTTTAACTGGAAGCAAGACCTGTGAAAGAGACTGTCTCTGCCCAGGTATTCTCCTATTTAGAGGGCCTAAACCAAGTCAGTGTCCTGTTCATTCTGGAGATGAAAGCAAGAATGGAAACTAATACCTTTTCCCTCCTTCTTGGCAAGCCCATTGCTGAACCTTGAACTCCTAAAGCCCCCTTTGTCTCACTGAATGACACCATGAAATAGGTATTATCATTCCCATTTAAAAAATCAGGCAACTAACTTAATCTCTTTGCATCTCAGCCAATGTGAGACAGAGGGGGTTAAATTTGTTCTGTCTAGCTCCAAAACCTCCCTAGAAGCTAACTTTCCATTCAGCAACAGGAAAAGCCATCTAATAAAAAACAAAAAGCAGAAAAAGGACTTCTGGTCAAGATGGCGGCATAGATTCACCTCCTCACACAACCACATCAAAATTACAACTAAACTATAGAATGACCATCACTCAGAAGCATCATACATTGAGTTGAATGGAAGTCTGACAACTATGGAATTAAAGAAACCATACTCATCCAGACAGGTAGGAAGGATGGAGATGTGGAGGGCTGGTTCCATACACATATGTGGTAGATAAAAATTCAGGAGGGATATCTTGGGAATGAGGAGTTCCAGCCCTTCACAAGGCCCCTCAACCCAGGGTTCCAGTGCCAGGAAGATAAGTCCTCATAACTACTGGCTGCCAAACCAGCAGAGATTTAGTCATTGGAAGAAATCTCTGGAGTTCCAAGCAGTTCCACTTAAAGAATTCATACATGGACTTACTCAGACTCACTCCCTCTGAGCTCCCACCCCGGCACCAGAGTAGCAGCTTGAAAGGCACCACTCGCATCCAAGGAGAAACTGAAGTGCCTGGCAGCAAGGCAAAAGCTGAAGGACAGCTTTGTCCCAGACAGAAAGGCAGTCAGAGGCCACTGCCCTTTTCTGAACCCTCTCCTGACAGAGCCACAAAGCCAGCAGGCAGGTGCCATATCTGAGACTCCATCAACCTGGCTAACACTGTTTGCCCCACCCTGGAGATACCCTAAGACTCCATCCCACCCAACTTATGAGCCCATCCAAGCGGTTAACAGTGACTTTTCCATATGAATAACTGGTCATTGCTCATGCTTCACAACTTCCTAAATCCTATCAAATAAGCAAGAGCCAGGCTCAGTGAACCCCCAGCCCCTGCACATCTTGCAAAGTAGCTCTAGGCCCACACTAGCAGCAGCCAGCCTAGATTCACAGCTTGGCTTCACCAGGGTAGCTCCAAGCCCACTAAAAGTAGCAGCCATCTCAGATTGCTTTATAGCTCAGGCAGGGTGGCCCTGGGAAGAACTTGGGTGGGGGCTGACCTTGACCTGCACCACCAGGGAAACCCTAGAGCCTGCACATCTAGTGGACAGCTACAGACCAAGTCAGAGCACCACCACCGTGCCCTCACATAGCTGATCCTACATAGAATGTGGAATTTGGTGGTCAGTGGTCACAGCCAGTCCTTACAGCTGACTGGCCTGGATAAATCCCTCCCATTATCCTGCCAACAGCAATCAAGGCTCAACTATAAGAGGAGGGTGTACTCAGCCCACACAGAGAGTATACCTCAAATATGCAGCTTGGGTGATAGGGGAGGCTGTGCCACTGGGCCCTACAGGACACCTACTATGTTAGGCCACACTACCAAGACAGGGAGTCATTGCAGCTCTATCTAATATATAGAAACAAAAACAGGGAGGCTGCAAAAATGAAGATACAAAGAAACATGGCCCAAATGAAAGAACAGATCAAAACTCAAAAGAACTAAACAAAATGAAGATAAGCAATCTATCAGATGAAGAGTTCAAAGCACTGGCTATAAGGATGCTCAAGGAACTTAGGGAGGACCTCAACAGCATTGAAACAACCCAGTCAGAAATGAGGAATACATTAATTGAAATAAAGAAAAATTTATAAGAAAACAACAGTAGAGTGAATGAGGCCAAGATTCAAATCAATGATTTGGAACATAAGGAAGCAAAAAACAACCAATCAGAACAAGAGGAAGAAGAAAAAATCCAACAACATGAGGATAGTGTAAACAGCCTCTAGGACAACTTCAAGTATTCCAACATTCACATCATGGGGTGCCAGAAGGAGAAGAGAAAGAGCAAGAAATGGGAAATCTATTTGAAAAAATAGTGAAAGAAAACTTCCCTAATTTGGTGAAGGAAATAGACATGCAAGTCCAGGAAGCACAGAGCATTCCAAACAAGATGGATACAAAAGAGCCCACTCCAACACACATCATAACTAAAATGACAAAGGTTAAATGTAAAGAGAGAATCTTAAAAGCAGAAAGAGAAAAGCAGTTAAGTACCTATAGGGGAGTTCCCATAAGACTGTCAGCTGATTTCTCAAAAGAAACTTTGCAGGCTGGAAGGGCCTGGCAAGAAATACTTGAAGTCATGAAAAGCAAGGACCTACAGTCAAGATTGCTCTACCCAGCAAAGCTATCATTTAGAATCAAGGAGCATATAAAAAACTTCCCAGACAAGAAAAAACTAAAGGACTTCATCACCACCAAACCATTACTATATAAAATGTTAAAGGGACTTATTTAAGAAAAAAATGATCAAAACTATGAACAATAAAATGGCAATGAATACATATCACCAATTTAATCTATAAAACAAACTAAGCAAACAAGAAGAACTGAAATAGAATCGTGGACCTGGAGAGCATTTTGACGGTCGCCAGATGAGAGGGTGTGTCGGGGAGAATGGATGAAGAGGTGAGGGGATTAAGAAGTACAAACAGGTAGTTCCAGAATAGCCATGGGATGTTAAGTGCACTATAGGAAATGGAGTAACTAAAGAACTTATATGCATGACCCATGGACATGGACAATGGTGTGGGGCTTGCCTGAGGAAGTGGGGTTGCTGGGTGGAAGGGAAGCAAAGAGAGAAAAATTGGGACAACTCTAATACCACAGTCAATAAAATATAATTTAAAACATAATAAAAAAGCAAAATCAGGAATCATAAGAGGCTGATAGGTACAGCTACTTTGTTTTTTAAATTTAAATTACATTTTGGTAACTATGCTATTATAGTTGTCCCAATTTTTCCTCCTTTACCCCCTCCTCCAACCCCCAACAAACATTTCCTCAGGCAATCCCCACATGGTTGTCCACGCGTCATGCACATCTGTTCTTTGGTTAATCCCTTCACCTTCTTTTAACCAGTCCGCCCCATTCCCCACTCTCTTACAGCTAGTTGTCAGTCTGTTCCATGTGTCCACACCTCTGTTTCTGTTTTGCTCATTAGTTTATTTTGTTCATTAGATTCCACATATAAGTGAGATCATATGGTATTTGTCTTTCATTGGCTGGCTTATTTCACTTAGCATAATACTCTCCAGGTTCATCCATGCTGTTGCAAAAAGTAAGAGTTCCTTCATTTTTACTGCTGCAAAACATTTTGTTGTGTAAATGTACCACAGCTTTTTTATCCACTCATCTACTCATGGGCAGTGAGGCTGTTGCCCGATCTTGGCGATAGTAAATAACACTGCAATGAAAATAGGGGTGCATTTGTTCTTTTGAATTGGTGTTTCGGGATCATTAGGATATACTCCCAGAAGTGGAATCACTGGGTCAAAAGGCAGTTCCATTTCTAATCTTTTAAGGAAACCCCATACTGTTTTCCACAGTGGCTGCACCAGTCTGCATTCCCACCTAACAGTGCACTAGGGTTCCTTTTTCTCTACATCCTCGCCAGCACTGCTATTCATTGATTTATTAATGATACACAGCCATTCTGACAAGTGTGAGATGATATCTCATTGAGATATCATCTTGTCAGAATGGCTGTGTGGGCCCCATACTGTTAAGGAAACCCCATACTCTTTTCCACAGTGGCTCTATGGGCCCTCTGTATGTCCTCTTTGGAGAAGTGTCTATTCAGGTCCTTCGCCCATCTTTTAATTGGATTGTTTGTCTTCTTCATGCTGAGTAGTATAAATTCTTTATATATTTTGGAAAAATTTTATAAAAGTTCACTAAAATAAAGGTACAAGAAAATAAGTTGCAATAATATTAGTAAGAGCCACCCAAAAAGTTCATCAAAAAGCAACTGTTTGAATTAAAATAGTCTAATAGATTCTAGTATCAAAAAAGATGACAGGAGCTACTGCATTTTTCACTCTCATTTTTATCTTTCCATTCTATGTAAATTATCTATACACACATATTCACTTCAAAATCAGCGACAACAAACTATACATTTGAAGCCCGTTAATATACCTCATGCTCTAAAATTTACAAAGCACCTTTCCATGTTTTATTCCATAAATACTAGGTCTCCAATCCAATAAACTATAGTTTCATATGGTTTCATTCCGAAAGCCATCATTTTCCTCTTGCCTATGAAGTTCTGTTCATTACTTCAAAAAAAGTAGACAGGCTGCTCAAATTTGCCCAGAGATCTGAGTTCAGTAACCAGGAACAAAAGGAGAGGAGAAGTGTGGTTTGCTCTTATTCATTCCTCTGGAGCAGCTTCAAGGCCCTCTGAAAGGATGGCGGCCTGCTGCAGGCAGCCGCTCTGCTGAGCACGCAGGGAGGAGATGAGACGTGCCCCTGAAGCATGGGTGTTTTCGGGACCCAGGGCACTGACATTTTCAGCGTCTTCCAGGCTCTGCTGGGCCGGCCTTTCATGTGTGCAGGAAGGAAATGGCTGACAACTTTCTCGTCCTTAAGGAAGGCGGGCTTTATTTCCAGCTCTCAGGTCAAAAGGTGGCGGAAAGAAAACAAAACCACAGAGAGATAAAGGCTAAATATAACGTCCTGTGGGGTGAATCAACACAGTTTGGGACCCTAAAGACAGCAACAAGGCAAGGATGTGCGTAGGGCTAAATGTGCGTCATCCTTAACAGGTGGTCGTGACAGCATCAAAACGCCTGGGCGAGAGAGGAAGGGGCTCGGCAAACAGGTGCGCTGGAGGGGCGGCGCGGGGAGGGGAGAGGAAAAGCCCTTTAAACCAGCCTGGGCCCGGAGCCCAGACACTTTCCCAGCACTTTACCTCTGGGAGAGCCCGAGGGCTGGGCCTGGGCTCGGAAGGAGCTAAATTTGATTTGGGGTTTTGTGGTTTGGGTGATGCACTTTGAGTTTAAAATAGAAATAGATGTGTTTATGCAGTTGGGCTTTCTTTCTCTTTGTTTTTTAATTGTCACTTTAGAAGAAATAAATCTATGATTCACAGACTAATGACCAAAAAAAAGGAGTTTTCATTTGGTGATTTCCTATTTTATAGGAAGCAATAGGGAAGTGGGTTTAAAAATCACACTAAAGACATCCATTACAGACTTCCAGTGATGAGTACAAGGATGATTTATTTTATACACATAGCACTTTGTGATTTTAGCAACATTCTAATTTGAACATAAAATCATCCAGGGAGATAGATAGCTGGTTATTATTATCCATATTTTACAGGTTAGGAGGTCAGAAGAATTAAAGGATGTATGTGTTCAGACTGAATTATAATAACCACACACACAGGCTGGTCAGGATCACTGTATCTCTAGCTGTAACACTGGACAGACCTCCAAATGGGAAAACTGATGTGAGACGATAAGGAGCACAATGCAAAAAGTAATAGGGAATACAAGAAGCATGAGAAAAAAGCCTAGCCTGCGTCGATTTTGTAACAGACTAGATCCCACTGGGAAGGACCCAAGCAACGCTGCCTTACTAGGCTTTTCCAACTATGAGCTCGGCATCTCCGCCAGGGTGTCCCCCTGGTACCACGTGTCCTGCCTACACGCACAAAATGGGACTGGCCATTTTTCTTTGCCCCTCATACTACCTCCTCCTCCTTCCTTCCCTTTCTATGTTAACAACATCACCATTTTCCCAGATTCTCAGAAACAAATGAGTTTCCAATTTCTCCATCTTCCTTGTCTTCCACATTCAATCAGACCTCACACTTCAACCACGGAGAGGACTCTCGTATGTACCCTCCAGACAAATGCAATAATTTCTTCCTCCTTCTCACTCCCTGCAAGTCTATTCCATCTCATGTCTGTCTCGTGCACTATTCCAGCCAACCTTCCCTTAAATGTCATCAGATTATAAGCCACCCTGCTCAATACCCTTCACTTGCCATAAAATAAAATTTAAACACATATCCCAGGACATTTGAGGCCATCCACGGTCTCCAACTGAGTATTTAAGAAGATCCCAAAGTTACATAACAGACCATTTCCCCCTATATATCCATTCTTAACTCGATGACTATACACCAATTCCTACAGCTCCCTTCATCATTTACAGAAACACCCTTCAATGTTCAGTTCAGATGCCTATTACTGAATGAAGCCTTCCCCGACTCTCTGAGCCATCAAACATCCCACTGTTTTTCCTCTCCCCCACTGGACATAGCAGCTCCCTTGCATCATTTATCACATTTGGGCTCTTAAAAACATTGTTTTGTGAGTTTCTTAACAGATCATAATAAACTCCTTTAGGAGAAATCATATCCTATTCATCTTCATATCCTGGAGATTGTTTAACATAACCCTTTGCTCAAAGAGGATAGCTAATTTTGCTTGTTTGTTTGTTTTGTTGATTAGGTTCCTGTTAAAGGTGAGATCATATGATATTTGTCTTTCACCACCTGGCTTATTTTGCTTAGCATAATGCTCTCCAGTTCCATCCATGCTGTCACAAAGGGTAGGAGCTCCTTCTTTCTTTCTGCTGCATAGAATTCCTAAACAAGCAAAATATAACGAAAGACACTGAAATAGAGAACAGACTGACAGTGACCAGAGAGGAGAGGGGAGGGAATTTCAGGGAAAAAGGGGAAGGGTTTGCAGGAACAAGTATAAAGGACACATGGACAAAAACAAGTGGGGGTAGAAATGGGAGGGAGGTGGAGAGGGGTGGGGGATGGGCTGGGATGGGAGTAAAAGGCAGAAAACGGTACTTGAACAACAATTAAAATTTTAAAAAAGAGGATAGCTGATAAATATCAGTTACGAAGATTAGGATTAACTGAAGCTTGTGTGGTACTTCTGAGCTATTAAAGCTTGCAATGCTAACACCCAGCTGTTCATCATTTCCAAGGTGATGGTGAAAGTGACAGTAATCATTTACCGAGTATTTACTGCTAAGGGTACTATATACATTTGCTAGCTCACAACAATCCTGTGAGATTTATTTGTCACATTCACATTTTACATATAGGAAACTGGGGATTAATAGCCTCCTCAAACCTAAACAGATGGGAAGCAAGGACAGATTGAGGGCCACCAATTTCCAGAGTGTGGCCCTAACTACCATGGTATCATCGCAACAGACATTACTGATGTGTTTTCACAGCTACCCTGGAGAGTACAACCAGTTTCCCTACAGTGGTGGTAATTTTTCACCAAGACATGTGTGCCCTCTTGCCCAGCCTCCCTTGCAAACAGCCGGATTATGCCAGGACAGGTATAAACCGTGGCTCGGGATCCGGCTCTTGGCTGAAAGGAAGGCAGAATTTAGAGCACAAAACCAGATGTGGAGTCACCGAGATGAGGTCAACACAGGGGCAGATTCAGGAGTTGACGGGAGCTGAATCTAACAGACAGTGAAGCTGGGAGTCTGACTTGGAACACGCAGGAACAGACACATGGACAGGCACAGTGTCCGAAGAGACCAGCAGTGGCTCAGGAACAACACAAAAGCTGGCCAGCAAGGGGTCCAGGACACAGACCAGAAGAATGGGCAGGGAGTCCAGTCCAAGCAGCCCCAAGGCCGGAGCTCCAGAACACTCCAGCCTTTGTGCTCCCTCTGGATGTGTTTGATGTTTCTGAGAAGGCAGGATGCGACTCCCAGTTCTCTGACTTGGGACATTAGGCAGACATAAGTGGAAGATCCTGCCTTAAGAAGAGGACACTGAGGCGGGACTGGGGGAGGGGGTTCAGAAACTTTTGCTAATTTATTTTCGTATTGCCCAAAGCACATGGCACTACTGAGAGTACACAGTAGATATTCTGTACCACGTGTTGATTACCTGACCGATAACAGAGAATTGTTTTCCTCTTATGAACAAAAATAAATCAAGCCTATTTATGTGCCTCTTGATCAAATTGGCATAACAGATCAAAAAGTCCTTGGAAGGGGATACGTCCTTTGCCTAGTGCGGCCTTGATCCCCAAGGGAGGAAGAGCACTCTGCTTCCTAAGCCTGGGTAACTGGAAACGCCATACCTCTTTGCCATGAGTAAGCAAAGATTCCTTCCTATTTTAGGAGCAATGCAAGAATTCTCCAAGAAGTTATGATTTCAAGCAACAGTCAGGAAGCTAGCATGATTACAATCAAAACTACATAGCTCCAGCCCTGGGTGGTGTGGCTTAATTCACTGGAGCATTGTTCCGTAGCTGAAGGGTTGCAGGTTCAATTCCCAGTCAGGACATGTACCTGGATTGTGAGTTCAATCTCTGGTCTGGGCAAGTAAGGGAGACAACCAATTGTTACATCTCTATTGCACCGATGTTTCTCTCTCTCTCTTCCTCTCTCCCTTTCTCTCTCTCCACAAGCAATAAAAAAAAAAATGTCCTTGGGTGTGGATTAAAAAAAAAAACTAGATACGTCTAGAAAAATTTACCCCATTCCATAACATTTCAAAAACATACCTTCTTTGCTAGTAAGAAAAGTCATCATCAAATTCCCCAAAAAACTCCAAGTTATCTCTGTTATATCAAAATTGAAAGCCAGTTGTTCGCTCCAATCAGGGCCCTTTCAGATATCTGAAATTCCCAAATGCAGCAGGACAGACAAGATATGCTGTGCCCGAAGAGACCTCAGGGGGCGGGGCTTCCCCTCTGCCTGTGCCCTCACCTGCCCAGCACTGACATCACACTCTGATTTCACACAGCATCCAGGAACCAAAGTCAAAGGGGCAAAGCTAATTTGCCATTATTTTGGAAAACACCCAATGTTTACTTTATGATATAGAAGTCTTAGAATCTTAAATGATATATCCCCCCACATGGGGGGGGGGGCCTCGAAAATAGCACTACCTGCAATACTTTCCACTGGGTGTTAGATGAATATTCCCTTTCTGCTAAACTAGAATATCCATGGTTATTCCATGGTTATCTCCATGGTTTTGCTCATGGTTAAAACTCATGAGCAAAATAAGTACTTTTAAACTAGGTATTTTAATTAGTCAGTTCTCTATTTTTCACAGATGTTGTAACCAAATCATTATTTTCATAACAGAATTTATTTTAATGATTTTAAGGAATAAAAAATAACCCTTTTATGCCCACTCAAATGATACACATGGACTGTAACCAGGTATCAGTCAAGTGTCAGCCACAGAATAAGAAGGCAACACAGTCATTAAAATAAGAAATTAGTATGAATATCTTCAGCCGTAAAGAATGTGATCTAAGCTTTGCCATAAACTAATGCCAAAATGGTAAGCATGCATGGATGTTTCTATCAATCAACTGAAAATTTAAGTAACAAAAGGGTGTGTTTAGGAGTAAGTTCTAACTGAGGTTGAAGTGGTGGCCGGCCTTTTTTGGCATCTCTGGGCCACACTGGAAGAAGAAGAGCTGTCTTGGGCCATACATTAAATACACAAACACTAACAAAAAGTGATGAGCAAAAAAAAGTTTTGAGTGAGTTTATAATTTTGTGTTAGCTCTCCTGGGCCGCAGGCTGGACAGCCCTATTATTGGTATAAATACAACTGCCCCCTGATTGGTCACATGTACCCTTCAATGACCAAGTAGACACACTGGCTTCTCGGGATAAGGAAAAGGAATAATGCGGGTCTATTCAAGCAATGCACATCCAAAAAATGCTTCTGGCGGCCCTCACTCTACTGGCCAGCCATCTGATCTTAGACATTCCTAGAAGACTGTCTCTCCCTTCCTGGGCGCCACGTAACTGGCAAGAACACCTGAAATCTACAACGCTGTTCCTATCAGACAGGCAGCCTCAGGAAACCTCACTATCCATTTCCAGAGGGACTGCATATACGAGGGGGGGCCCCATACAAACTGGAGTTATCTTCAGGAGGGAAGGCCCAGAAGATAATTCCCCCACTAGGTGGGATTCCCCCACTAGCTGAGTGTTCTAGGAACCCATCTGCATTAGTGTACCAGCTAGAGTTGCTGTGAGAGGCTGCATTTGGTTTCAGTGAATTTTTTTTAAGACTCTTTCAATGTGTTTGACCACTTCGTGATGGGTGATTTATGAGCACACCTGCCCACAGCGGGCTGAGTGTTCCACCATCTCTGGCCAAAAACGAGATGACCCCCATACCCCACCCTCCCTATCCACCTGATCTCACCCTGAGTAACTTTTTTGTTGTTGCTGTTGTTATCATCTGGGATGAAAAAATTCCTCAAAGGGAAACATTTTGCCAACGTGGAAGAGGTGCAACAAAAAAACGGCAGAAGTACTAAAAGGTATGAAAATCATTGACGAGTTCAAAAACCATGTTGAGCAGTGGAAAAAAATGTCTTGATAAATATATTGCGTCAAATGGAGAGTACTTTGAAAGTGACTCAAGTTTAAACATGTAAGAATAAGGATACAATTTTTTATAAATCAATTATGTGTTTTGGGGTTTCCCCATTAGTTCCCACTTAACGTCATCAATAAGTTCTTATTCTGTGAACTGAAGCAAAATGACATATAACAAAACCAATCTTCCACAGGCTAACAGATATAAACAAAAGTTTACTTCCTATTGTATATGTCTGGTCACAGAAACATCACCAAACTTCTAAATAAAACCACCAAACATTTCTAATAGTAAACACTGAGATAAATGTGAGCTATATGTACATTTGTGAAAGATTAATCAACAAATAAGATCATTATTCTCCAACCCACTTATTCCAGTTCAGGGTAGTGAGTGGCCAGGCCTCTATCAGCAGCTCAGGGGGCAAGGCAGGACCCGCTCTGGACAGGACACCCTTCCACTGAAGGGCCACTCGCACCCACTCCCTCTCAGACTGAGAGAGTGTAGACAGGCCATTACACCTAACGGGCACACCTTTGGGGTATGGGAAGTAACCAGAGGCCATGGAGATAACGCCACACAGTGGCCAAAGTCAGGAATCGATATTTTTTTTTTCTCATCAACACTGTAACAAAACGACCCTGAACAAAATGACATTATTAAAGGACCTGCTGTGTAGACTAGTATATCATAGGATGCAAGCTGGCAGTTTAAAACAAAAAGTGCTTCTATGTATACTTGGGAAGAGCTTCAAAAGACAGCTGACAAGCTGCAAGCAAGTTCTCAGTCATCTGCACAATAGGGTAATATTCGCAGAAGAGCACGCAGACCCTGTGGAAGGAGCAGCAGATCAGGCAAGAATGCTGGGGCTTGGGGAAGCCATCAGCTGGGGCTTTGGGTTTGTTTATACATCTTTACAATGAGAAAGTACTGATGTTTATGTAAAGTGCCTTTGCTCCCCTCCCCTTCCCCTAAAAGTGGTTTCTGCCCACTCTCAGGAGCCACCTCTCATCAGGAAGAGAGCAACCTCTTGTGATGACACCCACCAAGCACCCCTGATGGGCCAGGCAGCCCATGTGCAACACACCGCGTGTTTTTATCTTCTTGGGAGACTTTTCTTAGCTCTGGCTTTTTAAAGGCTACAAGTAGCCACCCTGGCTGATGCAGCTCAATGGATTGAGTGCAGGCTGTGAATCAAAGGGTCTCCAGTTTGATTCCCAGTCCGGGCACATGCTTGGGCTGTGAGCCAGGTCCCCAGGGGAGGCCATGTGAGAGGCAACCACACATTGATGTTTTCCTCTCTTTCTCCCTCCCTTCCCCTCTCTCTAAATAAATAAATAAAATCTTTTTTTGTTGTTGTTTTAAAAAGCTGCTAGTAACCTACTGAGTCTAATGGCTTTCAGTTTTACCTTTCTAACCCGTTGCACCCCCAGCTTTCGTGAGAATCCTCCCTTTCAATCATTCCATTGCCCATGTTACTATTTTGCTGCTCACAGATCCCCCAGGACCCTTCTGCTCCCTGAAGCTTCCTCCACCAGTCCTCTGCACCAACATCTCTTTTCGGAAGGAACAACTATTTTTGTAGATCTCCCATGCACTTCGAGCAGTGCTGCTCATAAACCAGGATTAAAAAACAAAACATCTATGCCTTTTTATTTCCTGCAGTTTACCAGGCTTCCCTGGAGTGGAACGACACCATCAATAATTCATAATGAACCTCCAAATCAACTAATAACATAAACCACACTAATAAAACACTGTGAGTCTAGAACAGTGCTAATGACCGCAGAGTGGTTACAGAATTAATGATCTCCCGGAACTCTTCATCCAAAAACATCCCACAGCACTTTACGGTTTTAAGATAATCAAGAAGCCTTTGCCCTCTTCACAGCCAATTTGCTGGCTGCTCCCAGAAAGCACAAGTGGCCGGGATAGGAAGTGTGTGCCTCAAACTGGAAAATTACAAATATGTGAACCAGCTCTTGAAATTCCCCTCTGCACTGGACTAGAGCCAGGACACCAAGTTTTATACTTCCAGCCATGCATGAAAGACGTGTGGGGATTTTTCTAATCCAAGGCCCACAGCCTCTTCCATGTTGACTTCCAGGGGACAAGACACTGAGTGAAAGCCCATTTGCCACAGTTTGACTTTTATATCTTTTTATTTATTTAAGGGTTTCATAACAGTTAACCACATTTGCTATCTGCCTGCACCCAGTTAAGAAAGAGGATAAAAGATTTGAGCTCATCATCGTTTTTCAAGTAGGGATTTAAATTGTAAACCTGACAAAAGGAATCTAGAGAAGGTCTGAATTGAGTGCTAATTGAAGACAGGTAAAAGCATTAAGTCCTGTCAGATCTGACATCTCAGTATACCTGAGCTTAATACAAAAAACTCGGTCAAGTCTAAAGAGCTTTGCAAATGTAACGCATTATTTTCAGGGCTATTATGAAAGGTCTAACAAGGACTTTGACCTAAGCACACTGTGGAGCAGTAAATGTAGTGTTGGCAAGCATGCATGGTTTTTTAAAATTATTACTCATTGTTATCAATACGAACAATTCATGCAACAGCTGTTCATGGGCCAAACACTAATGTCTGATGTGGACTTACCAGGAAGAACCTCCAATTTTCTCAGCCTGTTTCCTCTCCCCCTCCCCTCGGGCCCCGAAGTGAAACAGGATGACAAAGTAGATTGCGTATCTGTCACATAGTGTGTGTGTGTGTGTGTGTGTGCACGCGCAAACCAGCATATGCAGCCATCACCTGCTTCTTCGAGGAACCTGCACCAAAAACACCGTACGGAAGGAGCAAAGCTGAGAGTCAGAGGTGACTTCCAATCAGGATATCCCACCTGGAAGCAAGCCAGCTTCCGCTCCTTTGAATTAAGCAAGAAAGACACGACCTTTCTTATAAATGAACATACAATACCATTGGCACGACCACTGCTGTTGGCTTTTGCCTGCAATGACTCCTAAGTCGTTTGGTAACAAGTGAATTCCTGAAAAAGACCCTGGTTCTGCAGTAAAGTCTGAATATTCAAAACAGTGGAATTAAGCTATCTAGCCATTCTCCTTTTTAAAAAATCAAGTTTTAAATATTTTTTAATGATCATGCTCAGGAATTGTGAGAGCTTGGGCAGTCTCATACACTGCTAATGAGGAAACATGTCGGTAAGGCCTTCCTAAAAAGTAGCTTGGTGTTATTTAACAACAAATGCTAAATATTAAAATGCTATTTAAAATGTTCTTACCCTTTAACACAGAAATCCTCCTTCTAGGACTTTATCCTAAGAAAACATTTGTAATGTCACAAAGATTTGGCTACAAGAATAATTTGTATCAAATAATAAGAAGGAAAAACACCTTATAGACCCAATAATGGCCAGTTACATTAACTAGAGTATACTCATACCATCTTAAATTTTGCAGTTCTTAAAGGGTGGGTATGCTTATTAAGAGGAATAAAGCAAAAACGTTTCTAACTTTATAAGTTTATATATTTTATAAATTTTCTATCATGTAAATGTATACATTGTGTGTATTGAATGTGTATAGGAGAGAAAGACAAACACTCACAACTGGAAGCATATACCTCAAAATGTTAACAATGTATGTTATCTCTGAATGCTGGGATTGGAGGAGATTTCAACTTTCTTCTTGTGTTTCTGCATTTCCTACATGAAAACATCTTACTTTTATGAGACATTTTTAAAATTGTGTTAAAAATTAGCAAACCCAGAGAAGCAGAGAACAATTTTTGTTTTGATTTGGTTATTGATATTATTAATTTTTTTGTTTCTGGTGTTTGTTTATTTTTTGTTTGCTCATTGTTTTACAGGTCAGGTTATTGTGACACGTGTATCTTCACAGACAAAAGGGATTTCTCCCAAGTCAATTTCCAGGTTTTTCCGTTTTGCATGCTTTTCTGCTGACCTGATGAAGCAGTTCTCCCATGCATTCGGGAAGGAAAACATCAGGTCAGAAAGTCAAGATAACACAGCTGAGCTCTACGACCTGGGCGAGGATTAAGGGTATGGGAAGGACCACCGTGAACTACTGTTTCAGGCTGATTTGTGGTCACTGCATATGTCTCAGGTGCCATATTTATACTTCCTTATACCACTGGGATGAGGTCCTTACTCTGTTACTCCCATGGGTCATGGGGGTAATTCTGTTCACACGACACACACTAACACATATGCACACAATTAAATAATCTCTTCATTTTCCAAACAAACACACACATCCCCCTGACAATGATCAGATCATCTCCAGCTACCACCCTATTATGGTACTACAGACCAATCTTTCTACTCAAAAAAATTCATTCTCACAAAGAGAAGGAAATATTCTAACCTGTCGTTTTCTTCCTTTACATCATTTTTTCCTCTTAGGTCATTTCCAAAATAGGAAGGTAAATATATGTTTTAAATCACCTGTGGTGGCATCTTAAAATATGTCATTTCTTAAAGAAGAAGGAGGAGGAGGAAGAAGAAATGAAGGGAAAGGAGGGGTACAGGAGAGGAAAGAAAAGGAAAAGACAAAGAACCTCAGTGATTATCTTTCTGGTTATTTTTCTACAAAAGCTCTGCCTGCGAAGGCACCTCCTTGGTGTGGACACACTACTAAGCAGCCTGGCAGCTTGGGGAAGAACAGTACAGACACATCTGCGCCTCAATAAAATAATGTCCGTTTTGATTTACTCCTTTAGCAAGAGCATGCTCCTGTGTTGAAGACCAACCATGTTGAATATCTCCTTTATAAAAATCTAGAAAGTATATTATTGCATGCTTAAAATTAAAGGCCCAATATGAGAAGAGAAGTGGTATTCTACATTTCATCAGGAAGTGATGGAAAGGAAGGAGTAAAACTGTCATTATTTGCAGATGAAATGACACTGTACATAAAGAGCCCCAAAAATGTGACCGAAAACTACTAGTACTGATAAATGAATTCAGTAAAATGTCAGGACTCAAAATAAATATCCAGAAATCAGTTGCATTTTTATACACCTATAAGGAAACTAAGAAAACAATCCCATTTACAATTGCATCAAAAAAAATATTTAGGAATACATTTTTTAAAGATTTTATTTATTTATTTTTAGAGAGGGAAGGGAGGGATGGAGAGAGAGAGAAACATCAATGTGTGGTTGCTGGGGGCCAGGCCTGCAACCTAGGCATGTGCCCTGACTGGGAATCAAACCTGCGAGGCCTGGTTCGCAGCCTGCGCTCAATCCACTGAGCTACACCAGCCAGGGCTATTTAGGAATATTTTTAACCAAGGAAGTAAAGACCTAGACTCAGAAAATTATAAGAAACAAATTCATAGACAGAAAAAATTGACATCATTACAATGTCCATGCTACCCAAAGCAATCACAGATTCAATGCAATTCCTATCAAGATTCCAATGGCTTATTTCACAGAACTAGAATAAATATTCCAAATATTTATGTGGAACCAAAACAACCACAAATAGGCACAGCAATCTTAAGAGAGAAGAACAAAGTTGGAGGAATCACAATACCTGCTATCAAACTATACTACAAGGCCACAGTAATTAAAACAGCATGGTACTGGCATTAAAAACAAACATATAGATCAATGGAACAGAATAGAAAGCCAGAAATAAACCCACACCTTTCTGGTCAATTAATATTTGACAAAGAAGGCAAGAACATACAATGGCATAAAGATATTCTATTCAATAAATGATGTTGGAAACATTGAACAGCTACATGCAAAAAAAAAAAAAAAGAAACTGGACTACCTTCTTATAGCATATACAAGAATAAATTCAAAATGGATTAAAGACTTAAATGGAACACTAGAAACCATAAAAATCCTAGAAAAAAATATAGGCAATAAAATATCTGATGTTTCTCTTAGCAATATTTTAATCTGACATATCTCCTCAGAGAAGAGAAAAAAATAAACAAATGGGACTACATCAAACTACAAAGATTTTTCAAACCAAAGAAAACCATCAACAAAATGAAAAGACAACCCACTGAATGGAAGAACATATTTGCCAATGAGAATCTGATAAGGAGTAATATCCAAAATTTATAAAGAACTCAAACAACTCAATACCAAAAAAAAAAAAAAATTCAATTAAAAAAATGGGCAAAGGACTTGAATAGACACTTCTCCAAAGAGGACAGACAGATGGTCAATAGACATGTGAAAAGATGCTCAAATTCACTAATCATCAGAGAAAGGCAAATTAAAACCACAATGAGCTATCACCTCACACCCGTCAGAATGGTTATCATCAATAAATGAACAGACACGTGTTGGCCAAGGAGGTGGAGGAAAGGGAACCCTCATACACAGTTGGTGGGGATGCAGGTTGGTGCAGCCACTGTAGAAAACAGTATGGCGTTCCCTCAAGAAAATTAAAACTCAAACTGCCTTACGGCCCAGAAACCCCACTTCTGGAAATATATCCAAAGAAACCCGAAACTCTAATTCAAAAAAATACATGCACTCCTATGTTCATTGTAGTGTTATTTACAATAGCCAGCATCTCGAAGGAGCCCAAATGTCCATCAGTAGATGAGTGGGTAAAAAAAGTGTAATACTACTCAGATGGAAAAAAGAAGGAAATTTTACCCTCTGCAACAGACAGCATGGATGGACCTGGAGTCTATTATGCTGACTGAAATAAGCCAGTCAGTGAAAGACAAGTACCATATGATTTCACTTATATGTGGAATCTAATGAACAAAAATAAACTAACAAACAAAATAGAAACAGACTCATAGGTACAGAGAACAGACTGGCAGGTGTCAATGGGGAGAGGGAACAGGTGACTGGATTATAAAGGTTAAGGAATTAACCAAAGAAAAAACAAACAAAAACAAAAAATCCATAGACACAGGCAACAGTATGGCGATTACCAGGGGGAAAGAGGGGTTATGGGGAAGTGGAAGGGGGTAAATGGGGCATAAATGCTGATGGAAGGAGACTTGACTTGGGGTGGTGAACAGACAATACAATACACAGAGGATGTATTATAGAATCGTATGCCTGAAATCTGTCTAGTTTTGAGAAAATTATGGACACAATATGAGGTATTTCCTTTAGTACATATTTATGTTCCAAAAAATGATTGACCAAAACTCTGGTGTTTCCCAGATGAATAAAAGTGGTCCTGAGAGCCAGAATTCTTCACATGACCACAAGAGTATCTGCCGGATAAATGTATTGAATTGACTGGGGTGACATTAGTTACTATCACCCCAATCAATTCAATACAATTTTTTAAAATACAGGAAATAGTAAAGTAAAATTTAAAAGAACTCAGTAGAAAAACCTTTATCAAAGTGTAATTATGTATCTTCCCATGTGCGTACTGTGCAGAATTCCTTCCCATAAGCTTCAATAATTGCAAGTGGTGTAAAACCTACCAAACATATGACGTCTCACAGCAGTTTCATTTGCAGGTATTTGAGATGAAAAGAAACACTACAAAGCTATTTTTCAAAGAGTACAGATAATCCCTATCAGAGGACATGCCTGGCTCTAGAATGAGCTCAAGAAGGGAGGCTAGAGAAAGCAGAGGCCGATAACCTCAGTCCCACCCCTGCACATTCGGACATGGTTCCAGGACCCCCCCTCTGCAGGCACACAAACGCGCAGGAAGCCGAGGTGCCTCTCAAGGTCCATGCTCCCTACAAACAAATGGAGTCCACTGAGAATTCTCCCCAAACCACAGCAAAACACGGGCAAGGACACTGAAGAGTAAACTAAGGTCATTTACATTTAGGATAGAAATAAATACTAATTTTAAATACGATGTTTAAAATCAAAGGCTTAAAACTTCTGAAGCTATTTCTTTTTTTAAAATATATTTTATTGATTATGCTATTACAGTTGTTTCATTTCCCCCTTCACTTCCCTCCACCCTGTACACCCCCTCCCACCCACATTCCCCCCCTTTAGTTCATGTGTCATAAGTTCTTTAGCTTCTACATTTCCCATACTATTCTTGCCCTCTCCCTGTCTATTTTCTGCCTACCATCTATGCTACTTACTCTCTGTACCTTTACCCCCTCTCTCCCCACCCCACTCCCCTGTTGATAACCCTCCATGCGATCTCCATTTCTGTGGTTCTGCTCCTGTTCTAGTTGTTTCCTTAGTTTCTTTTGGTTTTGTTTTAGGTGTGATTGTTAGTAATCGTGAGTTTGCTGTCATTTTACTATACATGATTTTTCTTTTTTATCTTCTTAGATAAATCCCTTTAACATTTCATAAAATAAGGGCTTGGTGAAGATGAACTCCTTTAACTTATCTGAGAAGCACTTTATCTGCCCTTCCATTCTAAATGAAAGCTTTGCTGGATAGAGCAATGTGGGATGTAGGTCCTTGTCTTTCATGACTTGGAATACTTCTTTCCAGCCCCTTCTTGCCTGTAAAGTCTCTTTGAGAAATCAGCTGACAGTCTGATGGGAACTCCTTTGTAGGTTACTGTCCCCTTATCTCTTGTTGCTTCTAGGATTCTCTCCTTCATTTTTACCTTGACTAATGTAATTACGATGTGCCTTGGTGTGTTCCTTTTTGGGTCCAATTTCTTTGGGACTCTCTGAGCTTCCTGGACTTCCTGGAAGTCTATTTCCTTTGCCAGAATGGGGAAGTTCTCCTTCATTATGTTTTTAAATAAATTTTCAATATCTTGCTCTTCCTCTTCCCCTTCTGGTACCCCTATAATTCGGATGTTGGAACGTTTAAAGATGTCCTGGAGGTTCCTAAGCTTCTCCTCATTTTTTTGAATTCTTATTTCTCTATTCTTTCCTGTTTGGTTGTTTCTTTCTTCGTTCTGGTCCACTCTATTGTTTTGAGTCCCAGTTTCCTTCCCATCACTATTGATTCCCTGTGCATTTTCCTTCATTTCTCTTATCGTAGCCTGCATTTGTTCATCTAATGTGTGACCAAAATCAACCAATTCTGTGAGCTTCCTGATCACCAGTGTTTTGAACTGTGCATCTGATAGGTTGGCTATTTCTCAGTTGCTTAAAAGGATGAGTTCTGGGGCTTTGATTTGTTCTTGTGTTTGAGCCATCTCTCTCTCTCTCTCTCTCTCTCTTTTTTGGTCTGGTTGCGCCTGTTACAGTAGGGGGCGGAGCCTTAGGTGTTCACCAGGGCGGGGTACCCCAGTCGCTGGGTTGTGATGTTGTATGTGGGGGCGGGGTTGAGAGAGAACAATGGTGGTTGCTCTGTTCTCTGTTGGACCTCAGTCCCTTCTGCTGCTTCCCCCAAGCAAACTGGGCTCCTCCGGTGCCAATTCCTGTGTGGGTGGGCTTGTGCACACTGTGGGACCATCCAAGGACCTCTCCTGTGAGGCTGGGTGTCTCTCCCTGCGCCTCAACTTCCACAGGCCTCCGCGATCAGTGTCCCAAGGATCCTGAGTTGTGCGCACTGCCTTGCTTTACAATCGCCGCCTCACTGGGTCTGCTGGGTGCCACCCCTCTGCCGGGGCCTGCCAGCTGCCACAAGCGCACTCAGTGTCCACTCGCTGCGGTTTTGCACTCCCCAGATGCCTTACACACCCTCGGATGCCTTACGCGCCGGGTCCCAACTCTGCTCTCCGTGCTGCCATCCGCGCCCAGCTGCCCGACTCTGCCCCTCCTACCGGTCTGGATGAACAGGTCTATTTCAACTTCTTGGTTGTCCGACTTCCATTTAAATCAATTTTCTGTCAGTTCTGGATGTTATTCTGTTTATAAATTGTTGTTGTTCCTATCTTGGTTGTGCATGGAGGTACAGTGCGTCCACCTGTGCCTCCATCTTGGCCGGCAGTCAAAACTTGCGAAGCTATTTCAAAGGCACTCTTCAATGAGCCCTAAACTTTCCTGCCCGATGTCCTGGTGGCCGAACGCCATCTGGGTGCTCTTGCCTTGGTGACGCTGACGGTTTCAAGTCTGGGGGGACGGTGGGGTGGTGCCCAGGAAAATCAGAGACCGCAGTCGGTGGGTGGCAGGTTTTAAGGAGGGAACTTAGAGGCTTGTCTTGGACGCCACTAGCCGCGGAGATACCCGCACCTGCCCGGCAGACAATTAAATGTTCACACCGAGGCCCCGGTCCCCATACACGGTCCCAGCGGTCTCAACGCTACAGGGCAGCCCCACGGCCGCCCCGAAAACCGGCGCCCACTGGCGGTTCCGCGGAGGAAGGCGCATCTCCGGCCCGGGAGGGGCGGAGCCTCTGATCGCGGGGCGTTAGCTCGCGGGGCAGCCGGTGCACGCGTGCTCGCGGTGTCGCGTGACCCCTTCCGGCACATGCTCTTGGGATGGCGTGATGAAGAATTCTGACTCTCGAGAATTCTTCTCTGACCGCTTTAGTCGTCGGGGAAGCACCAGAGTTTTGGTCAAATCACTTTTTGGAACATAAATAGGTACTAAAGGAAATACCTCAGATCGCGTCCATAATTTTCGCAGAGAATAACCATTCTGTAGGTTTGCGGCCTTTTGGTTTGTAGCTTTGTGCTGTTCATCTCTTTTATGGGAAGAAAGTTCAGGTCTAAAATAAGGAATCTGTGGATTATCGAACTACTTCAACCTGAGGATATTTTGTTTTTGTTGTTTGTGTAACTTTATTTTTTCATTCAAAACGTACCCTCTGTGTGGTTCTCCAGTGCATATGGCGAGGGCCCTGCCTCTAAGTGCGGGCGGCACCTCCAGTGAAACACTGGGAAGAGGGCTCTTGCCTCCTTTCATGAGACGAGAGGGACCAGGTGGACCAAATTTTATGAATTTACTTATTTCCTACCAGGACTTTTAAAGATTTCAGACACCTCTTCTGATCCCGGGCATCTGGGTGTCAGACTGCAGATGACCCCACTCACTCGTGCCTGTTCCTACAGACAAATTACACGGGATAAAATGGGAGATGCCCAAACGCATGTGTGTGCTCACGGGGTTTAAGGAATGTGTCCTTAGACCGATTTCCTAGTTAGGGCTGCTCTGGGTTTGAGACCTTGGCGTGGCAATTCCATCCTCCCTGATTGCAAGAAAGCTCCGCCCAGCCCTCCTTCCCCGCACCGCCGCTGGTCCAGTCGGTGCTGGGAGAAGGCCGCCCGCGCCCTGGGCTGGCCTAGCCCGGCCTCTGAGTCCTCTCCGAGAGCGGTCGGGTGACTTCAGGGGCCTGGAGGAGTTTCCGAGAGCAGGGTGAAAACGTTGGTAGTCCACCTACCCAAGCGTGGTGGAAAGTACGTGAGGCCTGGAATCAGAAAGGCAAAGGTTCAATTTCCAGCTCTTCTGCTTAATTTATGATCGAACCTCAACTGTCTCGTCTATAAAAATGAAGACTAAAACCTTGCTCTCACACTAATTATGAAAGTTATCAAGAAATAATTTCTGAGCTGTCCCACGTGCCACTCATCTATTGTAATTATTTTATAACTGCTAACTTAATCGAATTCTTACTACATGCTGGGCACTGAGCTACAGGCACTGAGCTAGGGGGGTGGCATGCCTTTTTTTTTTTTTTTTTTTACTGGATCTTTGAAACAAGTTCTTGTATAACCCTCATTTCACTAATAAACTAAGACACCTAAAGGTTAAGAAATCTACCCAGGGTAACAACACTCAGGAATTCTGACAACAATCAGGTTTTCCTGGCATTCTGAACTCCAACTGCATTTTATAAGGCTCCCTGCTGAACGGTGGCTGGCAATTAGTGTGATTCATAAGTATTTACCGCTTCTTCTGAAGAGAGCCTCTTTCCCAATTTTTTTTTAAATTAAGTCTTACCAAAACTTTACCCTATTGTTATTCTCTCCTTAAATCCAGAAAAATCTTAATAGGGAAGGGGGGAGAGGAATTCACACCCTGCTCCACTGGGAAGTACCATGAGCAACTGCCAGGTGTTCGCCCTCCATGTGCCAATCACCAAGGACCCTTCGTAAGAAACACTTAGAACGCTCATCTATCCAGTGATCCTAGGAACAGCAGTCTCACGTACTTTTACTAGAAATTTCTGTGCTTGAGGGTGGCTCCAATCCCTGCTACTTCCATTAGGATTTGCCTTCATCATCCTGCTGGAGCCCCGGAGCGGAAAGCCATTGCTTCACCGCTTAAGGAAATCCAGTGTATTTTGCTGCCCCCTTGTGGCCGTCCTAAATTTCTCGCTTCTGAGAGGATTAAAATTTTCCAATTAAAACTCCTCCCTTCAGAGGACTAAGTGTGTATTCGTTGTACTATTATATTCGATGTAAAACAAAAAATGTGTATACACTAGCACTTGCTTATATTAACTGAATTTTAATTGATCTATGACTGATACACTGATGATAGTATTGGAATATGATCACTCACCAAAATTGACATAAATAGAACATCATATTGAAAGGGACAAAAGGAAAAATACAAATTTATCACTGTGTTATCCGCTTTTTATAAAAATGTTAAACAACTTCAAAATTTTCAATTGAATGACAGAAGGCACCAGAGAGGAACCATGAGTGGTTTTAATATATTTTGTTCATCAATGCTGGAGAAGTCTGGGGGGCTCGAGCATGGCTGAGAGCTGGAGAGACGGGAAAAATGGAACAATAAAATACTACTGAACAAGTGAATTGATCGAAGTATTCCTGGGAATTCTTTATTGACTAGTTCGAAATCAAGTTAGTTAATTTAAACATTTATCAACCTCTTCTCTACAACTTTTTAATGCTGACTCATATTCACACAATCCCTGAAACACACCTTAACATTAATAGGCTTTTTTCCAGAAACACCAAATACATTAAAAACAAGTATTTCAAGTACTACAGTGGTGCGCCCCAACTGTAATGAAACAGTGCATAATGAAACCAGCTTTCCGGCAGGCTAATTGGTATAAATGAAAGTTAAGTTCCTATTGCATCTCATCATTATGACAGAACTAGGTTTCCCAAGCACCTGCTGCACCATGAAATGTCCATAGTCAAACACTGAAAATTTTCCAAATAAATTGTTTTTTTCCTCTTTGGTTGATCTCTTTATGTCAAAATTCACTCTCTTCCAATCTTGCTTATATTAAAAATTGATAAACTCTTTAAGTTTCAGGATAAATTGCCTTTGGATCTGCAAAAATATCATAAGGCATAGTTAATATAAACCCTCGTTTATATTAAACACAGGGAGACTTTGTTTCACTCTGTGGAAGAGCTGATGTGGGTATTTGGGTGTTGATGGGTTAAATCGCTTAGTCACTTGGTCTGGATGTAGGACTGGTCAGATTACTAAAATTTATGATAAATATTGTACTTTCTATAAAAATAGCATTTCTTTTGATAGGAATAAAGCAAGAAATTACATCCTTCCTTTTTTTTTAATTGCAAAATTTCACCGCTATGGATCCCCTCAGAAAAAATGCACACACATTCCTTTTTTGTGTGTTTAATGCTGTGAAGTACACGGCCCCTTTGAAAACACCGGTGGGCACCAAAGCACCCAGGACAGCTTGATCTGACCGTGCCCAGAGCTGTCCATTCAGCACCAACGAGACCCCTCACACTGACAGAAAACACGCAAGCCCACCAGGCTGAAGAAACAACAGGTTCCTGTTACTGCTAAGTGGTGATGGAGATACGCACAGAGCTGAGAAATGCGATTCATTGGACGGTATATTTAAATTTCATCCAGCATTCCCTGGTGTTAACGCAGGCTTCTTTTCCTAGTCTTAGGTCCATGAAAATACTGCGCAGAGATTTTGCTATACGGATATTATTGTTGGCAATGCTACTGATACACCATTATGAACTCATTTTTTTTTTAGAGAATGCACTAAACACACAGATTATTGAAGTCAGGATCTTTCCAACAACACCTTTACAATTTGAAATGGATGCAGTTCTCTGATTTAAAAAAACAAAACTGACATGACTATTCCATTCCCCACTTGCTTAATCATTTTTTGCCTCCAAAGATCTAATTCTTTGGAGGGAAAAAAAGAAATGTGCTAAATTTGTTGAATTATTGTCACAGGTTAGGATCACCGACTACCTGGCACACTGCTGACCACTGACCTTTATAATGATCTGGGGAGAATTGAAACACTGCCTTTCTGCTGTTCACTGCTGGCAAAGACTGTTGTTTCTAAGCCGCCTTGAAGCTATAGCATAAAATATTATTTCCTCTTTGCAATTTTGCTGACTTTCCAAGGGCCAAAGCAGAACTCCCGTGCTTGCTCCTGTGAGGAGAATGGAAATTCATGTTACAGGTCCATGTGTCTTACACATCTCCACATATTTCCATTTCTTTCTGGCGTTTCCATAAGACAATGCCAAAAAGTCTTTTACAGATTTACAAGAGGGTCAGCGGAGAGTTTCAGTGGAGCTTTCCCCAACCACACCTTCCCACTGTTTCCTGCCTGCCACCCGGCACACACCTCGTAAATGCTCTGTACCATTTAGCTCCCAGTGAGCTCTCCATTCACGTGCAAAAGATATTAACTTTACATTTTCCGTAACTTACCCTGACCACCAGAGACATTCATTCACTAAATGTCAGGCTACATACGGCATGGAAGAGTTTTCATCGGGATGGAACTGTGGACTGGGGGAGGCTGAACCCCACCCACACCCGCTCCTCCCTTGCCTCTTCCAATCTGACATTAGAAAACGTCACCGTTTCATGGCCATCACTCGAACAGTTTAAAGGTGTGACAGGGGTGTGTTTTCGGTTGTAAAGCATGATTGTGTTTCTGAACGATGGCAGAATCTGTCTTTGACGTGGCTCTCAAAGACTGACTGTCTTCCTCTTTTTCCTTTGAATCTGAGAATAAAAGTTAATAGTTCATGTTCTCTGTCACCACTGGTTTCTACCAGTGGGCCTGGTTTTTTATCGATTCCACTGCTTGGCCTGGACAGGGTTGCCTCCTAACAAACCCTAAGTTCCAAAGGGTAAAGCCACCTTTCAAGGTCATGGCCCCCACCTTAGCCATTTCTTAAGGACTTCTTGGAAGTGAAGAACAAATGATCTGAGGTTTGTCCTGCCAAGCACCTTGACCTACACATTGCATGTGATAACCATGGGGTCACCAATCGCCTCCGGCTGGGAAACAGAAATTTCACCATTGCTGTTGCTGCAAGCCCAAGACTACAAGTCTGGTTCTTAGGTCCTTATTCTCCTATTTTTTCTCAGCTGGATCCACCAGTCCCTGTCCCCTCAAGCCTGCCAATTACAAGAGAATAACTATGTGGGTAGCTCCTGTTGTGTCTGGTCTCTTTGCGTCCCTTCCTGCTGGGAAGTGGGGTTGCAGCCCTGCTCCAGACCTGGAGGCCCTGCCACCAAGGCTGCTGAGTGACTGGGTTGCCTCTCCCTGAGCCTGAGCCCCATCGTCTCCTTCACTGCAATCCTTACCTGAGTGAGGTCAAGCACCCAGGGGCAAGCTCAGTTCACTGGGGCTGACTACTGCTCTCCTCTGTCTCTTTCCAATCAGCCCGCCAGTCTAGGTTCCTACTGACATTCCCTCACCTCTGCCCTGACCGAGACTCACTCCAGCAAAACAAGGTGCCACCTGAAAGCCAGCCCCACTGCCAAAATCCTGGTAATCTGTCCCCACGCCCACCGGGGTAACATCGACCCACCCCTGGCTCTCGTCACCCCCGCCCCTTTGCAGAGCCCCTGCAGTTTGACTGGCTAGGCAGGACCTGGAGCATCTGGAGTGTTTTCCACAACTATTTCTTCTCTCCTCTTGGTACCACACAGGGTACCAAGGTTCCCATTTACCCACCGCCCCAAATCGGCCCATTTAAAACATTGGTTTCCTTGGCAAAAGGGCAAGACTTCAAAATTATTCTCAGGGTCAAGAAAGTTAGAAAACATTTTCTTTGTTTTAATGCAAATTTAAGAGATACACAGTAGAGACTAGCGCCTTTGTAAGGAGTCAGATGGCTAGTACCTGCCCTTAGTTGTGTAAACGTGGTCGTGGTGGTCGTGTTCCTGAACGTCCAGATCTCTGTTTGTTGGCCTGATACCTCAGGAGCTTCCCAGGTGAAATCTGAAACTGACCCCATCCCCAGAGGGCAAGGAGAGACTGAAGAAAGACGGACTACTCCAGGTGCTCTGGTTTAATCAGCACGACAACTTAGGAGGCTTGTCCTATGCACCACGAGACACATAGATCTCTGCACCCACAGCCAGGATCTCAGTTTATATAGTAGCCTTAGTGGGGTTCAGTCACACACCACCCAGAGGGTCCCAATGCCGCATTTGTCTCTCAAGGCTGCGTCCTTGACAATAGCTCCCACTTGTGGGAAATGCAGGTGGAACCTACATTCCAAGGACATGGAGAGAGGAGGAGCCTCTGATGGCCTGGATCCAGCTCTTGGGTCAACTGGGGTCACCAGTAGTCACATCCTCTTGATGACCTCCTCCAACACCATTTCTCCAACTATAAAATGGAAGCAACACTGGTGCACACCTGCTTAGCATTTCATAAGGACCAAATGAGATATCTGCGACATCATTAACATTATCGCTGTTTCAGATTTTTCATTTTAAAGAGAAATATTAAGGTTCCTTATTGGCATTTTTAACATATTCAAAGTTACACAGAATGGTCATATTGAAAACTTACCATGGACAGTCCTCTTGGAGCATTATTACCTTGTTAGCTGAAATGCACACGTGTGGGAACCGTGTCCTCACTTGGTTCTGTTCCATGATTATTGAGATCACCACATGCCAAGCAAGGCTGCCTGTGTGCCAGGCATAGTACTAGACCCTGTTTTTCTTATCCTTACAATTCCCGCTCATGCACCCCCTATACAGTTCTTGCTGTGTTCTCTTTTTTAGGTAGGAAACTGAGTCTTAGAATGTTTAAGAAATTTTCCCTAGACCCCCAAATCTAGCAGTCAGCAGAGCTGAGATTCAGACCCAGGTCTAGACAGCATCAGAAACCACTTATGCTTTCAACGTGTGCTTGGTGCCATCTTTGAAAATTAAGTAGGACAACAAGGCATATATGGTTTGTTTGTTTTTTAAGTTCTCAAACCGCAAGAAATACTTTCTCGGGTATTTGATAAATTGCAAAGAAACTTTTATTTAAAATTATTTTTGTTCTCAGTATTTAAAGTACATTCCAGCAGTCCATAGTATTTGTCTGTGAGCTAATCTTTGCACATAAAAAAAAATCAGAAAGTATTGAGTGCCCTTTTCTTGATATATCTTATTTTAATCTTCATTGAATGCCCTGAAAATTTCTTCTAATATGTGTTGGATTTGCCACTTCAAAGGGGTTATGTCACTGTTTTCATCTTATAAAGCAGGGTCTGTGAGAGTAAAAATGTTGGTTTTTATCACTTAGGCGAGTAGGTGAAACAAAGTTTTTAATCTGATCTACCAGCTGAAATACAGGAACATTCATTGGTGACTGAATACACGTGTATCCAGTGCATACACGCCTGCGTGTTCAGACAACAAAAGCCAAGTGTTATTGTGATGCATTGGGCTATGGATCTCAAACACCTTCATACCTGAAATTGCCTGATCTTTCATATACATATTTCTTATTTATCTGTACTCTTTGAAAGAGGATTTAGCAAAGGACCATGTTAAGGGAAACTTACTGAATGATAATAATACGGCAGACACTGGGCTGAGTGCTTTACAGGCAACATTTAATTCTCACAAGCATGCTCTAAACTAGGTTCTATTACTCTTTCCATTTTAAGAAGGAGTAAATTGACAGACAAGGAGTTTAAGACATGTGTCCAAGGGCACATAGCTAGTAAGCAGTGGAGCCAGGATTTCGAACAGCCTACGTGGCTCTAGACTGGAGGCTTCCTCCTTGTTTCAATACCAAGTCAAGTGCCACCTCTTGCTCAGCTCCTTTAAACCCGCTTTCGCTATTTTAAAATAATTCTTCACCCATTTTATTAGCATTACCAAATCATAGTTCAACCCACACTCCTGTAAAAGGATGTCATGAATCATGGTATCTTTGCACCCAAACATAATTTTCATGAAAACTCACTGGCTCCTTAATTTCTCAAAATAAAAATAAAAAAAAAGTAAACAGAATTCATGTTCTTTGCTCTTGGCAGAGACACCGCCACTTGCCCTAGGTTTGTGGCTTGAAACAGATTAAATCTATTCTTCTCTATGAGCTACAGTTTAGGGAATTGGAGGCCCTGGCAAGTCGGCATTTATGTTTATCTCCCTCGGTGACTCATTTGATTCCAGCAAACTTGTCTCAAAAGCCGACCAGCTTGAGGAGAAAACGGCCCATCCAAAGATCACTATCCCACAAGCGAGACCAATTTAGACACTTGATGGTGGAAGCTGTGAATTGTTCGGGAGTTTTCTAAAGCACACGATGTCACTGGCTGGACTTTCCCGGCTGCCAAACTGCAGGAGCCAAGGGAGATGGCATGCTCTCCATAAACAGTTCTGCAGCTGTCGAAAATGTCGAGTGGTTTAGCAAGTTCTTGTCTAAAAACAACTCTTTGCCTCCCAGTCCACAGGGTCACGTAAGATCAGAGGAAAACTGACGGCTCTGGGCTGAGCACACTATTCTTAGGCGAGTCGCATGAAGTTCTGAGTCTGCCTCTCGCCCTTCTCTTGGGGACTGAGAACTGCCATTGGCCCAGGAAACATCTGCCTGGACTGGCAGTGCAGGGAAACCCAAGGTGAGGTACGTGAAGGCCCAGCTAATAACATGAAGTCACTGGATGTGGAAACAGTAGAAGCACCGTTCTTTTTTTTTACTGTTGATTTGAGAGAGACATTGATTTGTTGTTCCATGTATTTATGCATTCATTGGTTGCTTCTTGTAAGTGTCCTCACTGGGAATCAAACCTGCAAAGTTGGCACATTGGGCAGATGGTCCAACTGGGGGGGAGGGTTCCGCCCCCAGAGGCCCTGAATAAGTCTACCAAGACATGATCTGCTTGGACAGGAAAGGTGGCCAATCTCTCAGATGAAAAGGGCCTTGAGCCTGTTCCTCAATAGGCTTTTATTAGGTTTAATTTGTATAAGTAACACTCATCATTGTCAGGCAGTAATGATTAAACAATACATAACATTCAAAGAACTATGAGGGGCTTATTCTGAGTCAGGGTCAGATAAACAAAGGGCCATAAAACTTTGGGAAACAAACTCATTTTATGCTTGGACCCTTATCATTTAAATTGAGAGTATTCTTAGCAAAGCGGGTTTCACAGGATTTTATGCATTCTTTCTTAGGCCTGATTACCCCAAGGAATCTGCCCTTTCCAGTACAGGGCCACACCCACCTTTGGCATTGTTCCAGGCTTGTCAGGTGGAGGTTGTGGGCAGCCAAGAGATTAGGAGACTTTTTACAGATAGAATGAGGACTCAGGCTAGGAGAAAGCCAAGGACTGAGGGTCCATCACCCCTTTTCTATAGTTCCCTAAGTCCTTCCCTGATGGCCCCTTCATGACCGTGCCTGTCTCAGATTGTCCCTCCCTTGAGGAATCTTACCCATCATTGGCTAACCAGTCATCCACCACGGGCCAGGCAGCGTGAAGTAGGCTGCACCCCTGCCTGGAAGATAAGTTTTGTCTCTTTAGTGGCTTATGGTCCCAAGGTCTTTTTACTCAGCCTTAGCCATGGGGAGTTACAGCTTCTGAAACCAGGCAGAGTGGTTCCCAACATCCAGCCACCTGAGCTACCCAGCCAGGGTGGGGAGCAGCACTCTTTCAGGCCACTCTCTACACTTCCAGGTCACCATCTCCTAGACCTCTTTGACTGTGAAGCTTACACAGTGCTCTGCATTCCTGGAGCAGCATTCCACTTGGAACCTAAAAACACTTTTCTCTATTACTGATATAAAGGTGTTCAAGCAAAAGAGCCATTTTTTTCCTTTATGACACTCCTTTTTAATAATGCTGCATCGGGGAAAAATAAAAAAGAAACTGCATTTAACCAAACATCAGTGCCAATATATTTAAATATGCTTCAATGCATGTATCCCTCCATCCTACAGACGATACTCTATTTTGTACATCTGATTATCGCTTGCAGAGTCACTGTTTATCAGTAACATGGGGTAAATGTTGAAAGAATTGCAACAGCATTTGAGATCTGACCATTGAAATTTGAACGTTGGATGAGATGGGTGGACCACTGCTTCTCAGGCTCTGACACGACGAACCACCTGCGGACAGTGTCGCCCTCCAGCCTCTGGCCGGCATTGCTGCCAAGCTCCCAATGGACGGAAGTGGTGCTACGGCTCTGAAGGGCAAGAGCTCACAAGGCAGATGCCAAGGCCGCATAGAGCTTCTCCAACCTGGTATGGCTACAGCACATCCGGAAACAGCGTCCGGGGCTAATGCCCATCGGGTGAGTGACGATGAGTCATGTTCGCAGAGTCCAAGCTCTAGCTTCATTAAGACTTATCTGGTCTTAAATGGGTAGGGTGCCAAAGAGGTTAAAAAGAAAAAAAAAAGAAACCTTTGGCTTCTTAGAGGCAGATTCTCTTTCCCTGTTCCTATGTTCCATACTTTTCCTTCATGGGCTTCCTCCTGATACTGCCTTCCTCTGTGGACATTCCTGAAGGACATCCCTACATTCCAATTCGCTCAAGAAATAGATGTTTATGATCATCAGGGTGCCACTGTGTGGGCAGGTCCCAGTGCCACAAAGTCCTAATTTTGGTTGATCGCCAGACAAGTCTCATCTCTTAGTTTAAGGCTGGCCCCACTGGAGAGGGCAGGGCATCACGAAACGAAAGGAGAGAGCCGGATCCAACCAGCAAGACCATTGCTGATGTCCAGGCCCGGGGAAAATGTTTGAGAATGGTCAGCTCTTTAATACTTCTCCAAGACAATAAGACTTATGCATAAAGATGTAGGAATGACAATATTTACCAAAACAATGAAAAGTAAATCAAAAATCCCACTCACAGAAAAGCAGATAAATATACATAAGTGTGCATATTGGAATAGTAGCAGCCATTGAAAATGATGTCACCTATATTCATTGATACAATAAGGTGCTCATGATATAATTTGGAAAGCAAGGCAGGAAACAATGGCATAATCCCACAAAGGTTTTGTGCGCTGTTTGCGTGTGCGAGTGGAAAAAAGTATAGAACAATATATTTTAAAGAACATATGAACAATTAACTCAGAATTTTGGATAAGGCTCATTTTCCTGCTCTATGTTTTCTCAAAATGTAATATCTTTTAAAATAATAACAATAGAAAAAGCTGTTTCCACTTGAAGGGAAAACACCCACTCAGCAAGAATGTACAAACCATGACCACCTGGGGTGGTGGGGAAGCAATGAGTTTTGTGAGTCATTAGTGTCAATGTTTAATTCTCTCCCTCGTCATTTTAATTCCAACTCTGGCTCAAGACTTCCAGCCTGAGATGGCTAACTCAATCTCTGCATCATTTTGACCAAAGTGCATTCCTTGACAAAACTGTGGATGATAAATGGAAACTAATTTCATCATTAATTTGAATGCATATTTTGCCTACTGCCCCTTGATTACCAATCTAGGAAAGAAGGAACAAGACCTGTTTTTAAAATGACAAGTATGTTTTAAATGGCCTGGCATCACCAAGTGTGGTGGCTGGTCTATAGCAAGGCCTCCCCACCTGGAAACACATGTGCTAGGACTCACGGTGAAGATGGCACTGTGTGATGTCCTTGCCATTTCAGCCTGGGGCTTTTGGAAAACTGATTCTGAGAAAACCCAAGTGCCACAGAGAACTGCTCTGAGACCACCAGGCTGTGAGGGGCCCAAGCTAACCACTGAGACAGGCCACCTGAAGAAACAAATGCCTTATCTGTTCCCAGATCCATCCCCATTCGGCCTCCGTGGCCCAGGCACCAGACCCGTGAGTGAAGAAGCTCTCAGTGACTTTTGTTCCAATGACCAGACTGCCACCGCGTGACACGGGACCAGCAGGGATGCCACCCTGCTGAGTCCAGTCAGCTCCCAGGCCCCGGAGAAATGGGAATGAGTTGTTTTAAGCCACTAGGACCTGGGGTTCACTCTGCTACAGGAGATGACCTAGACACCAAGAAAGGAACAACCACAAACAGCGTTTATGAGTCCAATTATCTCTCCCCAGTTTCTACTTTCACAGTTTCCTACAAAATCTTGAGTCAGCCAGGAGTCATTTTGGTGATATACAAAGTAAGAAAGCATTATACCCATCAAAAGAAAAATATTTAAATTAACCGATATTGTAAACATGGAAGTAAAGAATGGTTTTGGATTCCCTTCCTGTGGAAACTAAATGGCTGTGAGGTGGATAAAATAACCTTCAAATATGAGGCCTGAGAATGTTGTTTAATTATGTCTCCCCCACCACGTACCTCTACCTCTTACAGAAACTTACAGCAAAATTCTTAATGGCAAGAAAGGCCTGTCACTTAAGAAAGATGAAGGACTGCAGCAATCCTCTCACAGTGAAGGACAGATCTTCAAAATCAGTGTAACAGGGACCACTGCTGTTGGAAAGTCACACAAGTGATGTGTGCAGAAGTAGGGGGAGCCCTCCTCTTTGTAGTCTAACCCCTGAAATGACATCTATCTGAGGTAAAACACCAGGAGCTTTTAAAGGGGTCAACTCCTGATTCAGCCACACCAACCTGTTCATGCCAAAAGCAAGACAGAGGTGAATGTATGCCTCTGGGTACAACTGGGGATCCACTCAAACTGTGAGCACTCAAGTCCGGTCATTCCTCTCTAAACTGGATCAATGTGGGCACAAGTCAAAATGGTCTAGTCCCTCCATTCATAGGAGAAATCGAAGAAGTTAGTAGGCCCGGCCATACTTACTTATACTAAGATTTTCTTTCTTTCCTTCCCAGAATATCAGCATCATGCCACTACCTGATAATATAAAGCAAATTTCCTAATATTACGTAGGTGGTGCACAGGATCAAAAGCAAAATCGAATGACTAGCTGGCCTGATAGTCCAGTGTCGGGAGCACATGAAGGCCAAAAGGTCTTGGTCTTAAATCTTTTCATTCAGGCTGTCTGGGCTATCCCCACCACCAGCCATGGGATGTTGATAACGAAATATCAGCCTGCACTTCTAGCCTAGGAATACTGACTGTAAGATTCGTCTGCAGTCCACTGCAGATGAAATGGCTTTCTACTGGGTCCTCAAGACTGCAACACTGTTGTTCCAGTGTTCTTCCGTTATGTCTTGGAGCTGCAGTGAGAGAGCTGGGGACAAAGAAGCACAAGCAGTTCAGGCAACACTTGCACCCGTAGGGCTGGCTGCGTACAAGCAGCATTTCTGGAAGGAAGGATTTCCACGGGCACCTCAATTAATATACAGACCCACGGCACTTTTTAAATGTCTTTTATTGGTTGTACATCTTTTAATGAGACCAACATCCCATGTCTTTGAAGGACACCTTGCTCCTGAATAATTCTGTTCCTCGCCCTAGCTCTGAAAGTCACAGCGAGCACTTTGACAGAAGGAGGCGGCTGGGTGTCTTTTGCCACTGTCACAGTGTTCTCCCTCTTCGAATTGTTGTTTGAGTCCATTCACAGACTGACAGCACAAGGAACACAACACACACAGTGCGAAGTTCTACACACACACACACACACACACACACACACCCCCCAGGAGAACCGTTGCAGTGTCCGGGGCTGCCCCTTCCTCCTCAGCAGCCGTGGGAAACTGAAGAATATTCTGAGACGGGGACCCAGGTGTCAGCTCCTCCTGGCGAGGTGGTGAGAGCGGGGCCAGAGCGGTCCCCGGAGGAGCCGTGTAACAACCCCTCAGTGCAACAAACATCTCAGCCATTTCCTTTGTCAAAAACACAGATTCAAAGAACTGTTTCGTAGCACATCCTTGATTTTTCCTATGCTCTTAGATCAGAAAAGAGGAAGGAAATTATAAAGTTATGCTTTCCACAAGATGCTTTGATTGGAAATCTCATCATAGAATAATCCACAAAAGGCAAAATTACCCCCACCTTTGGCAATTATTATAATCCCTTGGTTATTGACTGTTAATTCCTTGTCTATGAACAGATGAATTTCTCAAGAATAAGGATGTGGGACAGGTGGCCTCTCCCAATGTTAAAAACAAACATGGTTTCTTTAAAGCCACATGATCCCTCAATTCTGTATATCTCAGGTAACTCTATAAAAATTTAACCTACATCAATACAAAAACTTGTATCTACCCCAAGTCCTGGGCATTAGCTATTTCATTGGTTTCAAAATTTTGAGATAACATCAACAATGATAATAAGCAGTAGTTCCAAAGAAAAACAACAAAAAATGTACACAACCTTGATAACGGGAGAGCTAGGCTAACATGAAAATGCATGGAACCCCCAAAGCCGACACAGCGAACACAAATAAAGGCACGCTTGCCCACCAAAAAAAAAAAAAAGGCATTTTTAAATACAACCCTGCAGCTCGACTGAAGTTATCAGTTGATAGACGTAAGTCCCCTTTCCCCATACAATGTTAAGAAATGTTCTCTCCTTAAGAAAGTTGTCCCACACATTTCCATATAGGAAAGCACATAGTTCAGTAAATCCCACCCCCACCCCACCCACCCCCCTGCCAGTCCCTTCTTTGCTTCGGCAGCTCCCAAGCATCAAGTTCCCCGGGCCAGCACAGAAACTGACCAGTCACCGCAAAGGCATGGACACACTCTACCCACATCCTTCAGAAGTCTCTACTTGATGAACCTCTAATGAATCCCAGACTCTACAGTTCACTCATAAAGAAACGACATCGCAATCCATGAAAAAGAGATGAATTCCTCCAGGGAAAGGGAGCAGCGTGCTCCACCTGGCAGGAGAGAGGGCTGCGGGTCGATGACGGAGTCCACGTGGCGGTCGTTCTTTCATTTCCAGACTCTCCAGAGACACAGTGTTGGAGCTGGGCTTCGAAGGACAGGGGTGCCCGACCCTCGCATCCCCTTCCAGAATATCCCAGGTACCGGGAAAAGATAGCAGAGCCTCTTAACTAGCATATGGAACTACTTCACTCTAGCATCCAGGGATTTAAACGCCAGGCGTGTTTCCACCTGCCCAACAGCTGTCTTTACGATCAACATGACTTCAAAGCAAATTTGCAGTGCAACATAGGAAAACAATCAGTCATATATACAAATACAAGAAATGTCTATCATGCAATTCACACAGCGTAAGGGAAAAAGTGGGCTTTTTTTTTCTTTACAAAGACCCAAGTAATAAATGGAAGCAACATTTTTAGCAATAAAACTGAAACACGAGGGAATCTAGGGAAACCCACCTAGTTCACTAAAATTCATGTAAAGTTCAATTCCATAAAGAAATCATACTGAGCATCTCATCGAGATTTTCACAAACTATATAGAAAAATGTCCATGTACTGAAATTAGAAATTTGAAATGCATCCTTAACACCTCCTTCAGCACTAATCCATCCAATGTGACTATTGTGTATATAGGGAAATATGCTCCAACTAATTGTGGGAGTTAATTACACACAGAAAACATTTTTCCTCTAAAACTACCTGTTATTTTTATGAAACATCATTTCAGTTCATGTAGAAAATCACACCACTCAAAAAATAAATTTGAGACTGAAGCGTAAGTCAAATGCCAGAGTATTATGACAGATAAATTGTTTGAATTTTCTTAGTTGAACCTCCTTGGGTGACTTACACAGAGATTGGCCAGGAACTCTACAGATTGTTGCCAAATGTGACTTTCTGACACATAGTGTCCTGAAATGGCTGGTGTGAACCCCCAGTTGTGAAATATGGTCTGGTGGCAAACAGGCCACTATCAGAATTCACCACGGAGTCTAGACATGTGTGTAGAAGGTACCGG
Organism: Tonatia bakeri; assembly: GCA_004024845.1. Lineage (NCBI taxonomy): Eukaryota > Metazoa > Chordata > Mammalia > Chiroptera > Phyllostomidae > Tonatia > Tonatia bakeri. The sequence continues at coordinate 68,110 of PVIA01001547.1, read as the reverse complement.
ACAGGAATCTGCTGAAGTCCAAACACTCCCTTGTGCTCAATTCATGACAGATACACCCTTGCCGTTCCCAGGTTCCAAAGGCTGTTCCAGGTTCCCATGGCCTGTAGGCTTTGTGAATCCCAGCCACGGGAATTCTGTTAGCTGGAGTCTCAGATCCCACCCTGCCGTGTGCCACAGCTGTCTAAAGCGTTTTACTTTTTCCTGCACATCAATGAACAAAAAGGACAATTCCTCTTCTGCAAACAAATTTAGAAATGGAGCCCAGCCACGCCATCCTTGTCACTGACACTGGGTTATTCTCACTCACTTTAGAAAAATAACCAATTTAAGGTTCTATAGGCATGGCCGTCCCATACTGATTTTTGCATTTTATTTCAAATGATGTGGGTTTAAAACTTAAAATAAATGGCCTTCTCTTCTTGCCCTTCCTTCTCCCAACTCTCTCAGCATACTCCTGGTGGCAAAAGTCAAGGACTCGCAGACATTGTTAGTCACAAAATTTCCCAGATGCTTGGGCTGTTTGGGGTCCTCAAGTTGTCTCTTAAAGTTCCCAAACCTTGAAGAGCCACAGATTTCCAGTTAAAGGGAAAAATATTGGTAGCCACAAAGTCCTTGACCTTGCTTTGTGTTTCTACTTAGGATATGCTGCTTGGAGGCTGATGGGGGCTTCAGATGGGCAAGGATGGCCTTCATCACACTCTTTTCCCTTCCCTTCATGACAAGGTGGCCCCGGGGGCACTGCTAAGTAGGGCCCAGAGACCACTTCCGTGTTCTTGACTCTTAACTCCCCAAGTCCTGAACATGCACTAGGACAGACAACCGGAGATCAGAAGAAAAGAAGAAAACAATGACTTCTCCACACAACTCACTGCTTCTGAAAGTCCCAGCTAGCTTTGGGGGTTGTTTTAAACTATACCTTCTAGCTCTTCTAGTGCAGACCTGTAGTGTATTTCTATAAACATTTCTAGCTCTCTGCATTGTGGGAAAAGTAGGTGCACGAGGCCACCTCGGGTGTCTGCCTTTCTTACAGCCACCAGAACTAAAGACTGAGTGGCTCAGTTCTCGATTTGTCTTTCTTTAGCCAGAAGGCAGCTGATGGATGGGTCGTATACTCTCAAAGTATGGTATCACCCATCTAATTACTTATCTTTTTTCTGAGTGCTGTATTTTAAAATGGTGACTTTGTAGAATCAATAACACCAGGGAAATACAGGAAAATGTTCTGATATCCTATGGCCACTCTCTGAATCTTCTTAAAGTTCCTTATTTTTAGAGGAAATCATAAATAAAGGTTTGGCTTTCTGACGTTTTTTCTTCTTCCCCCAAAGAAGACTGTCTCTGTAGCAATACTGAAGATAAGTTAAGGAACATATACCTGTCGTCCCAACTTCTTTTATCAGTTTGCTCATTCACGGGTTTCCTAGTTCATCACTGTTCCCCACATTTATCTTTTCTCCCAGCCCTAAAAACATGATTTCACATCACAGTTCAGCTTTACACTCCAAAACTCAATGATAATCCCTAAGGCAGTGGCCCGACTTTCTTTGTTGAAATAGCTTGCAGACTCCAATACAAACACTGGTAGTGTCCAAAATGATGTTAACTACTCATTTCTGGCCACAACAGAATACAACTTAAGAGAAGAAGGACCCAACCCAGCTGCTCTTCTTTAAAGACCAAAGGGAAGTTTTATTATAAGGTCGGTATTTTGAATGAGGGTTTGGCTAAAAGTTCTCTTAGATATCCTTTACATTTTCAAGACTTGGGGACAGTAGAATCCGTGTAGGCACACCATGCAAAACTGTTGATTCTGAGTTTCGATAAATGAAAATAGTTGGGTCGGTTCCTTCCCACATAAGCGTTGAGTCAGCCCAGGTCATATGTGATAGGCAGAGGAATAACAAGAAAATGAAATCAGGGAAAACATAAAAGATCCTGATGGCGTGGCTGAAGCCACAGACTCTGGGGATAACTTAGGAAGTTCTGTTTCCTATATTAAGGCACAAGTAAGAGCTTAGACTTCCCCATGCTTTCCCTGAAGTCAATTTCCAAGGCATAAGAGCAATCAGCCTCCTTACTTGAAAGACACCCTGAATCCCAGAAATGCAAAAGTAAAACCTGGGGAAAACCTGAGCATGCCAAGATTCACTGCCCACTGTCCGTAGCTGCCCATACTGACGGTAAGTAAGAGAGAAATACAGTGCAAATCTCCCAAAATCTGTTATCTCCCAAGAATAAAGGGTTCCGTGTCCTAGCTCAAGTGACATTACAAGTGATATCAATTTGACAGTTCCAGAGACATAGGCTGTATGTTTTTAAATTCTATTAAGTTGTGTTACAAGGAGATAATGGTTTCTTTTTAACAAAAATATCCCTACCACAAAGTCCTTGACCTTGTTTTGTGTTTCTACTTAGACCCAAGTCCTCTCCACCTCAGCTAGGAAAGAGGTTTTTTAAAGAAATGTTGCTTATAAAAGGAGTTTGGATCAGATACTGAAAAACTAAACCCCAGCATAAGTCTTGATTCCAAATGACCTTATCAGAAAACCTTCAATGGCAGATTATATTTGCGTAGCTGTAAACAGTAACTCTCTAAACCTCAAAAAACGACATCTCTGCAGATACCAGGAACATGTGGTGAGTGATGTGTTTGGTGGCAGCATGCTCCCCCCAGAGAATAACTTCCGTTTGAAGGCTCTGGAATGCAGGTTTTGTTTCCCTGGTTGAGGAGAAACATTCAGGTAAAGTGCCAGATCAAATACTTAAATGTGCTTTCTCAAAGAGTTCCTGAGTGTAATTTATGTTGGTCTGATGATGCAGCAGGAGAAACATGTTTCTCAGCATGAAAGAGACTCTAGCTGGAAGTGAGATGTGTTACACTGTTCTGGAAGAAAACAGACATAGCTCAGGCTGGCTGTCCTCTGCAGAGCATTCTGCACAGAAAGAAGCCATGTGGAAAGAACTGTAGACTGAAGGCAAAGCCAATTACACAGTAGTTGAGGTCCCGCCGGGAAGAGGGAGCTCTCACAAGAGGCTACGGAGCCCCGAAATTCAACCAGGGCTGGAAACCCAAGAAAATCACATCAGAAAGGAGGCATTTTGCATAGACCTCTTAAAATAGAAACTAATGATTTAAAAAAGGATTAAGGCAAAGGAGCCTCATCTTTTCAAGTCCAGGGTAAGGCCGAGGTCCGCTGTCACAGTGAGAGCTTGGAGTTCTAAGTCCACAGAGAACAAACCATGTTTTTCCTTCCTTTCTTAAACGATGGCAAAACAGATGAAATGGATGAGTTGGAAGAGTTTAAGAATTTTACCTGCCTTCTGCCTGTGACGTTAGCATGGTCTCCCAAAGTCTCAATCCTGATACAGTTCAGGGAAAGGAAAACCAAGTGACCATCGTCCAGGACCATGACTCTCCTTGCATGTGACCACACCACAGAGAGAAACACAAGGCAGAGCCAAGAGATGAGGACACAGTTTAGGTCTAAGGAAGGTGTGTCTTTCATTTCCAAGTTGAAATAAGTTATGTTGGGTATTTATAAAAAAAAAAGTAAAAAGTAGGTACTTGATTTAATCTAAAGAAAACTGTCCTATTGGCTTCCACAGCAAGGAATACTTACCTGAGGAAATCAAGAGGCAATTTTCATGGGACTGAACAGTTTCCATCCTTTCCAAACTTTTTCCTGTGTCTATCTTCCTAATCTGACTCAGCGGCTGCTGAGCTACGCACACCGATTATGAGTTTTGTATAGGACGGTCTAGGACAGGCACTGGCAAACCACGGCTTGGGGGTCAAATCTAGCCCATTGCCTGATTCTCCACATAAAGTTTTATTGGAACACAGCCCTGAGCTCATTCACTGACATACTTATGTTTGCTCTCACACCTCCTAGTTGCAACAGAGACCGGATGGGACACAAAGCTGAAAATATTTACTGTCTGTCCCTTTCCAGAACATGTTTGCCAACCCCTGGTCTAGGATGTCACGGTCCACATTCTACAGAGCAGAGGTTCCTGATCTTATGGGGTCTTCACACAGTACTCTACTCCCCACCCCCTCAACAAAAAATGGTTGCAAAAGTTCCATGTACGATGTGCATGTTCCTAGGGAAAAGGTCCCAGCAGTCACCAGATTTTCAAAAGAATCCAGAGCACCCCAATTAAAGCCAAAGAAAACTGAAGGGTGTCTTTAGCTGTTGGCACACTGGACAGTGCTCACACACACACACACACACACACACACACACAACCCCTAATGAGAGGAATGCGGACCCTCAGAATAAAGTATCTTTTTTTCCTCTCCTCTCAGGTTTGGTAGCTTCCTCTTTCTAGACTTACTCTGGCATTTTTCCATCTGAATGTGTAAACTGTCAGTGGTCTAACTGAAAATTATACCTTCTACTTGTTAATTCAATAAAAATCAAAGATTCCTTTAAGCCGGCAAATCTCGTTTTAAGCTTTAAGTCACAGATAGACATTAAGAAGGCAACATCCCGGCACAACAGAGCTTTAATTCATTTTATGAGATCTGACCACCAGCTCCAACAAATTTTATGACTATGCTATTCCCATCTTCAAGGCCACAAAAAAAAAATTGGATTGGAAACCAGAACCGGGAACCCACTGCACTTTCATGCAGGAGATAAAGTGTTTTGTTAGACACTTTTGAGAGAAACTGAGTAGTTTCTGAGCAGAGCTGACGAAGCCCCTTGGTCAACAAAAGCATTTTTACTGTTCAACTATGAACACGTCAGTCCCTCCTTGCCTCCTCTGTGATTCTCCTCCAAACATACGAAATCAATTGCACTTGGAGACACCAAGGGCCCCTTTAGTCTCAGTGCCAGTCTCCTCTCGTGCTGGGGGTGACGAGTATTTCACTGTCTAGATCAGGACACACAGCATGGCAGGAGTGATGAAAAGCAAAGGAGGGCAGGACCTCAATTATAAAGCTAATCAACCAGAGGCAAGCGAGACAATCACGATGGAGAAACACAAAGAGGGGAGTGATACAGAAGAAAGCAGCCAGGAATTCCGTTCTTTCGCCAGCTGTGGACAGTGCGAACATGGGCAGTGCAGACACCGATGGTCCCCAAACTGTGTGCTGAGACACACTGGAGCAAGGAGCAAGCTCACAGGGCACCACCAGGGAGGGTAAACTTTTAAAGGAAACACAGCAGCACCTCTAGGACATTGCGCAAACTGCCACTTAAGTTGTTGGAACCTAGTTACCCAATAGGTGGAATTATTCAATATTTATTTTGGCCTAGGGCACCATGAGAAAAATTCCTAAGGCAACCATCAGGATACCACGAAGAGAAAGTCTGGGAATCCCTGGCATATACTTTTTTTTTTTTTTTTGGTGAGGCTTAGAGGACAGACAAGAATAGTAAAATACAAACAATACCGGGCCCTATCCACACCTACTTATTTTCCATTTCAGATAGCTTAATGAAGATAGAGGCTGCTATTTAACCACTTCTTCCTGACGATAGCAGTGTGACTAAACAGTCTTTACAACAATGGAACCGTCCCTCCATATCGGCTAAGAGATGGGTATGAAATCAGGGACAACCTAACTGTATTTTGTCATCAAATATATACATTAGGTGAGTTCTTTTTCCTTCAAAGTTTGGGAAGCTCTACACTTATTCCAGGAAGGCTGACATTACTTAAACACAAATGTACACTTTGGGGGGAAATATACTTTTGAAGTTATCTTCAGGGCCCACGACATGGTCTCTTCGAAAGATGCGGTAATGGCAAACTTCAGCTGTGAGGGTGGGTGTGAATTCTAGAAATTGCCAAACACAACTTGGTTTTAAGTCTGATAATAAAAGTCAGGTAAAGCAAAGAAGAAAATACCTGGTTCTTACCAGGTATTTGATTTTTGTAAAGCAAACGAACAACTAAGGAGTAATTATAAACTGATTATGCATGTTACATGTGTGGGTGAGGAAATGAATTCTGAAGCCCTTCCTGAAGGAGAGGGAAGGGGCAGAAATGTTTTAGCAGCATTCTTTATATTAACAGACAGTCTTTACAGTGGCTACCCTGAAGGACAATACTCAATAATGCAAATACATATAAGGCAATTGTCTTAAAGTCATTCACATTACTTTTTTGGCACACCTTAGCAATCAACAAGATATATATAGATGGATAGTTTATAAACATAAAGCCAATTTATAATATGAACAATTATATGACACCAAATCAAATACATTTGGAAAAAAGGGCATAATGTCTTTTGTAGAGGGATTCTGACAGGTCCACACTTCTCTCTCATTCTCTTTCTCTCTCTCTTTTTATATACACACACACACACACACATATTTACATATACACACATATATATTTGCTTATATATGTATGTATATCTGTATACATTTATAAGTATGCATATGTGTGTATATATACAGCTGTACATATACATTATATACATATATACGTATATATGTATGTACAGGAGACTGCCAACTTATATCAACTTAGATATAGTTTATGCATCTCTATATTTATTTTAATACTAGTTGTTTTAACTTATAACACAGTTCTCAAAAAGCACATTCTAAACTTTAGACTTGAAAGGCTATCAAGTCATTCTACTCTGGTACATAAGATACTTAATCATCATGCAGTACATCATGTCCCTGGGGAAAAGACGCCCCAAAGTCCAAATCAGTATTGTAGGAGCATGCTTTTGCTAACAGTGGCAAAGATGTCCCTACTGGTGAGGACAGGAAAAGAAGTGGGGGCTCCTGTTCCTCTCTGCAGCCACTCATTACTCTCTGCAAATGTTCAAGACAAATTTTAAGTCAACTCTTTCTTTACAAGGTGCTACACCAGTGTTTTCAATCCTGGTGCACCTCAGAATCACACAAGCGGCTTATAAAAAAATACCAACTCCCAGGCCCACCCTGGGCCCAGTGGAATCCAAATCTCGGGGACCCTGACATTGATGGTGTTCCAAGCTCCGAGCTATTTCAATGCTCACCAGGGTTGAGAACCACTAACGTCTCTACCCCACTATGATTGTTCTGGAAGCTCAGGCCCTGGGCTTACCGAATGGAGATGTGCACACATGAGAAACACACTTGGTTAAGAATATTTCCAAGTAGAAACCACACTGAATAACAGTTAAGAGTAATGTGACCCAGACCAGAAAGATGTTTTGCTTTACATATTTCACAAAGCTGTAATGGAATGACCTCAGACTTGTTTCTACTACTTTCTTTCCTCATAAGATAGATAAATAAAGCAAAAAATACAGTTGTGATTTTTTTTTCTTTTCTGACTCGGAGGGAAACTTGCAGATGTAGGAAGATAGGTTGGAAAATGAATTGTCATGGCCACTAGGATAACACCCCTTTTCTGGCTGGAAAAAGACGAGAACAGAGGTAGCTTCAGAGCAGATGAAACGGATGTTGAATCAAACAGGTATCTCTTGCAACTGAATACAAAGACATGTATGGAAATGCCATAGCCTCTTGGGGCAACTGCTACGAGCTAGAGGTCAAGAACAAAGAGAAAATGCAAACAGAAAAATATAATCGCACTTCAAAATCTAAAAGGGGAAGAATGGGGGTACTGGGGGAGCAATCCTCTCTCCATATTTGTGAACTTGAGGCAAGGAAAGAAACAGAGTGTGTCCTCTTCTTCCTTGTTTTATCAAAATCTTCTGCCCCTGTACTGCCAAGAGTAGCCTTGATGTTCCAAAAGCAATGTTTCCGGTTAGAATCGGTAGTATTTTCCCTGTGGATCACTTCACCTCTTGACCTTCCAGGGACCTAAAGCCCAGATCAGGGAACCCATTGGTATATTTGGCCACGAGGAAGAGTTCTTGTTCGTTCTTACTCAGTCTGCTTGGAATGCACAGTGGAGCTAGCCTCCTGCTGTGGAACAAGCTACTGCATGCTACTGAGGAAAGATGTGGCCTCAATTCAACTCGTGGAAATCTGGCAGTCTATTCCTAGGAATAATTCACCCCTCCCTATTATCTCCTCATCTTATCAAGGGACAACTAACTGCCTTTAACTTTCTTCTATGGCAGCCCTTCCATTAATAGTAAGGCTTCGTCACTGAACAAGAAAACAAACAAACAAACAAAGTAAAATAGTACGTTAACTACAAGGCAATCCTTGAGATTTGTACATTGTAGGAGGGGCAATAGAAGAAGAAACAAATTCTCTCTGTGCTTTGATGTCACATTCCCCCCTCGGGACTGACAAATATCCTCCTTACTAAATATGGATGTTCACAGGGGCCACTTGGCAGAATGTGTGACTTACCAAACACACACACACACATAGGACGGAAAGATAGGTGATAGGAACATCACATCACGAATCCCATTCCATTAATACTATACCACAAATGTCAAGAGAACCAAATCTGTGACACTTTGAGCTACGATAAAAGTGAGTTTTGTTTTCCAAAGTCAGGAAAAGAGTCTGATCAGGATACCTTGCCCCTTCACCTAGAATATGTGGTTATTACCCAGGACTGAGCAGAAATGTGAGAACATGCAGCAGCCGCAACAGCTGAAACAGATATTTCACAAGAAGACCTGCTTGTTGATACTTTTATAATACTCTTAAAGATGCATATTAAATAATTTCCTCTGGACCACAGACACAATTGAACTTAAAAAATAAAAGCCCTATAAATATTGCCAAACCAACCTTGTCTTTTGTATCTCCCTCCCTGCATAAAATGGGATCTTTTCAACCAAGCGCTTCAACATAAATATTAAAATAATAGGCTGGACAGACTACAAATCTACTTACAATTTCGTCACTACTGTAGCACCTTTTTTCCAGGGCCAATGCATTCATTTTGTAAAGAACAAGAGAAGTCTGAGAAGCTTGAGGACTCATATGACACATCATTAAATATTTAATCACCTTTTTAAGTCCTAAGCCTTTCTATTTCATCCATCCAGAAGTTCATTCTATACTATAGATTTCAAGGCCCCTTTTGGAGGGGAAAAAAAACAAAAAGAAAATGGGGAGCAAAAAGCCTTCTGAGAGGCAGGGTTAAATTATCTCAAAGATGAGTTTCTATTGGCGCTTCCGTGAACTTGTTTCACCCCGTAAACCCACCAATCCACAGGAGGGTCCACTGATTGAGTCCATTGCTGTTAGTCTCCAATAATCAGTTTTACGAAAGATGCCACATCTGTTGCTTTGGATTCGTGTAGGGTGAAAAATGGATGTTGCTGGGAAAGAAAAGAAAAATACATGGTATTAATATTTGTGACTAACAACGTAAGAGATTAGCTAATTAACAGATCTGTCTGGTAAACACAGTAAGTACACCTATCAGGGCTTAACTGGACTCTTCCTAGCCCATCCCAAATCAAGCACTCATCTGGTGAGACAAACATTTGAAAGACATCTCCTCTTACTTGCCACTGTCCCATTTCGGTATGTTCCCACCACAGCATATCTATAGCTTAAAAATATAAATGGAATTAGGCTACACAGATCCCATCTATGGTAAAATACAAGGGTTAGCAAAGACAGTCCCAACTCTGATTTACACATAACCTTGTTCCTACAAAGTAACTTTAGACTGATATAGTAGTGAAATCATTAGAAATGTCATAGGTTTATGCACAGTCACTTCTCAGGCAACGGGCAGTAGAGTGAAAAACCATTCTGGTGGAACAGTAAACAGGCAAGGCATTGCCCGCTCTTGACATGGGAGAGCGGGTCTGGACTGAAAGAGTGAACAAAGCCATTTTCTGAGCCACATCTACAGCCACAAGTTACATGTATGTCTCTCCTGAGGAAGAGATGATGCTTCTGAAAAGTAATGTAGACTGCCAAACTCTAGGTATGTGTGCAGAAGATTCAACTCAGAGATTCAAGATTGAAAAGCAAAAGAAATGGTCTATATTCACACAGATCAGATTAAGTAAACTTCACAAAAAACAGCAAGTCCAGCACTGTGCTGGGGGAATGGGCGCGCTACGATACGAGAACCCGTACATTCCAAAACAATTTCAAAGGAAACAAAGCCATCCTTTCTGCACCAGAACCATCCTCCCTGAATGGCTCCATTTCATTGCAGTAGGTACCCAGCTGTCACAAAGGGACCTTCCACCTCTAACTAGAAGGAGATACATCAGCTCATGATCCACAGTTCTCAGAGGGGAAACAGAACCAACCACCCAAATCAACAAGGATGATTCCTTCAGGTAGACCGATGCCAGGCATCGCTCCCCACTGTCCCTGCCACCCCCCTCCCACCCCCTTTGGCCACCTTCCTGATTGTCTGGTGGCATCAATTTCAGTGACTGGTAGAGCAGCTAAATATGAGCATTTCTGCATGCAGACCAGTATGTAGATGACTCACTCTGTTTCCCTGACTGGGGATTTTAGTTTATAACCTTCATGTTGCCTAGCTGTAGGTTTTCTAATTATATTTGTTTTAAACCTGACAGCGGAGGGCTGGATGAGTCAGCTCTGTGGGGAACTGAATGCCCACCCATGCAAGTTTTAGGAAACAATGCAAATAGGAAAGGAACAAAACAATAAAACCCCAAAGAAGGTAGAAGGTCACTGTTAAGTATCAGGACACAGAAAATGGAAAGAGGTTTTCTGTTTTTGCCTATCTGAAGATAAAGGTTGGGTGCTGGCTCCGAGCCTCACACCCACTATATTAACTGAAGCTCTTGATGTTGGGTCCTTGGTCGTGAGCTCTCTGGATAAATAAATACAGCATTACTTTTGATTACTAACCACTTACACAGCACACTTACCAAGTGCTTTACCATCATGCTTATTAGCTTTCCCACATCCTCTTGACATTTGGCGATCTTTTAATGTACTTAAAAGCCTTTGACTATCAAAACAGGACATGTTAAACCTCAGATTACCTCAAGGACTGTGTGCCAGGCCCGCCAGCCCCATATTGCCTCTGGTTCTGCTGGTGGCTTTGAGCTCAGTGGATGTAGCCCAAGTCTGTGAATGAATTCAATAACCTGACCTGACATCTTAAAAAAACAACTCTCAGACGTCTTTCAGTTTATTCTCAGGCTGGGAAAATGCTGTGAGAGCCAGAGGGCAGAGAGAGGGGAAGCAGCAGGCATGTCAAAATGGAAAGTGACTCGCTTCCTTGTGTGGGTTTGGAGGCTGTAAAAGGTTAGGGGGAACCCAGGCCCTTCTATAAGCAGTGCACTAAGAATAGCAAGGACAGCAACCAAGAGATGAGCAAATTAGGCACCATGAAATCATCTCCAGGCCGGGTTTCTCAAAAAAAAAAAGGAGCCAGGTACAGGAAGGAAGGACTTTACCAGCGGTTGTTCCTGGAGAAAACGTGGAGACCCACAAACGTACTGCCAGGAGCACTGGGGTATGGTACAGTCACCAGCGCTCCCCATATCCTAGGTACAGCAGCTCGTCCCTTAGGACGATGGTTTCCTATGGGTTCAGTCATCAGCTTTAACACTGCGATTCAATCGAGAACGTCCCAGGATATGTGGAGAACATAATCACCTCACCAAGCAATCACCTGCATTGCCTGGTTATCATTTCTGGTGATTATCATAGGAGACAGGGGTCAACTCTAGCCCACTTCCTATTTTTCCAAATAAAGTTTTATTGGTACACAGCCACACCCAGTTGTGTACATACTGAATATGGCTACTCTCACAAACAACACAAGTGAGCAATAATGACAGCCCACAATGCCCAAAGCACTTACTATCTAACCCTTTACAGAAAAAGCTGGTCTGTAGTCTAGAACAAGTCCTCCAAGGAGAGTTGGGGGGAACAAGCAAATGAGATGATATGAAAGCAAATACACCCACTCGATCCAAGTTAGAAAGAAAAACATTTGAGATTTCTATAAGAGGTACATGTCTGGGTTGGGGCCTTAATTACAGTGTCCTTCACCTGAGAAAAGGATTTTTGTTTGCTTTTCTACCTCTTCACCAACTCCTACAATCTAAACAATGGCCTTTCAGCATGCGTTTTCCCAGTGCTGAAGTCAAAGAGTTTGGACTCAGATTTTCCACTTAAAAACCTCAATTCCAAAGAAAAGCAAGGAGCAGTTATGGCCTTAAAAGGCAAGTCCAGTTCCAGTACCACAAAGACTAATGCCCTAAAAGGAAGGGCTGCCTACACGACCTTACCACATTAATACGTAGGCCACAAAAGACCACACTGGAAAGGTAGAATTCAATATTCCCTGCCGGTGTCTATTAAGCTAGAACTCAGCATTTTTTCTCAAGTGTGTTCCACTGAAACCTCTGATAAGAAGTCACTTGGAAGGAAAAATAAAGGTTTGCATTTTGCAGTCAGAACTAGATAGGAAATGTTCCACAGGACCGCACAGGGATTACTCATATCTATTGCACTTTATGTGAAATTAATGTCTAAATGCTCTGGGGGTTGCATACGCATACTGAAAAGGGGACTCCAGGACTGAACAGACCCCTCTCCGGCTGGCTACGAAAAACCCGACTGGGGGGAAATATTCCACCCAAACATGTAGTGTGCTGAGATTTTCTCAAGCATTATTCGCCTTTTCTCCCTCAACTGTGGGTCTGTTTAATAAACATGGTAGAACACTAAGTCTCTGGAGCTGCCTCTTGAAAGGGGACAATGGAGGCCCACAGAGCCACCTGTCTCTTTTCAAACTCTTCCCAGAGTTCCTTTTCAGTCACCCAACTGGAGAACAGTCCAGACTGAAATCAAGGCTTAACCCACAGGACTGAAAATCTGTGTGTTTGGCTGTGGCTATCACCTATTGCTGAGTCAGCTCTCTATGACTCTTCTGGCTTGACATCTCCAAACTGTACTTTTTCTCTTTGTTTCCAGCCTTACTGAGGTGTAATTGACATACAACACTGTGTAAGTTTAAGGTGTACATCGTGATGATTTCATACATCTATTTTTGCAAAATAGCACAATAAGGTTAGGGAGCACATCCACCACCTCACATAGTTACAATTCTTTTGTGTGTGTGTGTGCTGAAAACATTTAATATTTATTCTTTCAAGTACACAGTGCAGTACTGTTAACTAGAGTCAGCACGATGCACATCATATTCCCAGAACTTCTTCATCTTATACCTGGAAGAAGGTACCCTATGACCATCACCACCCATTTCCCCCACCCTCCACCCCGGCAACCACCAATCTACCATCTATTTCCATGAGTTCTATCTAGTGTTTTAGATTCCACATAAGTGAGATCATACAGAATTTATTTTTGTTTTTTCCTGCCTGGCTTATTTCACTTAGCATAATGCCCCCAAACTTCGTTCACACTTTCGCAAAGGGCAGAATTTCTTTCTTTTGTGGCTGAATAATATTCTCTTGTGTGTGTATACATCATACTTTCTTCACCTATTTATCCACCAAAAGACACTTAGATTATTTTCATACCTTGGCTATTGCAAACGATGCTGCAGTGAACATGGGACTGAGATAGGGATTTCATTTCCTTCAAATATATACCTGGACAGGGAATTGCTAGATCATACGGTGTTCTAATTTTGATTTCTTTGAAGAACCTCCATACTGTTTTCCACAGTGGCTGCACCAATTCACGTTCTCACCAACAGTACAGAAGGGTTCCCTCTTCTCCACATCCCTGCTCACACCTGCTATCTCTTATCTTTTTGACAAAAGCCATTCTGACAGGTGTGAGATAACATCTCAAGGTGGTTCTCATTTGCATTTCACTCTTGATTAGTAATGGTGAGAACCTTCTCATGTACTTATTGGCAAAAATCAACAAGTGGGACTATATTAGACTAAAATGCTTCTGCACAGCAAAAGAAACAATCAACAAAATGAAATGGCAATCTACAGAATGGGAGAAAATATTTTCAAACCATATATCTGATAAGGGATTAATATCTAAAATATATAAAGAACTTATACAACTAGATACCAAAAAAAAGAGAGTCTGATTTTAAAATAGGCAAAGGAACTGAAGACATTTTTTCCAAAGAAGATGCACAAATGGCCAACAAGCTATACCTTTTCCAAGTCAGAGCCACCTCACCCGACCATTGGTTAAGAGATATCAGGACCCTGTATACCGCTATCTCCTGCCCTGAGTTGGTCTGCAGCCGAGCATGGCTTATGTGTGAGGGGAGAGGAGCCAGCATTCAATGCCCGCTGAGAAACTGTGCTCCAGTAAGAAACGCTGTCACTGCTGTCTCTGACCACTTCTGAAGTTTCGTATGGACAGAACCCTTCCATCCCCTGCTAAAACTAAAACCTTGATAATTGCATCAGATGTAGGGAGGGGTTAACACAAATTAGTAAATAGTCTAAATTTTATATTTCAGAAAAAGGTGTTTCTCCCACATTGAAACATTCAACATATACTGAGATAAGAATTATCAATTTAGGTCTCTGAAAGAATCATTTGGCCTTTGCTAGTATGGCTTAGGTAGTAGGAGCATTGTCCCATAAACCAAAACATTATGGGTTTGATTCCGGGTCAGGGCACATACTCAGGTTGTGGGTTCCATCCCCGGTCGGGGCATGTACGAGAGGCAACCAATTGATGTTTCTCTCTCACATCTCTCCCTCTCTCTCTCTCTCTCTCTCTCTTTCTCTCTCAAATGCAATGAAAAAATGTCCTCGGGAGAGGATTAAAAAAAGAAAAGAATCACTTATCAATAACTAACTTAGAAATGTAGGTACCACAACTTAAAAGAAACTATTTTAAAACAACAAATCTAAAGTCTTATTTTCACTCTTTTCTCACAGGTCAAACGGTAAACTGTGAATGCTGAAGTTATATAATTCAAATTATTAAGGCTTTGTCTTTTTTCCACTAAAGTAAAAACCAGAAGGAAAAAACAGAGAGATTCTTTCCTCCCTAAATGCCCACCAAAAAGAAGTTCATCCAAGTAACCCTAAATATTTTATCAAAAATTGATCACTCACACAGCACTTAAATTTCCCCCATTATTAAAATCTGTTGAATCGTGCTTTCCTTCATTATATATTAGTAATTTGTGACTGTGTATCTTTAAAGTTTGAAAATATAAATTTCATAGACATAATCTGGTCTATGACATTGCTTATCAGCATGGAAAAAGTGCTCAGGTAACCTGAGCTGGTAACCTGTCCCCATTTGTAGTAAAGAAGGATTCGGGATGAATGAAGGACTCAACTCTTTTTTCCTTCGGTTCACTTCCAGTTACCGCCGTCTCAGTGAGTGAGTCAGCTCTTCCAATATGGTTGCCCGATTCTAATTTAGGTCTTAGTCACTTAGTCACTTTATCTTCACTAGCTGCTAGTTTGGACACGTTTACACTGCTGACAATACTCACCATAAGCTCTGGATATGTTGGCCGTTCTTTGGAATTCTTCTTCAAGCTTAAAGAAAAAAAAATAAATCACATTAAATCTAGAAGCCATCTGTATTATCACTAGCCTAGCATTTCAGAACTTGTACAGAACTAAACATAACCAGCCTTAAAAGTGTACCAAAAACATAGATCTTCTATCCTGACTTTCTTCTGTTACACTTATAAATTCTGGTTTAAATCACTCTTGGTGTACCTGAAGGGAAAAAATAGGTCTGTGTCTTCATGTGTGTGCACATGCTCACTTTCCTATGATGCTTTGCCAGTGCCATTTAAACTAGCTTTCCCAATCTACAGCCATCATATTTCAAAAAACATATCTACTCTCTTTCAAAACAATGTTCACTCCCCCCCCTTGGTCAGTGTTTCTTATATTACATTTGTTACCACTTCACTATCTTCGAGAGGTTGTTTCCCTTGCTTCTGACACCCCTGAATGTATAATTTGCTTTTATACAGTCTTCACCAAACCTGCCTGAGACAGGAGCAATGCAGACAGTGCAGTGTCTAAGGTGGCCCTACTTGTCGAGGGCCTCTTGGTGTTCTCTTGAAGAGAAAGCACGCCCAGCTTCTGACTTAGCAAGTGCGCTTCTTAGAAAGACTCCGTGGTCACACACTCTCGTCAGGTGGCTCCCGTGGACTCAGCTGTCTACGTGCACAGACGTTGTAATAACATTGGACATTGCGGACAACGGTAATAAAATGGAAATCTGAAGAAACCCATTCCTCCACCCGCCCTCTATGCATCCCCAGCCTTAAAATGGGAAAAACAAAAAGAAGTGGTTTACTTGGAGTTGGAATACCAGGTTACAGAATGAAGACAAAGATGGTTTTCAAAACCGTGATTTGCAAGGCAACCGACAGACTGCCCTGCCCACTGGGTCACGAGTCAGACACAAATGGAAAGGCACTTTGCCTGGTGTTGCTGGAGGCAAAATGGGACTGATTATTAGGTTGATGGGATCTGTGTGAATGGATCGTTTGGAGCAGATGAGGCCTGGTCTGCGGAACACAGCCCAATAACAAGGGCGGTGGGAGCCAGGTACAGAACCACGAAAGAGTGAGATAATCAAGACGCTTTGAGAAACTGTGGTTTAAAATAAATCAAAATGAAGAAAAGAGGAAGCTTTTGAACCAAAACAACTGAAAGCAGCCTACCAGTTTACTGCAGGCCATTCTGTGGGTAGAAGCCAGGGGACCTGAGACAGGGTACAGGTAGATGTGAGCAGAGAAGTTTCAATCTGGAACTGAGGGCAGATCTAGAACCTAGTGACCTCAGTGACCAGAAAACCTATGAGAGAAAGTTTCGTCTCAACTGAGGACAACAATAAGAGAGAATTAGAAAGAAGAATTATCAACTGTCAAAGCGGATTGACATGGGAAAGTGTGCCTGAGTGAAATGAATGGTACCTTGTCGCTCCCCCTGACGACTCCGCAGGTCCCTATACCTGGGGATTCCATAGGGCCCTCCTGGTGGTCCTCGGCTACAGGGGACTTTGCCCTTGAGGGGATATTTAGCAATGCCCGGAAGCATTTTGGTTGGCATGGCTGGTGGGGGAGCAGGGTGGTCCTGGCATCTATAGGCAGAGGTCAGGAATGTTGCTGAACATCCTATGACGCACAGGACAGTTTCTCATGACAAACAGTGATCCAGCCCCAGATGTTGCTAGTGCCAAGGCTGAGAAACCCGGGGCCATGTGCACTGGGTGTCTGTCTTCATTGCTACCTTCTATCCCCTTCTCTGGAATGAACTGAATTCACTTAGAATGGCAATTCCAACCTTTCTCATCTCATGTCACACATAAGCTAATTACTAAAGTTCTACAGCACACCAAAAAATTTACTTTTTGCTGATCTGAGAAAAAAATAGGTATAATTTTGATTCATTCACACCAGACTGCTATGGTTGTATGGGCTGTTGTCATTTTTTTATTTGCCAATCTAAGGGAAAAGAAGTCAGCGCCTCTGACTACACAGTCAGGTGTTCGATGTTTCAAAACTTTCCACGGCACATGGGTTGAAAATTGCTGACTTAGAGGCACCTCCAGCTGGTTTGTCTGTCATTTGGGCACATTCTCACCACAAACACCCCTCCTTCCCCACCCCTGAAAGCAAAAGTTCTTCCTTCTAAATCCAAGAGCCACTTCACCAAGAAAGAAACACAGAAGCAGAAATGGGACCTCAGTAGTGTCGCTGACTCACACACAGAGACCCTAGCAAAGAAAACCAAACAGGCTAATATATAAAAGCCCTACATCTCCAGCTGCTGTTCAAAAGCAAATAAAAAACCAGAATGTCTTCTCTATAATCCGAACAATTTAATCAAGAATGAGGAACACAGATTCAACATTACATCCACACGCAATATCAAAGCGGTTCGGTAGACGGAACACGGAGTCAGGCAATAGCCCCTCCCTCCACACGGACTCTGAAACACCCCCCTTGGGACCACGCCCCACAGGAACAAGATTTGGGAAGAAGGGCTTATTTCTCAAATGTTAAAAACAATGGCCTCTTTCATCCACCAGAGATCTTTGTGAGGCTGCTGAAGTCTAACCTTCTATTTAGTAGATAATGAAATTATCATCTCTTTTCTCCTCAGGTAGAAGAACTTGAAACTTCCACTTTTTTTAAGGAGAGGTAATTTTAAGTCACGATGTCTTTTCACTTCTGGAAGAGTTTAAGAAAATTTCTCTAGTATTTTTTTTTAATCTGTATA
Organism: Tonatia bakeri; assembly: GCA_004024845.1. Taxonomy (NCBI): domain Eukaryota; kingdom Metazoa; phylum Chordata; class Mammalia; order Chiroptera; family Phyllostomidae; genus Tonatia; species Tonatia bakeri. The sequence goes on along the minus strand of PVIA01001547.1, from coordinate 50,049 downwards.
ATGAAAACGTGGGGAAAGTACCCAAGTTTATCTGGCATGATAAGAATTATCTATAACATGATAAGAATTCCTGAAATCTCAGAGACTGCTAACCAGTAGACTCATTCTAGACTTACAGTCCCTGATTAGAAAGCTCAAAATGTAACACGGCTGTGTGGATGGAAAAAATACTTACACAGCAAACCAAGGCTGTTTATTAAATTAGCATAACAGATAGAACCCATTCCCTCTATATTTTAGATTGAGAACACTTCAAAACACGGCCTAAGGATAGCAAGATACCCAGTATAAGGTTAGGGGAAAAGGCAAACTTTCCATGTTTAATAGGAAGTGCTTGAAATTCAGTATAAAATAACAAATATGGAGTTCAAAGCTACACTGATTTCTTTTTGGAGTGGAGTCAGACTTTTGAATTTTCAAGTGGCTTGTCATTTTCAAGCGTGCAATTAGCTAACAGCCCTAATTCCTCTTCCAAATGCCACAACACACGCTCCTGACCGTGGCCGACACGAAAACACAGCTTCGTGCTGTCTTGGGAACTGCTAGCTTGGAGTTTGTGCTGACCAGAGGGTTTCTGCCTATTTGAATTCCCCACCCCCTCCCCTCATTTCCAAGAAGGCTATGTGGTATATCCACAAAATAAAAACACACTCCGCCTCTCAAGCCATACCTATGTCATAAGCTAAATACATATCCAGTGCCTCTTTTTGCTGTCTTTCCTGAATAAGTTGGGAACTACATTGGCCTGTGTCTGTTTTATACTAGTTCCTCTGAGTCAGACGGGATCGATATCTGGGCGGGCCATGCCAGTGGGCTGGTCAGTCGGGTCCTGAGCCTCTTCAGCCGGCCTCAAGGGAGAGTAAAAAGGAAATCCAGCTATTGTGGTGTTCAGGAGTTGGTTTCCCATGACTGCCTTCAGTCCCCAAGCCTGTGAACCTACAGGAAGAGGGTATGGTAAAAACTTTAGGCTTGTAAAGATACTGTCCTGAGAAACTCATTTGTTAAGCCTTCTGCAGGACTAGAAGGTAATAGCTTTTCTATCAGACTTCTCTATGATAAAACCCCAGGTTCAGTGTACCTGGCCAGCACAACTCATCCCAGGAGCTCATTAAAAACTCTACAATAAGAAAGCCTTGGGTGGGGAAAAAAGAGGAAGAACACACCATGCAGTCGTCCCTATTTCAATCAGTACACAAAGGAAGGGTTTGGAAGCTCTCCCTGCGTTTTTGTTCTTCAAGTTCAAAAGGAATAAATGCCTGAACTTTTTCTTTTCTCCACCCCTCCCTTCAAGATAATGTTTCTCTGGTGTTATTACAAAAGAAATTGGTATCAGCTGGATCTCCGAGCTCTAGATCGAACTTGGGATGTGATGGGGGTGGCCTGTGAGTGCTTGCCCCTCTACCCCACAAACCACAAGCAGCGAGCAGAGGACAGCGGCGACCACGCTGACTCCCTGGATGAAGGTGTAGAGCAGAGGTCCCCAGCCTCGGGGCCGGGCACGGGTACCAGTCTGGGCCTGTTAGAAATCATCCCGAAACCACCCCCCGACCCCAGTCCATGGAAAAATTAGCTTCCACAAAACCGGTCCCTGGTGCCATAGAGGTTGGGGACTGCTGGTATAGCGTATTTAGTACCATCGTCATGTCAGCAAAAGTGGGGGACGTCTCCCATCAAAGACCACAAATACTTGGACAGGCTCCCGAGGCTCCGAGGGATGCACCCTTTCTCTTCTAGCTCTGCATGTGGCTCAGAGACAGATGTAGAAGCTAAAGACATAGATGTATTTACCTTGAAATTTGAAATTAAGTCTTTCACTTTCTAAATCGGTAGCTCTCTTTCCCCACTTATGACAAAGAGTTCGGGCTTTTTGAGATATCTGGAACGATCATAGCCTGACTAGGTCATAAAAATACAAAAAATGCATGGAGTGGAAGAACCACTCAAAAAAGGGGTTCTTCCATGAAGCTGTGTCTCAGAAATAGTTTTCTACACAGAAAAATGGAGAAACAGCTATAAAAGGGAGTTCCACTCAGAGGCTATGTCCTTCTCTTCATCATGAAATAGAAGAGGTTTTCTTAGGTTGTTATCATGTTTCCATTCTTTCCACCCATCCCCAGATCAAACTTGAAAACTAGCAGAAATAAAACAAGTGGAATAATTAGACGGCCACTGGGGGAGGTATGCATCTGTGTGCTAATACGTATGAAAAATAAAAATGCTTCCATAAAGATCTAAGCCATTCATAAAATCTTTTTTTAAAAAATCAGCACCATTTTTGGAAGCATCTGATCATGTTTCCAACTTGGCTTCAAAATAGTGGTCATACTAAGAACTTATCAAAGACACTATATTGGTGTATGATAGGCAAAAAGCTCCTGACCTGGCATATGAAATAGGAGAGCCTCTACTCAAAATATCCAACCAAACATAGGTAAGAACACATGTAAAATTCCCCCTCTACTTTGCAATTCCCACACCAGCAAAATGAGCCCGCTTTTACACAACTGATATTCTTAAGCACCAGCTTCTACAGCACCAAAACTTTGAAGAGGACTGTATTCTCTGACAATTTCAGTGCTAGTGATTTTGAGTTCTCTTTCTCCCTCTCTTCCTCTCTCTTGGTAAATCCCACAAGCAACCCAGACAAGCTGACTTGAGTGTGAATACATGAAACAAGATTAACAGTATTAGCAGGATTGAGGGTTCCAGGAAAGCTGGAAAATGTCTATGGCTCATAAGTTTTAAATTTACAAGCTATAGTAGCTGGGACTAAAATTGAGAGAAAAAGAGGGAAACGGAGACCTCGGAGGGACAGTCATGAAGACCACTGGTGTTCCGGGTGGCTGGGGTGGGGGGCAGGATGGAGTAGGTGGGCACAGGGTGGACACAATATAAAGAACAATAAATAATACAAGTATCTGGGATTTCCACATCCGGGCACATACATTAAAAATGGCGAGCATTTCTTTTTCAAGGTTTTCATTTTTCAAATATCTGTAAAAAGCTTTAACACTCTGATTCTTCAAGGAAAATTCTAAGTAAGAGAAAGAAATACTTTGCTAAAAAAATGTAACTGGATGCTTTTTTAACAATAAATTGAAGAAGAAAAGCAGCTCCTGGACACAAGCGTTGGGTCTATAGGTCTAAATTTGAGGCTCTTGACCCAGCTGTGCAGTAGAATGACTGGAGAACACTTGGAAAATACTACTGTTCACACCAGTGAAACCAGGATCTCTGAGGGAGGCCTGGGTGAAGTGGACCACACACAGGAAAGCTCTCTCACGGTTTATATGTGAGCAGCCAGAGTTGAGAACTACTGAGTTAAACCGGTGATTCACCAAAGGCACGTCAGCTTTCCAGAACTTTTCACACCAGCCATGCTCTTACCAAAGTTTTCTGAAGTACCCAGAATCTTGGGGAAAGGGGGCAAGCGGGACAAGGGTTATAAAAAGGGTAGTCTGAAAAGACTTCTCTAATTAAGACCCTTACGGCCCCTCTTAAGGACGGTTGGTCTGAGCTCTCCAGAAGGACTCATCCCTTTTCCTACATGACTTCTGGATACGAAAAGGCAAAAATTTTGATTCCAGAAGGCAAAATCATGAGCCCATCTCAACCTGACAGGGGCGCCCCCATAGCTGGCACACACCCAAGAAAGCAGACAGGAAGACACACATTGGCAGCCCAGAGGATGTATGTATTAAGAGGATCCGCCATTGCAATGTAAGGGATCCCAGAGCCTTTAGTACTACTGCCCAGTGCTCCAGCTCCTCTCTGGCACTCAGCCGAAACAAAAACAATGGTAGGCCTCCCTCAAACGTCATTAGGGGGAAGTACCACAGGTGACACGGGGCTGGAGCCAACAGAGAGTCCAAGGGGCCTCAGTTTCACCAGCCGGAAACAGCTGCTTCATCTCAGCACATCTCCCAACAAAACTGTATTCAGAGTGCTCCTTCCAAAGAGCCTGGAGGCCCAGGAATGGCAATATTGAGGGAGCTGGACTCTCAAACAAAGACTTCAGAACTCCTGCCCCTTCTTCCACAGCAAGTGGCCAGCACTGCTCCTGTCCGAGAGCCCCGGCTGGGCCCGTGACCGTCTCTGGTTCCCCCTCCTCCCCATTCTCGCCCACTTCTGCAGGACACCCCAATACACTAACTCGGCTCCATTTTTTGTGCTTTCCCTTGGCATCACTTTCCAGCATCACTTGCATTGGTCGTGAGCATCAAGTTACATTAGGCAACATGGTCCCGACGCAGACAGAAATCACTAGATTTTCTGGAGAAAACTATCCCCTCTCCTACTTTCCTTGATTCCACTGGCAATTTTGATGCAAGCAAAGTTCACGGCATCAGTACGGCTCCTTTTATCTTCCCACTCCAACTATCTTTAGATTCTCATCTCAGACCCTGGTTGCTGCCCATCAGACGGCCATGGGCACGTGGACCCACAGGCAGCAGGTACTCTGTCGGAGACGGCCTACTAACCACTGGACTATCGCGGGACATTCAGGTACAGGAGGGACACTCTGAAATCAGCCGCCGCCTTCTCACCCAAGCTCATTCTTTGCATCTTACCGACTTCCCACCTTGAACCCTCCCGTGGGTCCTACCAGCCTTCTCTTTATGCTCCAACCAACATCCAATTGCTTCAAGCTCTCATAACGGAATCTCTCACTTTGCGACAAAGTGCAGGATGCTTCTTCTGTTTGGAATACCCTTCCTTCCCCTACTTGCCTTTCACTTGGAGACTATCTCACGTGGTCTCAGCTCAGGACACATCTCCTTCAGAAACTCTATCCTAATGTCTTTTCTCTGGGTTCCCCCCAAGACCCTGTGAATATCTCCATCACTGGGCCTGCCGTATTGTACTATAATTTTTGGTGGATGAGACTCCCCTGCTTGAGTCTGAGCTCAGTGAGGGCAGGCACTGAACAGAAGCATCTCTGTTGCTCCAGCATCGAGGGTGCACTCCATAAATGCTTTCGGAATGAATGTGTGCGGAATGGCTTAAACCCGACGGAGGGTATTCATGAGAACTCTTCTTCCTTGAACACAGCGTCTGGGAGACGAGGCTCTCTTACCACTGTGAGGTAAAGTCCACAAACTCTTCGGAGAACTTGTCTGCTGGGAGCTGTGGTGACGGCTCCTCTACCACCTGTTTGAGCTGCTGGAAAGGAGTTCCCCAGGAATCATAGGGGAACCGAAGGATGGCCAACTCAATCTGGAGGGGAGAGGAAAACAGGGAGACAGCAGCTTACACACAGGTCCTTCACGGAGACCACTGGGTTTTCAACCAGGAGAACCGGCGGAAAGAAACGATGGTGAAGTTCAAAGAAAACTTCAGAGGGGAGTAAACTAAGAATATGTTTTCTACAAATGTCCCCCAGTTCCTAGTGCCAGAGACTTTCAAATACTATCTTATTAAGCCTATTTAAAACTGGGTCCTCACCAAAACCCACTGTGGCACTTTAAAATTACAAGCCAGCGGTCTTGAACTTGAGGATGGAAAGCAACCATGTTTTTTCAATTGCTGAGTCTGAAAAATGATTCTCGCCCTCAGCCTTTTTCAGAGCTGTGTACATCTGCTGCCACCTGCAGGTCTCCTGCTAGAATGAAATAAAAACAGCCTAGGACCAAAGGGCTGATCTTTCTCTGGACTCGACGTAAAGGCCACTTTGCTGTTACAAGATCCCATGTTTTCTGGACAGAAACATGAAGTTGCTCACGAGATTTAATCAGCTGCCAGGCCTGGGAAAGAGTCAGGACTGCAGTGGACAGCTCCCGGCTGTGGTGACGCACTGAACGGCAATGATGACCAAAGTCAGTAATTAAGCACCGACCGTGTAACTTTAGGGCTGTGCCTACGGAGATGATACTGCTGCGTCCTGTCTTTTAGCCCCACGTGACCTCCACAGCCAAGACTTCTGTCATAACCGAATTCTGAGAAGCACTGTCTGTATCCTGGATAACACTGTCCTATCAGGGTCCTTGTGCCTTGATTAGAATGATTTAATTTTAAGAAAACTCGGAGGAACTACAGGCAGGCCCTCTCATGTTACAGAGGACAGTGAGACAGCCTGTGTACATCCATCCTCAAGGGATTACAACTACTCAGAGGTGGAATAAAGGGAGAAACTGGGCTTGCCCAGTCTCAGTTCAGCATCTCTCCCACACCACCCTGCAGACAGCTGCCACTCAGAATCCCTGCTACCTCACGCAGGAAGGATGCCTGAGACCAGCCATGAGGGCACTGGCCATCACAAAGGCCTCCCCACTCCTGCGCATGCCCAGAGCTTCCCGGTCCATGACGGTTATCATACGCTACCATTGTGATGCCCAGACTCCAGATGTCCGACTTCACGCTGTATCCCTTCTGGTTGAGCTCTGGGTTTATTCTTTCCGGCTGGAAAGGAAGCAGAAAAAGACAAGTGAGATGATGTTCTTAGCTCAATAAAATCTCTGGGGGTGAGGGGTGGTGCCAGCTACCAAGTGAGTTGTCTGATGCTATTAACATTGCCTCTGAAGGGACTCTCTAACTACGATAAATATCCATGTCTCTACAGTTATTTTCTCATTCCACATTAGTCTTCTTTCTTGGAGACAATAGTAAATCAAAGTCCCCTCCCAATCCAAAACTAATTTCAATTGTCCTCCAGAAGAAGTAGGACACAACGTTACTTTGCCAATCTAGAATGTTCCTTGTTAAAAACACCAACATCCCAGAACTCAGTTTTAAAAAAAAAAAATCAACAAGAGGCACTGGACTACCCTCTGGTGTTAATAGACTGAAACACTTTTAGTAGAACAGGGACAAGAAATTTTTTAATTCCAGCACAAGTCCACTTCAACATAGAATATAGGAGTCCTTTAAGTGAAAAAGGGTCCCAAGGTCTTTGCTAATGGCAATGAGTGCTCATAGCTATGAGTGTCTCTCAGGACTGACCTAACCGGCTTATGTGGGCAATTTAAATTCTATTTACTGCTCTGTCCTCAACAAACAAGGTAGTACTCTCCTGAAACTCAGGGTGGGAAACTGTGTGGGCTTTATGCATTAGTTACATGCTGCTTTTGCCAAACAACATACTTCTTGCTTATTTTTGAAAAAATAATATACCTTTTAAAAATAATAATATAGATGAATCAAGTAACTAAACATACCAGACAGGACATATTTAAGAAAAAAAGGTGACACAGAATATCTGTTGCATCTTGGATTCACTTCCATTTTCCCTCCATAGCCATCCAGTTCCTATCTCCTGGCAGGGTTTGCATTCTAAGGTGCCACCCCCAGCCATGTACTTACAGCCATGTACGGCTTGCACCCTGCATCAATAGTTTTAGCAACGGAGTCTACAAGGTAGCCACTGATTCCAAAATCGCACATCTTCACTTGGCCCAGGGTATTGATCAGCACGTTGGAGGGCTTGACATCTGAAAGCAAGAACAACCAGGAGCCCATCATCTCAGCCTGCTGGGAAGATTCATTCCTCTACCACCAGAGGGCCTGAAATCTCCATTTCTCCTTCAGCTTTCCCCAGGCCCAACTTCAAAGTAAACACCATCCCTGACTCAGTTATGTACTTCTTATTCTTGAAAAAATGATTGCTGAGTCAAATGCCCATTTCCATAGGCATAGTCTAAATCATGCAAGATGAGTAAGTTCTAGAGATTTGCTGTACAAGGGCGGGGGCGGGGGGGGAGACAAATTGTCTTCTGGAAGGCGGGCCTTTTGTACTGCAGGTTTCCCCCACTAGGTGAGTGTCCTAGGAACCCATCTGTATCAGTGAACTAGCTGGCGTTGTTGTGAGAGGCTGCATTCAGCTTCAGGGGTTTGTTTGGGTTTTTTTGAAGATTCTTTCAATGTGTTTGCCCATTTCATGATGGATGATTTACAAGCATACCTGTCCACATCACACTGAGCATTCAGCAGTTCTTGACCAAAAAACAGCAGGACCCCCATACCCCACCCTCCCTATTCACCCAATCTCGCCACAGGCAACTCTTTTTTTGTTTGTTTCCCAGGATGAAAAATGCCCTAAAGGGAAACGTTCTGCTGACGTGGAGGAGGTGAAACAAAACACGGCCGGAGCACTGAAAGGCATCAGAATTGAGAAATTCAAAAGCTGTTTTGAGCAGTGGGAAAAAAGTCTCCATAGGTTTATTGCATCAAATGGGGAATATCTGAAGGTGACCAACGTTTAAACATGCAAGAATAAATGCAGTTTTTTATAAACAAACCCCAGGGTTTTGGGTCCGCCCTCACACAACACGGTCCCTGCGGTGAACAACACTGCACTTCGAGTTTTGTTGTGGAAGTCGATCTTATGTTAAGTGTTGTGACAATAATGTGATTTTTAAAAGCCCAGTTTGTAATGATCTACTGCAAGTTTAGTGGAAGAATAATAGATCATGGAATGAAGAGGCATACTGTGACGTAACCAAACACAATCGAATCAACCGATTTTGATTAAAGCCCCTCCAAAAGGTGTGTCAGAGGTCATGGAGGACAACTCATCGTAAACTCGGACATTCCAGACCACGAGGCAGGTCACAGGATAAACGTGGGCATGAAGGAGTATCAATGGCTCCATCAGCCTGGAAAGATCTGACACCTACCCACCCCCAAGCAGAGGAGCTGTTGTTATCTCCGGGTGATGGAAATAGAAATTACGGTTAACCGTTTCCCTGTGACACTTTCCACAAAGGACATGGAATCAGAAAAAAAAAAAAGTTATTCTAAAAACTTTTAAAATTGTGCCATAGAATTTTCCCTTTCAGTAGAATGGCAGATACACATATTTCATTTCATTATTTTTTTAAATTTTGTACGCATTCTCTCCCATGAATGAAACATTTCACAAGTTTGAAATAAGCCCCTAACAATTAGTCCACTTTTGTTGGTAATCTACATTTTTCTTTCTGTCTGGATTCTGTTTCACTTTCTCCTCCACCTCTTTCTCTTTCCTGTTTTTTCAATTTTTAATAATAACAATAAAAATGGACACACTTTTGAAGCATCTACATTATTTTCAGGACCAGAGACTGCAGAAATTAGCAAATTGCAATGCCCTATTAGCTATCAATACTTTCCAATAATCTTTCCAAAAACCTGGTGGTGCAGCTCTCTTCCAAGAACCTCCCCTGACGACCATCACCAGGGCCCGTCATTTCCTTGCTTTATAATCTACCCACACTACCTCCATATTTGCTGCTTTCACCTTCCCACGTGTGTTCATGGTCTGTTGTATACTCGCTTACTTCCCCATCAAGATTCCTATGTAGAATTTTAATAACAATATGTTTTCTTCTGAGATACCTCTCAGGGCATCTATCACAGTGCTGTAAAAATATACTGCCGTATGATGCTGGGAAGGTGATTTTCAGAGATAAATGAGCGAATACATGGACTGATGAAAGATGGATGGGTGGGTGTATGGGTAGATAGACAGCAGACCCACAGGAAGGAAAAACAGAAGGAGGGAAAGCATGAAGGGACAAATCTACCAATTGTTTCATTTTATCCTGCCTCCTGCTATCTGAAAATATTGCGTTTTGTACCAGAACTTTTCACACTTGAATGTGCACAAGGATACCTAGTCATCTTGTTAATGTTCATAGTCAGTTGGTCTTGTGACCAATGGTTCTGCTTTCCACAAGCTCCCAGGTGACGGGCAACACTAGATGAATGTTTGCTCTGTTCTCTGAAATTGTGCATGGGGTGGAGGTAATCTCACAGCTCTGGTTGGTAACAGGTTTTTTATATTCAACTTAGGTATACTATAAAGCCCATGCCTTCTAAGGTCCATGGACAAGATCAAGAACAGCTAATATTCTGATTTGCTATCTAGTCGCAAGGGAAAACCCTTCAGTTCTCTTGCCTGACTCAATTCCATTTCCATCCACTGTGGGGTAGAAACCAAGTAGAAGCGACAAACCTGACAACAGGAACAGCCAGGGCAGGCCCGTGAATGCTTACCTCGATGAATGACAGAGAGCTTACTGTGTAAATGTTCTAATGCTTTTACAATCTGCAAGAGAAACACAATAGAGATTTATATCACCCATCGCTAGCGAGGAACCGAGTGATAAGTACATCCAAGTTTATCATCCCCGACTTAAGATCCCAGATTGAATTATTTCCTCGAATAGTGGTGGCCCTTTCCAGAAAAATATACAGGGAATCACACAAATTGGACTCTACCCACCAGAGGATGTCTCACTCACATCTCTCGGGTTTCATTTGGCCTCTAGCATTATTTTTCGCCATCCTCCTAAAATTTAGTAGTTTTTAAGGACAAACACCTTCATCCATTTCATTTTTTTCCTGCTTCCTTCTATGCCCATTAGTCCTAAGAAAATGTGTAAAAAAATCTACAAATGAAAATTAAACTAGTGTCAGAATTCAGACACCAGGAATGTCATCATAGCAGATGAATGCACCGCGGAGAGGCGTGTGAACTGAAGTTTACCAAACTGAGCCAGCGGTGGACCCTTCTGCAGCGCCTGCAGAGAAAAGCATTCATTTACCCACACCACGTTCAACATGTTCTGGATGTTATCTCACACGAGGCCTGGACGTCTCACATTTTCCTTGTAGGGTTCATGAGGTACTCACAGAAACTGCTATTTTCCCTAAGATATCCTCTGGAATCGTTTGGCCTTTATCAATCACTTGTTTGTAGAATTTATCTAGCGACGTATCCATGAGCTCCATGCAGATCCAAACATCACCCTGGAGAGCAAGGGGTTAAGAGATCATTAAAGAAGGGGAAAAGAGAAAACAGTGAACACCTATCAGGAAGAACTACTTCTTGCTTGAATTTTTGGAGGAAATATACAGTTGCTTTTCAAGATCTCAAAGGAATTCATAAACAAGCCAGGTTTCTCCAAAGAGCAAACTAGCAAGCAGACAGCCAAGTAGAAGCAGCATGTGATCACATCAAAATACTAATAGAGACAAGCAATAGAACCCCAGAAATCTAAGCCTCTACTGTGACTGCCTACCCCATGCCTGACCTCCCACATGGAGCACTGGCCAGAGTTCATCAAAAGGCTGGCTGTAAGAGTGAGGAGAAGGATCATAATCCATAGCGTAGTGAAGTGAAAAGCAGAGATAGAGCAAAGAGATAAACGTAAGCCAGTACGGTACAAAAGCAGGCTACATAAAGCATAGCAAGTAACCAAAGGGCCAGAATATTTCAGATTTTAAGGATTCTGTTGCAATCAGTCTATAGACGATTGATATAGGCCGTCCTGCCAAAGGAGACAGCAAATCAGAAAGGACAGAGAGATACAGCATTGTGAACAGGGCTCCACACATTTGAAAACACCATCATTTCCAGCCAACTTTGCACCAGGGCATCATGTTATCAGCACAAAGCATAAGACTCTCTGTGGGAGGCACGGCAAATGAGAAAGAACACCACAACCAGGCACAGCATTTATGTGATCAGAGATGCTTTTTTTAAAGCTATTGTTCTTTGACTTTGAATTGAAGGATTGCCTACCTCCCGGAAGAGTGCGCCATAAAAGGTGACTGTAAAAGGACAGTCCACTGTCCTCATGGAAATATCCAGATCCATCAGTAGCCTTTTCTGTTCCTGGCTATTTACTGTGGCCCGGATCCGCTGAATGGGAATGCATGCAAAAATGAACGGTTACTGCCCTGAGGATGAAGCACTGAATAATGCAGGGACCCATCCTGAAACAGCACAAAAATCCATGGCACGACTTGTAGTAACAACCTTTCGATCACCCACCTTAAGTAATTAGCTATTTGTCACAAAGGAAAAATAAGAAAGACTGTTTATTCATTTGATTTCCCTAATAATCCTTGGTTACAAAAACCTAATTATATATTTCAGAAAATGTGCAGATGTTTGGGAATGCATTTCCAAGTTACAAAAACAGTCTGACTTATTGCATTACATCTGTTCAGTGCAAGAAGGCCACAGTTATGAATTACTCTGCGGCTGACTTGGAGTCCTACAACAGAAGCCAAAAGCCCCTCTTTGGGAACAAGTAAGAATCTTTGGATTAAACAGTAACTCTGTGAGAATTGGTACAGCTGTGGGAAACAGAAGGCATCTAACAGAAACGGAGAAATCTTTCATTCTTATCCCAGTGATTCTGAGAGAAGAGAAACCTCTCACATCAGCAAATGCAGCCTTACAGAAATGCGATTATGTCATTAAATCACAGGAATGATATATACCAGGCTTTCACATTCTGCCTGCTTAGCAAAGAGTCCGCAGTAGAACTGAAAACTCTATGAGCTAAGGGCAAGATAACTCCATCCTCTGAAAACAAAGGGATGCACGGCATCTGGCCGTCCACACTCCTAACAATGGCCCAAATCTGTTAATTCATTTAGAGATGGAGAGTCTCCGAGGTCCTTCCAGCATCTACTCGAGAAATATGCGGTGATTACACATTTCTTTTTATAGTGCAGAAACTATGCAAATTCACTCAAGATGTATTTTACCCCCCTTCTTTCCCACAAACGGAGGCAATTTTTTCCCTCAATTCTGGTTTCCTGATTTTCAGGGACAATTCTTTAAAAGAAATAGAATATGGAATAAAAGAGACTTTTCAAACATAATAACTAACTACAAAATGTGAACATTTGTTTGGATTCTAATTTGAACAACCAATAGAAAAAACAACAACAACAACTTTGAGACAATCAAGGTAATTTTAATTTGGACCCAGGATTAGATGACATTAAGGAAGTACCTGTATTTTTTTGCTATGTATAATGCACACTTTTTGCCCAAATTTTTGAGATAAAAATAAGGATGCACATTATACATGGGTAATACTAAGTCTATATCTATATACCATAAAATGAAATATTTTTTTTCCTGAAAGTTTGGGCCAAAAACATGAGTGCACATTATACATGGCAAAATATGGGATTTTCCACACATTTGGAGGGCAATCTGTTCCCTGCAAATAATCTCTTCTGTTTCACCGCATCGAAGATTGTTTCGCCTCTACGAAGAGAGCTGGTTTGTAACTGGGCCGGACACACGGAAACACTACAGACAGAAGAGGTTCGGGGCACTCGGCTCTACCTTCACCGCCATGATCTGCCCGCTGGGCACGTGCCGCATCTTCTCCACCACCCCGTACGCCCCTCGCCCCAGCTCCGCGATGGGCTCCAGGTCGTCCGCTTTCACCTCGAAATTCTGCAGGGGAGAAAAACAACGCAACGGAAGAGGGAAAAATAAACTCGACACAGACTACGTTGTCCTCTCTCCGGTTTCTCCCAACATTCCAAGGGTTCTTTCTGAGCTACTGGTCTCAACGCTTCTCCAAGGGGCCACTGAAGGCAACGAGTGTCAGGAGATGTTTAGACTCCCACAAAATGCCGCCTGCTTGTCACAGGCGATCCAGACACTGAACTCCTACCGAGCTCCCAAAGTGCTCGGTTTAAGCCGTCTGCACCGCAGTTCGTCAGCCAGGCCTCCTGCAGTATGTATTTTCCAGACTATAAGAAGCACCCCCCCCCCCCACCATTTGGGAGGAATAATGGTTGTTAATGCTGCTGTTGAGTTCTGTTTACATTTACACTGGTGAAATATTTTGTTATTTATGTTACTAAATATTTTACCACATTTTTTGCTTCAAAATTTTTTTCCCTGTTTTCCTCCTCTAAAACCTAGGTGCATCTTATGGTCCGAAAAAATGCTGTACGTGTGACTGTGTACTGACTGGCGGTAACTAGATCCATGCTCAGACTTTCAGAAGCACTCCTTGCCCCCAGAGAGAAGCATCTACTCTCTTCAAATGCCTTCCCTCAGGACCACAACAGCCAGATTTCAATTCCACACTCAAAAATATCAAGGGAGTCACATACTACTACTTAAATTCTAACGTTCTGACCTACCCACCTCGCAGCATATTACAGAAAATACATTTTTCAATGGGCAGTCAGAAAGCATACACATATAACAGTTAAAATATGAACTGGCCAATGCGACTTTCCTCACCTGATTTCCAATAGATATGCATGCTTTGGAGTCTAAATCTCGAGGTGGCCTAAGGAAAAAAAGGGGAAAACAAAAAACATGAGATTTTAGTCAAAAATGTCTTTCCCAAATTATATGTAATTGGATTTTTCCTTGGAAATGAAAAGAACGTTTATAAATAAAATAAAGCCTAAAATAAAGCATAAAAGTGTCAACAGTGAAAGATTTGGAATTAAATACATTTGGGATTAAATTAATCGCTTTGACCTTCCCTTTCTTTTCCTTCATCTTCTTTTTCTTTTTTTATTTGAGAGAGAGAGAGAGAGAGGGAGGGAGAGAGAGAGGGTGAGAGAGAAGGAGAGAGAAGGGGAGAGAGAGGGAGAGAGAGGGAAAGAGAGAGGTAAACACCTATTTGTTGTCCCGTTCATTTGTGCACTCACTGGTTGATCCTTCCATGTGCCCTGACCAGAGACTGAACCCACAATCTTGGTGCATCAGGACAATGCCCCAACCCACTGAGCTACCCAGCCAGAGCTCTATTTCTTCTTTACCATGAGGATACTAGCATACCTACCTCACAGAGTAGGAGTATTAAATAAAATATTTTAAGTAAAATATTTAGCAGAGTGCCTGGCATAGAGTAAATATCCAATAAATATAAGTCATATGCATATAGTTATATAGATATGTATTATCCAGTAAGCCTCAAACTTTTTTCATCCAAGAATACCAATGTGCCCAGTTAACCCCCAACTTTTTCCAGAACTGTTTTAAAAAAAAAAACAAAAAACATTAATTTTGACAAATGGTTATCTTAATGCAGAAAATTCACAGACCATAAGAATTCAAAATTTATCTGGCCCCTGCCTTTATAGGTGGAAAAAAAGATGGTCCAGAAGGCGAACTGACTTGTCCAAAATCACACCTGACCCAGGACCCTGATTTTCAGGTCAGAATACTTTCTGCTCTCCCAGGCTGTCTCATTCAGTTGTGACATTTCTTCTCTACACTGTGTGCACACTATCCAAAGGTCATCTCGGCAGCCAGAGGCCTGCTGATTTTGTGCCTCCGTAAGAAAGCACAGTCACCTCCTGTGTATTTATTTCTACTACTCCAGTGCTGCCTGGGTTGATATTAAGCCACTCCAGAGAAAGATGTTTGGTTTTGGCTGTGCACCTAATGAGGAGCCTAGAAAAGCATTTTTCCTGAAATAAACGCACCAGAAGCATCATGACACAAGGAGTGTATGCCAAGAAACATACTGTTAATACAGCCAAATAATAAAGCAACTGGGGGACATTCCGTGCCAGAACTGTCTCTAGAAAAATACAAGGGGAAATGGAAGGGAAGGAAGATGAAAGGAAGAGAGAAACGAATCCCTTGCCAACAACAACTTTTCCCATTCCTAATGTATTATAATTCTACCCCCTCGCTGAAACTAAATCAATAAAGAAAACAACGAGGAAAACATAGAAATATAAACACGGATATAAACATGAATCTCAATTTTTAATGGTGAGACTTCTCTCACCTCAAAATCCTTCTGAAATACACGGAAAAAACAAAATAAGTTTCTCTATACAAACTTAAAACCAGGGCCTGGGAGGGAGGGAGAGGGCAGAAAACACACACACAATATACACACACGGGCGGCAGTGATGCTTTTACATATCCCGTGTTCCTGAGTAGGGACTTTTTCTTCCGAAATACTTTCCAGATGAATTATATTAGTAAAAATCGGATTTCTCATTCCAAAAATCTCCAAAGCTATTTTTCCTTTAGTTGTCACTATTTGTTCATACTAATTGCAGTGGAACTTTGAAATAAAGACAAATATTACTTGATACGTGTGACTAATATAAACAATAAAAAATCCTTTGCAATTGTTCAACATTCTTCCTTTTAAAGGCAACAGAAGCAGCAGAAAGGTCACTAGTATTGGGGGCTACTTCTGTTTTCTTGTCATCCGATAAGGGTGCTGGGTAAGACCTCTTCCAGATCTGAAAGTCTAGTATTCACACCAGGGCTCTGCAAAGGGCAGCCTGTAGCCCGGCTAAGAATGACTTGTACAAGTTTAAAGGGTTATGAAAAACCAAACAACAAAGAATATCCGACAGAGGCAACTGTGGCCCAGGTAGCCTAAAATATTTATTCTCTGGCCTTTTGCAGAAAAGTTTGCCGACTCCGGCTTTATACCAATTTTGTATTATACCTCTACTTAATAGGAGGGTTTTGTGCCATTTTTCAGGCTGAGAAAAATGAAGCACAGAAAAACACAGTGATTTGCTGAAGCCACAGTCCTCGACAGAGCTGAAAATAAAACTCACGTCACCTGACTCTCAGTCTTGACCTAAGGAGAAAAGGATACACACTGAAAACAGGGTTAAGTGCTTTACCTGCACCTCATGAACTATTTAAACCACTGCACCACACACACACCCCCTTACCTATGAGTACCATTATTCCCATGTTCCAAATGAGTTTGGCTAACCTGCTCCCAAGTGGTAAACCCATAATTCTAATCCCAATCTGACTAAATCCAAGGTGAAATGGAAGGGAAGCTCTCAACACTGAGTCTTCCTCTGAACGGTCGGTCAATCCACCCAAGCTTCAGACCACAGGGCTCAGCAGGTCTTGCCAAAAGCACAAGTGATGGGGCCAAGACTGAGAGATCATATTGGATTAGTTGAC
Organism: Tonatia bakeri; assembly: GCA_004024845.1. NCBI lineage: Eukaryota > Metazoa > Chordata > Mammalia > Chiroptera > Phyllostomidae > Tonatia > Tonatia bakeri. The sequence goes on along the minus strand of PVIA01001547.1, from coordinate 33,389 downwards.
TCTGTGTTCTCTCCAAGATGGGCACAAAAGTTTGCCTGGGGCACTGAGTCTCTGTAAGAGGTTTATACTGTGGGTACATGTTCTCTGTCACTTATTCAATATTTTAGTCCACTGGGGAAAGAACCAAACTTATTACAAAATTTCTTCCCTGGGAGGTATTCCAAAGGGCACCAAGTATTGTTGTTTTATATGAACAACCAGCTTTGGTGTATTAGAATTATTTATTTTTAGTACTGCATGAACAATCAGTTCACTGGTTACTGTTACAATTCTTCTTCCATTCAACAATATGTATTAAGCATCTACCTGGGCCAGAGACTGGGGTATAGACCCTTTACATAAAATATTATCTTTAATTTCCACACTTATTATTATTATTTCTGTCTGAATGTGAATAATTGACATTGAAACAGACAAAATAATTAAAGGTCATTCCAAGGGCGGCGGGTGAGATTAGAACCCAGAGTCGTGCCATCACTCTTCTCAGCCGCAGAAGTGGCATGTCCTGCCACTCATTTCACAACCAGGGACTGTTTGGCTAAAGTCTCTACCAATCTAACATGTGGCTAGAAGGACATACTTGAGGGTCAGAAAGCCCTGAATTTGTATGCCAGTTCTTCCACTTAATAATAGTGGATTAATAATAATACCAGCGATATTTGGAGCTATCTTCATTAAGAAATTACAATGGAACAGGCTCTAGGAGACTTATTATGGATTATGACATCTAATCTTCACAGCGAGCACATGGTTGTTTATTCCTGTTTTTCTGAAGGGGGAAATAAGTCTTCACAGGGTTAATAACTAAACTGTTCAACTAGTGAAGTTTAAATCCCAAATACAAACCTTGGCATTCTAGCGCCAGAGCCTGAAGTCTTACCCACAAGGCTACGCTCAGCTGCTTCGAGCAAGATACGTGACCCTTGCACAGGTCTGTTTTCTGACGTACAAGGTGAGAGTAACAGTAACTGCCTCCTGAGTTTCCTGTGAGGGTTAAATGAAAGAAGAGGACTGGCACAAATTCGATTTAGAATCAGTTACTGCCAATCAAGTGAGGGGACAGCTCAGAAATCTGAGTCAAAGACACACTGGCATCAGTTACTCAGAGAAAAAGCTCAAGCAAAGGGACCACACACGTGGAACTAAAGAGAATGGAGCTCTGTCCCAAGCTGTTTATTTTTGTGTAGCGCAGCAGAAGGAGGCAGGGTATGAATGCTACAAGTCACCAAGACAACCTCAAATAATTGCCAAGAAAAATTCACAATGTGGAAGCTATTTCTTTAGGAGTAAAAATTTAAGCCTAAGTATTAAGAGAACAATTAGAATAACAAGGATCTCCGTGAGCTAAAGTGGTGTAGTCTGCAATAACGAAGTGATACTCTTGGCTTTACAGAGTGAAATACGAAAATATCTTTCAAGTTTATTCTACACATGATGGAAAGGCAACACAGAAAGTACTTTATCCTTGCACATGTTTTTATTCATTTGTTTATATGAAGGAAGTATTTATGGTGGTTTTCAAATTTTATAAAATACAGAATATTAATACAAACTAGAAGGTAAAGAATAAAAATTGTAAAAGGAAGTGATAAAGACAGTTGAAAGGTTGATATAAAAACATATCCCAAAGAAAAACATAAAGATGAGAAATCAATAAAAATGAAAATAGGAAGAGAAAGAAAACAAAGTAGGTTCTTTCTTTATCCTCACCTGAGGACATTTTTTCATTGCTTCTAGAATGAGAGGGAGGGAGAGAGAGTAGCATTGATGAGCCATGGAAACACTGATTGCTGGCCTCCCATATGCACCTGAACAGAGAATCAAACCTACAACCTAGGCACGTGCCCTGACCGGGAATGGAATCTGCAACCTTTGGTTACAGGACAACATTCCAACCAACTAAGCCACACTGGCCAGGGTTAATGTGGGTGGTTTAAAAAAAATCAAGAAAATTAATAAACCTCTAGCAAGACGGACAAAGAAAAGCAAGAAAATACAAATGACCAATATCAGGGTAAAATGGGATAGCACAATATATCTTGCAGCCATTAAAAGGATATTTCAGGAGGGTTAAATGAAAGGAGGGTTATATGAGTAACTTCACTCTGATTAATTCAACAACTTAGAAGAAATGGACAAATTCCTTGAAAACCTCAAACTACCAAAACTTATCCATAATGAAGAAGATCAGGGGACTATTCCTATAACTAGTAAAGAAGTTAAATTTGTAGCTAAAAAACTCCAGAAAAAGAAATGTGCACGCCCGTTTTGTTTCACTGGAGAATTTTAAAAAACAAACAAAAAAAAGAATTGCATATATTAAAATATTATATTGTATACCTGAAGCTGAGATGTTATATGTCAATTTTATCTCAAAATATTTTGAAAGATAGTAACATCTATTTTACATAGTATCTGCCAGAAAATAGAGGGAACTCTCATCAACTCATTTTATCAGGCCAATATTACCTTAATATCAAAACCAGAAAATAATGGCATGCACCAAAAACCAAAACTCACTACAGACCAATATCTCTCATAAACTTAGACAAAATTCCTCAACAAAAGTTTAGCAGATCAAATACAACAATATATAAAAAAGTAGTATACTACATCCAAGTGGGAATTGTTTGGGGTATGCAAGTCTACTTCAATATTTTAAAAATCAATCAATTTAATCCATATCAACAGGATAAAGAAGAAAAATCTATGATTGTATCAGCAGATGCAGAAAAAAAGCGTTCAATAAAATTCAACAAACATTCATGATAAAAACGCTCAGTCCATTTCAACCTCATAAACAGCATCTACAAAAAGCAAATCCCATGCTTTATGGTAAAGGATGAAATGTTTCCCCTCTCAGATAAAGAACCAAGCAAGGTCACCTGCTCCCACTGACCTCATTTAACACAGTACAGGAAGGTCATTCTTGCCACTACAATAAGGTAAGAAAATTAAGGTTTAAAAACTACCATTTGAAAAGGAAGAAACAGAACTATCTCTTTTTGCAGAAGCCATGACTGTTCATATATAAAATTCTAAGAAATCTATGAAAAGCTCCTAGAATTAATAAGTGATTCTAGTAAGATCACAGGACAAGGTCAACCAGAAAAATCAATTGCATTTCTCTATACTGACAATGAACAAGTGGAAATCAAAAACAAAAATAGAATACCATTTATAATTGTTCCCCCCAATAAAATCCTTAGGCATAAAATCTAATGTAGAGAATCTTCATGATGAAAACTATAAAATAACTAAGAAACTCAAAGATAATCTAAATACTTGGAGAAATTTACCATGTTCTGGGGCTGGAAGACTTAATGTAATAGAAGATTTCATTCTCCCTAAACTGACCTATAGGTTAAACACAATTCCTATCAAAATCTCAGCAAGTTTATCTGAAGACATAGACAAGCTTATTCTAAAACTTACATAAAAAGAGAAAAGCCCTAAATAGCCAAAATAATTTTCTGAAAGACCAAGCAGAAGGAATCACTTTTCTCAACGTTAAGGTTACTATATACCGGCAGTCACCAATACAGTGTGCTATTCAGACAGAACAGAGAACCCAGAAACAGATCCACAGAACACGCACAATTAATATTCGACAAAGGAGCAAAAGCACGTAGATGGAGAGAGGACAGCCATTTCAGCAAAGGGCGCCAGAGCAACTGAAAATCCGTTGGCGAAAAAGGAGAGCTCAGCCTCAAACCTCAGGGGAGGGTGTCCTGCTTCGCCAGAACTTCAGCTCACTTGGGGATTTGGGCCAACGCCTCAGCTAATTAAAAAGTGTTCCTTTACCTCATTTTGCCTTCTGTTTATGTGGGATAGGACCTAGGTGTCGGGATGCTGAGTCTTCACCAAATACCATTTTCCATCTCAACCTAAGTTTTACAGTGGTGGCTCTCACAAGGACTTACTTGTTCGCTCAAATCTATATGGCAAAGGTAAAAAGTCCACATCCAGTGACCTTTCTGGACTTACAGAGGACCCCATCTGCCAAATGTATTTGTGACCATCAATTTGCAGCCAACCAGTAACAGGAGACACTGAGTTCAAAGCTACCTATTCAGTACAGACTGACTGAGCAAGTGTGATTATTTCAGCTTGAAGAGCAGTAAGCACACAGCTTCCCCTTTAAAGGGCTCTTCCTTTTAACAGCTATTTCCACAGTCAAGGCATTGCTCGCCAGCCCCCAAATGAACCCCCACTGCCCAAGCACCTGTGAAGTGTAAGTGTTTGGATGAAGAAGATGATCTTGCCAACTTACGTGGAACTGGTCTGAGGTTGTTCAAATGCTTCTTTTGGAATTTTAAGGCCAGGGTTTCGCTTCTTGCCTATAGGGAAAGATGTAAGGATAAAGTTAAGGTCTGCATCACAGCACTCGTGAAGGGACAGAGATGGCAGCAGAAGGAAAGGGCTGACCTGGGAACAGAGCTCTCCTCTCCCCATCAGAACTGCCCTTCCTACCCACAACACCCATGAGAGACAAGCACCCAAGCGCCAGGCTGAGCAGAGCTTCCCAAAGGCAAGCCATGGTCATGGCTGAGGTTTTTCACCAGTCACAGGTGAAAATGTCAGTATAAGAATTTCAACTCTCTCTACCTTGGAAGACCTGGCCTTTCTCCCTGATGAGCTTTTGTCATTCTATCTTCCGTGTTCTCTCTTGTACACAAAGATGGTGGTGGTAGATGGTGTTGGTTATATTTTTTTTATCTTTTCAATGTCAGTCAAATGTAGCCACCCCGATCCCAGCATCCCACAATTTTCTAAACTGATCTGTGAACAACTGACAGTTAACCATGGAGGTAAAATTAAAAATACTTTCCCACCATCTGCCCAGCCCATTCTCAACCACCTGCCAGGAGCTGAGACACCTAAGGGAGGAACGGAGTAACATTTATTTACATGTGCCCTGTTCCAAAAAGGATTAAGGTAACAGATGGGCTCATGCAAGGAGGTTATCGCTGCTCTGGGAGCCAGATGGGCACGTAACTGATGTGTTCATCCCTGGGCTGAAACCACAAGACAGCTTGGCTCAAATACTTTTGTTGATGAGTAAAAAAGAACAGACTGAGAAATGCCAGCTCAGGGAGCAGATCAGAGAAAAGAGTCATGTAAGGGCCTAGAGTTTTCCTCATCTAAAGAGATCCTGTGTGTCTCTTCCTGCCAAAGCCAGCTGGATAGAATGGCCAGGGTCGCACTTCACTCCTCGCCTCACCTGTATGATGCAGGCAAGCGTGCGATGCTGACACAGGCCCCGGACCAGATCCTGGGCAGAGATTCTGAAGCTGCAGAGGAACTTAAAAAATCAAATATTGTAACCTGCTGGCTGGAAAATGACTTCCAAAGACCTCAGCGACCTCTCGCCATCACAGAGCCAGTTACAACCCAGTCAGAATTGGAATTGGGGCTTTCGGATCCAAGGTGAAAGCTCTTTCCACTGTTTCACAATGGAAGGAGTTTAGAGATGACTGGGGCGGGGGAGGGGGGGCGGGGGGGGGAGTGGAGGGAGTAAGGGATTTTTGAGTTTAAAAAGAAAGCTTACACTGGGTGCCTCCCCTCACCCAGTGACCTCAGAGCCACTCTGAATCCCCATGTCCTCCGCTGTAAAACGAGGAAGCCACGTCAGCACCTAACTTATTGGACGTGAAAATCAAATGAGACAACGTATGGAGAACACTGGGATACCTTAAGTAGCTATTAGTCTGAGTCATTCAGAGAATCTGCACAGTCACACTAACAAGTCATCTAAGAACTTTATGAACAAAGTTGGCCATATTATCAAAACTCAATATAATGCATAATTGAGTCTTCTTTTTTCCCCCCACACATTCAAAATCCAAAATCTAGTTTAGTTCTGTCAAGTTATATAAAGCCAGAAGCAAAAAAAAAAAAAAAAAAAAAGCCTTTTAGGACTGCCTTTACAATAACAGGTTTCCTCAATTCCCTCCTGATTTGGGTTTATCTATACATGTTCTAAAATTCAAAACTCACCATTTACTTTCTTACTCCTGGAGCTCAGGTGGCCATTTAGCACATGTTACCAAGTTAGTGTCAGCTGTTGATTGACAACACACCACGCTGTACTGTGTACCAGGAAAAATACTAAGTGTGAGATCTGATTGTGAGAATCCAAATACTAGATATATGACCCAAGTCCTATCTCTGGGCCTCAGTCGAATAGAGGGGAAATATTACTTAAAATGAGATATTTTAGTTGCAATGAGTAACAAATTCACCTTCTCCAGATAGCTACGTACATATGCCAATACCGGTGACAAGTAGTTCAGGTAATCCCAACAGATACAAACCCATAATTCCCTTGACATTCTAAAGATAAAACAGAACCGCACTAAAGTAGAAACTATTTCACCTGTGATAAAGGCTCTCGGGTTGCCACTTCAGAGAACCAAAAGCAGGAGTTACTCTTTACTTCCCACGTCTCTCTCTTCTGCATTTCTAACCCGGCTCCTACAAGCTGCACATCGAAAGGAATAGCTATTTATGGAGAAAACCTCCTTTGCAAAACTTTAGCATAGCAATGAATTAATACACCATAGCAATGACTTACTAGATATTCATTAATAGCAATCGATTATTACACTGTAACTCAACAAACCATCAACACATCTATACAAAGGAACAGTAAGTGAGAGGAAGAGGGAGAAACCTTTTGGTCCGGAGTCTAATGGAACAAATTACCAAAACAACAATAATGTCTTCAAGGTGTGAGAAAAGAAGGCCCCTAGTTCTCTTCTGACGGCAACGAGAAAAGTTCCGGGAGACACAAAAACTAGTTGAATTACTCAGTCAACACCCTGCCTTCATTTTTAAAAGGGGATCAAATAGAACAAAAATCACAAGCACACACACCAACACTCCATCATTCACTTACGTGCCCACCGCTGAAAACAGAGCCCAGTGAGGAGCCAGCAGGAGTGGCTCCGATGAGGCTTTCAAAGCTGCAAGGAGGGCTAGCAGGAGAAAACCCCACGGAAGGCATTCTTTCCTTCGCACGGGCAAGCCGCTCGGAACAGACTCCGCCCCCTCCTCAAGTGAGGATCACAGCAAACCTCCGGGAGTTCATTGTTCCCGGGAAGCAGCCACTTCAGGAAGAGAGAAGGGAAGTGGGCCCATTTGGACTGCAAGGCGTGATATTAATCATTAACCAGACTTGGCTGAGTAAATCTATAAAGTAATTCTGCACAGTACAGCATTCTCAGGCCCTTCTATAAATGCCTCTTTCATTTCTTAAAAGAAAGAAAAACAATATGTGGTCAGTTTCCAGCTGTGTTGATTTCCAATCAATCTGTTCCCCCAGCAAGGCCGCCAACAACCCGACGCTAACATTTAATACTATGTTATAAAAAATTAATGAAGGAACAATATGAATAATAAGGTTAAGTGGCCAGTGAGGTTAAACGGCCTTTTCCCTTGATAGTCTAAAGCAAAAATGAAAAAACATATCTGAACACAGGCTCTATATTATGTTTCCTGCTGGCCGCAAGCCTTCCCAGAAAGACAAAATTCTGTTGATTTCTGGAGATCCCGACAAGCTTCGCCCTCTTATTCGTGCGATCCACCACGGGGAAGTGTCCCGGGCGTGACGGAGCACACGCAAGGCTGCGCCCAAGTCATACTCATGCCTGTTTTCTCTGAAAACACTGTAGTCCCGGCACCCCCACCCCCACCCCCAACACATTTTTGCTAAATTCATCTTAAACCAAAGCTGGGTCACCATGATCTTGGCCTGGAGCAAAATGGCACTGGGGGGAAAAAAAACAAAAACAAAAACAAACCTTGCCCATCGTTAGAAAACATTTACCAGGCCACAGAAATGTTCACTAGCTTTGCCCGTACCAAAAATGATGGGGTACACAAGACCTCTTGCTCAGCACCCACTCAGAGAGGCCGAGCACAAAGGGCTTCTCTCATGTGCCTTATTACATAAAACACAAGACTGTGCTCCCGCGCCAACCCAAACAGCAAGAAAATCCCACAGGGTCAACAGAAGGTGGCATCGCGAGGATATGCTGACACCCAAGTATTTGTCAGCTTGGCCGAAGGTTGGGGGGGCATAATTATGAGCGTTTATGATTATTGACACAGCCTTACAAAAGGATGGCATTGCTTCCAATGCCAAATTTATTTTAAAACTCTGTTTCCCAATGTGAGTGGGGTTGCCAGTCAAGTCACTGGCAACCTGGACGCCTTGGCTGCCCTCTCCTTGCATCTAGGCTCAAGTTCCAAGGGATTCTGGCATGAAAATCGGCAGAGAAATGTCATTCTATGTTGTTCAACGGCAATGATCGGATGCAAAGCAACTAAGGAAGCAGGGCAGAGGGAAGGGAGTGCAGGGAGAATGCCGGCTCTGCCACATCAACATGAATGTGGGCGCACACGCTCCCAGGCCCCAAACCCTGGACCTCACCCACCACTGAGCCTCCAGCCAACCAGCGTGCCAGATCTCTTTGGGGTTACATAACATTTAGAGAAAGAAAGCAGCAAAGCTCACTTTTAAATGTGCAGTCATTTTGATTTCAAAGAGGCAGATGAGTCTTGACTTTCCCTTGGGGTTCCCTGTGAATGGGAACTCAACCTTCCAAATTTGCCTCACTTGCTGCTCACTCCACAGAACCTTCCCAGGCCTTCCTGAACACTCTTTGAGAATCTCGGTCCGCCAAGTGCCAGCTTTCACATTCTGGCATGTAGTACACAAAATGAACTCAACGCAACCTCACTGAATCTCCAGCGTTTTATTTCACTTACTTGTTCTTTTCAATTCTCACCCAAGGACATGATCATTGGTTTTTGAGAGGAAGGGGTAGGGGAGAGGGGTGGAGGGGAGAGGGAGGAACATTGATGCGAGAGAGAAACATCCATCGGTTGCCTCCTGTTCACACTCCAACTAGAGAGTGAGCCACGACCTTTTGGTGTATGGGACGATGCTCCGACCAACTGAACCACCTGCCCAGGGCTGAATCTCTGCCATTTCAGTGAAAATGCCCAGTGTGTCTAAAAGAGAGCTAGCTCCATGACCATATTCCATTTATATTCCTCATCTTCTCTCCCAGTCTCAGATTACTTTATCCTTGCATTTATCTATTACTTATTTATTATCTAACTTCCCCATAAAATTCCATTGTGACAGCAATTTTGCCCAGAGACTGAAAGGTTGCAACTAATACTTTTTAAATTTCAGGTATAAGAGAAGTTATCTATGTTTTTCAAGTACAGGAGTATCACGTCATGTCATGTATGTTTAAAAAATAATATAACAAGATTCATCTAATATCTGCAGGGTGTTTTGAAACTGTGTACACACACACAGAAACACACAAATCCCACATATACACACCTTAGTGTTTTAAGTTTCCAGGTCTTTGTTAATATTTTCCCTGCAATGTTCTTATCACCTTTCTCCACTGGTTGACTTCAACACTCAGCTCAAACATGTTCTCAGGAGGTCTTGCACAAAAAAACATGCAATAAACGTCCTTCATCCATGTGGTCACATTTCATGTGACATACCTTTAAGTCTCCCTTCCTGCACTGAATGAACCTAAAGTCACCCATCTCTTCCATTAAAATGCAAGCTCTTCAAAGCCATACTCCATGCTTTGCCTATGTACAGAATAAGCTTTGGACTCAAGAAACAAGAGACAGAGACCACAGCAATTGGCTTATAAATGAGCCACTTAAACTTTTCAGAGGCAAAATCTATAGGCTCTGGTAATTTACTGGATAAGACCTCATATAAATATAAATATAATCAGAAGCATATATTTATATCAAATGTAAATATAAGTATTTATAAGTATTATAAATATATAAGATCAGAAGCATAGTAGTAGTAAGTAATAGTAGTTACTGGTAGTCATAGTAGATGTTGCAGTTAGTAGCAGTAGTTAGTATTAGTAAGTCATAGTCATAGTAGGTGATGGTGTAGTAACAGTAGTTAGTAGTAGTAGTAATCTGGCTTTACCACACCTAGATAGAATTAAATGAAAAAGGAAAAGCAGGCCAGTTGGGGTGGTGGTGGGAGAAGGCAGATAAGGAATTGCAATTTACATGTGTTAAAAATAAGATGCTGGAGGGATCTGGCAGATTCAAGCAGGTAAATGGAGCCTAAGAAGTGGGGTGGTGGAATGTGTGGATCTGGGAGTGACAGAGAAGTAGAAAATTAATAAGAGAGGCAGGGAAACAAGAACAGGGAATGGGGGCAGAGCATTGGGAGACAATGAGATGCGGATGAAGGATTGGTGAGGGGCAGAAAGAGTCTCTGGACTTGTCAAAGGAGAAGAAGCCAGCCAGCAGGGAGCAGCAACTCATTCCTGAAGGTCCTCTTCAAACACTGAAAGCACTCCCTGGAGGGTCTTGCTGTAGTTCCATGTGATTGAAGCTCTTTTTTTAGACCAGGAAGAGCTGAAGTCTGTTTTGTCATGTTAGCAATCTGATGCTCTGTGCTCCTGAAAGAACCTAAAAGCAAATCACTGCCAATGCCCCTGCGTTGTGGTCTGAGCACAGAGCACAGGTAGGAGGCAGGCAGCGGTTAGCCGGGAAATCCCCTCGTCCGTGCGCCTCTCCTTCCTCATTTCTGTGCTGCTTCATTCATGAGTCTTTATCAAAAGGAAATGTAGTCATAAGAGTGTAAAAAAATACCACTTTAAAATACAAACATGTGACAGTTTGAAAAAAATAAGGTAGTGATGCGTTTGATCTTTTCAAAATGCAACACTGAGTTTTGGTTAGGTTTAAAAACAACATTCATGTCTTAGACATAAATACTGAAATGTCTTCAAACGAAATAACATGATTCTACAATTCGCTTCAGGATACCATGGCAGGGCCGGGAGAAATGGAGATGAGGAAGCAGTGTTTGCCAGGAGTTGGTAACTGGCAGCACTAAGCCATGGCTGCATGGCAGTTCACTACGCTATCTTCCTTCGAGCCTGCTTGAAATCTTCCGACATAAAGACTTTTTAAATAGCTACCGAATCACAGGAAACTCTCTTCTAAAAGTGAAAAAGAGGGACAGTGAGTAAACAGTTGAATTTTTTTCTTGGAAAAAGTAGACCCTTTTTCTCCCTTTGGTCCCAGGTCCCAATTTTAAATGTACTGTAATTTCCTCTCTGCTAACTAAGGAAAAACTACGGGTCGTAACATAGATTCAACCAGCTGATTGAAGAGTAAAAGATTACCAGAAAATACATAGAAAAGCTGTTCGTTTACATCCTTTCTTAGAGTGTTACCAGGACAGTCTGCTGTGCCTCTCTCCCGGCTTCCTCCAGTTTACTTCACTGTGCTGCCTTCTGTTTTCACACTGCTGTCCCATGTTGAAGGATACCTTAAAAACAGGCTCTGAAACTCACCCCTCATCCTGAAGGGTGCTTTTCATTACCTTTGATAGCACCTTTCACTACCTTTTATAAAGAAAAAAAAAAGTATGCTATCAATAACGAGAAGAGTTGGCTTTGCCTGCATAATTTGATCAATCTCTTTCGATGGATAATGTGAATGTTCCTTTACGTTTCCTTCCTTGGGTGGTTGGCTAAAAGCTAAGGACCAAAATGGGACTCATATTCATCTGCATTTGTGAGCCAGTATTTTTTGTTTCTTTTTACCTACCCTTTTAATAACATTTTATTAAATATATGAAAAAAGTAAACAAAACAGTTATAATCAACTCCTACATACCCATTCCCTAGCTTCAACAAATATTGATTCATGGCCAATTTTGCTTCATCTATACCCCAGCCACTTTCAACAACAGCAATTTCAAACCAGTGTGCCACAAGAATTTTTTAAACAAGCAATATCTGACTATTTTGTCAGGGGCACTGGCCTCTTTTCCTTTAAATAGTCATATAAAAAATGACAACAGCCAATACAACAATAGCTATTTGATGTGAATGCCCTGTCTTGAACCATAAATATGTAGGTCACATAACAGAGCTGCATCTGATTCGTCATGTCACATAATAAGGTTGCATCTGATTGGTTAACTCTTGGTACCAGAAATCCTTATATACAAATATAGGCACCTGATTTTTTTAAAAAAGTCATTATGGAGCAAAAGGCTAGTAATTATATTATTATTTTTTTGGAAATCAAATAAAAATTATACCTATTTTTTGTCAGACCAGCAAAAACTGCATTCTCTGGTGTGCTTCAGAGTTTTAGTAATTAGTCTATGTATGCCATGAGATAAAGAAGGTTGAAAAATTGCTGTTCTAGGATATCAAGTCAATTCATTCATAAATATTATACCAAATATCTCTAAAAGAAATGGACTACTTTAATAAACAACCACCATACCATTATCATACGTAAAAAATAATGTCTTGATTAAACTCAGTGTTCAAAATTCTAATTGTCTCAAATACCTCAAACATTTTTAACTTACAGTGTGTATGAATCAGGATCAAAATTAGGTCCATGTTTCATAATTGGTTGATAAATTTTCTTAGGTCTCTTTTAATCTACAAGCTCTCCTTCCATTTTTTTTTTTGTCGACCCCTCCCCTCCCTGTAATTGTTTTGTGAAGAAATCAGGCCATTTGCCCCAGAAATCTTCCCCATGGATGCCACTAACCCTCACCCCTGTTGCTGATTCACATAGTCCTGTTAGAGTTTAATCAGGTTCGAACTCGACTTTTTTGTTTGGCACAGCTATTTCACAGGTGGTCTCAGTGGTTTTACATTCACGTTAAATTGCTGAATTGCATGCAGCCTAGTAAGCTATCTTAAATTTTTAATGAAACAATTTTTTAAAAGAATAAATAAAGCCCTGGCTGGCGTAGCTCAGTGGATTGAGCACGGGCTGCAAACCAGGCATTGCAGGTTCGATTCCCAGTCAGGGCACATGCCTAGGTTGCAGGCTGTGGCGCCAAGCAACCACACATTGATGTTTCTCTCTCTCTCCATCCCTCCCTTCCCTCTCTAAAAATAAATAAATAAAATCTTTAAAAATATATATATTCTTTAAAAAAAAAGAATAAATAAGTGAATAATAAGTGAATGAATAAGTGAATAAAGTTTGGTATTCAACAAACTTTTTAATCTTAGGCAATCTGATAAATAAATATGGGTAAGTCATTGTTTTTAATCACATTTTAAAATATTTAATAAAGCTGAGTATTTTTGTATGTCTACTGACATCTGTATTTGTTTTTCTGTAAATTGAAGCCATTTTGCTCATTTTTACATTAGGTCATTGTTATTGTTATTTTATTCTTACAAGAAGACATTGCCCATTCTGTAGTTAGTGTTGCAACACACAGACGTGTGCACAAGTATGTTTGCACACGTGGGTTTTCTTTTCCTTTTTTGATTATACAAATTTAAAATGTTTTGCATTGCTTTATAGCTGCTGCATTTTTAAAAAATCCTCATCCGAGGACATATTTATTGGTTTTAGAGAAAAAGGAATGGGGGAGAGGACATCAATCAGTTCCCTCCCATATGTATGCACACAGAACAGGGATCAAACCTGCAACCTGGGTGTGTGCCCTGACTAGGTGCTCCCTCCATTGGGCCACCTGGTCAGGGCTTTAGTCACTGCATTTTTACAAGACGGGAATATTTTTTCCTCTTCCCCAAATGTTCTCTTCATATCACCTGTTAATCTGTCCATTTGTTTTGGCATTAATTTTTTTTAATATTTATTTCTCCTATTAGTGCTCCTGTATGAGTTCATTGGCTGCCATGTCCAAAACATTATTAAATATTCGAGGTCATTGCAGACATCTTCACTTGATCCTGACTTTGAGAGACCTCTTTGTAGCTTTTCACCTTAGGAAATGATGCTGGTTTTGGATTCAGTTTGGTAGAAGTACATAACTATTCCTATTCCAGTAAGCAGGCTGACAGTGGCTCTCAAAGATATGCCCATATCCTAATCCTTGGAACTTGTGAATGTTACCATGGTAAAGTTTTTGCCAATGTGCTTAAATAAAGGATATAAAGGATTCTGAGATGAGGAGATTATCCCGGATTATCCAGGTGGGCCCTGAAAGCCATCACAGTGTCCTTAGACCAGAGGCAGAGGGGGATTAGGCCCACACAGAAAACATCATAGGAAGATGGAGGCAGAGACTAGAGGGATGCAGTCCCAATTCTAGAAATGCCAAGGGATGCCAGCAGCTGCCAGAAGCTAGGAGTGGAAAGGGACAGATCCTCTCCCACAGCCTCTGGAGGAAGGCTTACCTGCAATGCCTTGATTTCAGACTTTTGACTTCCAAACATGTGAGAGAAAAAATTTCTGTTGTTGCAAGCCACCAAGTTGTGGTTCTTTGTTATAGCAGCAACAAAAAACTAATACCCTGAGCTATTAAAAGTGGATATTAATATTGAAATAATCCAAGTTCCTTCCTACCATACGCAAACTGCCACATCCTCCAACAAATGTATTTTTCACTTTTCCCTTTCTCTTTGCTTTCCCTCACCACCTAATTTTCCTTCTATTTCTGTCTCACCTGCTTCTGCCGCTGGCCTTCCAGAGCATCCTGTGACCCTGCATTACCACTAGTCACTAAAACTTACAGAGTCTGCTGATTCTTGGATTCTGGAAACATCTAGAAAGTCTTAAGTTTGACCATAAAGGGGCAAAAAAAGCAGCAGTGAGAAATTAACTAGGAGGAATAGATATTGGTAGATGGGTCCATCCTCCTCCTCAGTGGATGCCCTTCGCTGGAACAGGGAGAAGATGCTGGCCTCCTTCTAACTCCTTCTAACTTCATACCTTCTCAGAGGAAAAATCATGTGGAAGAAATGCAGCCCTTTCCCCTGGCCTGTGGCACATTCTGATATTCCTCGTGTCCTTTGCCAACAAAACACAGGAAGAGAAACCATGGCCAATGCAATATCCAAAAGGGCTCTTCACCTTAAAACCCAACCCTCCGGCTTGAAAAAACAGAGTAATATCCTTTGCACTGTGGCTGTTTCTGCAGTATCTTGTCACCTTTCTCTCCATGAAGGCTGAACATTTTTGAGAGTTGTGTTTTGCAAACCACAGCCTGGCAAAAATGTAGTGGCCTTTGCTTTTTGTTCTGCCACATACCCTCCTGGCTTCGTGCATTTCCCCCCGGGCCAACACTGCTGGCCAGAGGTTCATGAAGGTTGATTAAAAATCAAAAATGAAGGAATGACTTTGAGAAAACCACAAAATTTCAGTGTGAGATTGTCCAGAAAGAGAACAGTCATTCACAAAAGCAAACAATCTATGTTCAAAACAGTTTTATTTATGCACGTTTGCTCATATTTCAATATGATTTCAGGTCCTCACAGAACGCTTAAGGAAAAATTGAAAGGCCCTGACCAACCGAAGTCATCATGATTCACAAACTCCTTCAGGAGGCGTCATAACTCAGGGCCTCAAAAGAAATGAGGTTCTCCAGTCTTAGGTAATAAGTCTAGAATTTGTTCCAGGCAGTTACCTTGAAACATGTAAATCAGTTACTCTCCAAGACTGAGCAAAAATAAAAGAACATAAATTCCCTGCTGCATGAGGAGAATGCCCCGCCTACCTCTCTGATCAGAAATGTGAACGAAAGGTATGAATTTCAATAGGCTCTGTGATGTCTCACACGCAGTTACATACAATCTCCCCAAACTGGTTTGAATGGCTAACCAAAAGAGTTAATACATATACTGATCCTGGATATACTGATTCTATAAGATTTTAAGTGGTGAGTTTTTCTTAGATAGATTTTCATTAAATATCATTGATGGCAATTCTCACAAGTCGTTCTTCTTGGAACACCACCGGAAGGGCTGAGGGAAGTGCCTACTCACCTGTAGGTACAATCTGATCGTTTGAAAGTATCCATCAGAGTTATATTACAGTTAAGTTGGAACATGAAAATGAGGCCTGGCGGGAAGGGAAGCAAACTGCAGCACTCCTTACCTGTGACACCTTGGGAGTTATTCACCCAAGCCTCATCCTTACGATGGGAGCACTGCTATCGACCTTGGTGGAACTGAAGGAGCTAAGCAATCCATGCAGTCCAGTGGATAAATGTGTGCTGGATAAGGGAACGTTGCCAAGTCAGCTACACTGCTATTTTTGGCAACTGCTTTCTTACTAACAAGTAGCTGCTCATGAGAATAATAAAAGTAACGAATATTTATTGAGAATTCATTAGATGCAAGGCACAGTGCTGAGCTTTTTGCATTAATCCTTAATGTAATGGTCACTACCACTGCAAGGGGGAAATATCTCTTCCTCCATGGAAAGGGCCTTGTCCAATGCACAGCTTGTACAGATGTGAGCAGGCAGCTTTCCCATATAATTGCGTTTAGTCCTACCACGCAATTACTCTTCATTGCAAATCTATCCCCACTAGCTTGTAGAAGGGTTAAAAGTCCTGATTGAATCCCCAGTACAGACTTTCTACTCTGATGTCCAGACTTCTCTGATAATAAATGCAGGTTAGAAAGATGTTTACCAGGACCCACAGTGACACGAGCTAGGTCTATCGGGAGATCCACACTCAATCGCAAAGCTATATTGTCATAAACTTTGCCCAAGACACTGCAACACTGCTGGGCTTTAGCACCGCTAATGCTAATAAAATGGAAAACATTCCTTCAATAAACTAGCTAATTTTCTCATCAAATGGTGCTCTGGCATTTGAGAGGAGCACCATACCAGCTTTATAGATAATGTCATGATGTTTTCTACTGTGAGGTGTTTATAAACGAACACCCCTGCCCTAAGGGGGTTCTGATGAAATTGATAAGCCTAAGCCCTACCTGACATAAACTGTTTTAGCAGGAGGTTCATGGCCAAGTGACTAGAAGTAGTGGTATGGCTCCTGTTTGCAAAATGCTGTGTCTTGGTGACACAAGTGCTGTGTGTGTTGACACCCCCCTCTCAGCATCAAAAGGGCTCTCAGTCCGCTAATGGATTCCTTGGTCACCTCACCCTGATGGTAATCTCTACCTGATGCTTCTCCCTTCCTACTAGAGGATTAACCAGTCCCAGACTAGACTAAACACTCAAGGTCACCAAGACTCTCAAATCTGGCTAAGTACCAGAAACCTTAACATTCAAAATAAAATAAAGCACAAAACCAAATGCATCTCAGCAACCATGGGGGTTGAAGGGGCATTTTCTGTGAAGGAAGAACCCCTATCTCTTACTAAGGATGATATTTTCTCTCCAGGAAACTGCTCCATTTTCCAGTGCCTAAAAAATAAATAAAATGAGGCTTTACACCAAATAGCACTCTCACTGCATCTGGCTGCGTAACCAGGACACGAGCCTGCTTGTGGTTGCTGGGCTTCTAGCATAATGCCTGGGAAAACATTTTTTGAGACTGCTCGCCTCCTGCTGCAACCTCATTTCACTTTCACATCCAGAATTTGTCTAGGTATGATATGTTCAAGACTTAATTTTAGCACAGAGCTCTTAACCTCCCAACCTTGGTCTCTTCATCAAATGCACACATCAATGAAAACAGGAAAACACACAAACTTTTCCTGAAAGGTAACTATGAGAAAACACAAAGAACACAGCATATTGAGAAAGAGAGAAACAAAGATCTAAGGAAACTTTTGGTGTTTGGGTTTTGTTTTGTTTTGTTTTGTACATTTGTAACTGCTTTCTAAAAAATGATGGGAAATTTGAGCAACAATCTCTAGCCAAGAAAAGAAACAAGTGAGAGAAAGGGACAAAGAGACCAGAAAAGTGAACAGAAATGACGGGCAAGGTCCCTGTGAATGTCACAAGATTTCCAGCACAGCCGAGAGAAGTTAAACTCAGAGAAACGAGAGAAGGATCTCTCTTAAGACAGGAAGAAAAAAGGGCTTGAAGGGTGACAACCAAGAGAAAATTCAGTGTGAAGGGAAGTTGAGAGAGGCACTCATATTGACATATAACAGGGTGTTCTGCCAAGATTTCCCCTGGGTCCAAGGGAACATGAAGCCAAGACACAGTAGAAACAGCCAGAATAGGTCAGCAAAGGAGTTCCTGTAGTTGCAAATGAAATTTTACCATGTACTCTTGCAGGGTATAAGCTCCTGAGGAAGTAGCTAATGTCCTGTAAGAAATTTAAGAGAAAATTCCAACAAGCTCAACTATGTCAGGCTGGAAAGTAGGTGGGATCTGAAACTTCCTCATTTCTTCTAAGAACCTCCTTCATCCCAAAGCTGCTCATTGTAAAACATGGAAACAAATGAGTCCCAAGTGGTTACCAGCTCAAGAAGGACTCGTGTGAGTATGTGATACATTTCACTCTTTGAGAAATATTAGAAAGTTTGCTACTCAAGAGTTTGAATGCTTAATTTCCGAGGTGGTAAACCTCAAGGTCTACAATAGATCCATGATGTTAACTTTGTCCTCCAATTGTTATTATAATAGCTTTACTGAGATATAATTCACATAACATACAATATTTACAGAGTTGCGTGAGCATCACCACAATAAATTTTATAACATTTCTATTACCCACAAAAGAAACATCATACCCATTAGGCACTCTCTACTTTCCACCAATACTATCCTTCTCTCTGGTCCTAGGCAACAACTAGACTATATTCTGTCTCTAAGATATATCTTCTACTCACAGAGGGATGGACTAAATGAAGTATCAGGCATTCAAACAATGAAATTCTAAGCAGCTGGAAAGAAGCGAAAGTTTTTTCTATATCAATATAGAAATATCTCCAATACACGTTAAGTAAATGAAATCAAGATGCAGAAAACTATATGCTATACTGAATTTAAAAAATGACATTCAGCCCTGGCTGGTGTAGCTCAGTGGATTGAGCGTGGGCTGCGAACCAAGCATCGCAGGTTCGATTCCCAGTCAGGGCACATGCCTAGGTTGCAGGCCATGTCCCCCAGCAACTGCACATTGATGTCTCTCTCTCTCTGTCTCTCTCCCTCCCTTCCCTCTCTAAAAATAAATAAATAAATAATTTTTTTAAAAAATGACATTCATAAAAGGATTTGTTTATGCATTCATAAAATCTTTGTAAGAATACATTAGAAAGTAACAACACTGGTTATCTGGGGGGAAGATAGCCAGGATACTGAAGGACAAAATTAGGAAAAGGATATTCTAGAGTAAATTTTTATATAATTTTTCAATGTCAGTATATTATCTATTCAGAAAATGGAGTCTAAAACCAGAAGAATAGAATCCAATGCCACGATAGTCAGCAAGCACTTAATAGCAAATAACATGACAGACTACGTGACGGGCTGCAAAGAAGTGGCACCTGGTGACACGAGAGCCCTGACGTTGTCAGAACCTGGCTTCTCTTCCAGAAGCTGCTGCTAACTAGGAACGCAGAGCTATCAACTGCTTATCTTTTCTGGACTCAATTTCTTTGCCTGAAAATTCTGGAAACAGGCAGTTTATAGTCTACACAACCAATTAGAGTCAAAATTTTTGGGGCCTACCAACTACATGCTAAGTTCTTCACATGCTTTTGAATCTCATAACCACTCTATAAAAATAAACTATTTCCTCAAAAAAATAAAATAAAAATACAATTACCATGTGATCCAGCAATTCTGCTTCTGGTATCTACCCAAAACAACAGAAAGCAGGGCATTGCAGACTGAATGGCATCCCCACCGAAATCATATGCTGAAATGGAGAAGCCCTCACCCCCTCAGATGGGTTTGGAGACAGCGTGGTTAAGGTAAAATATGGTCATTATAGTCAGTCCTAACCCAACATGACCAGTGTCCTTATAAAAAGAGAAAATTTGGACATTTTCAATTTGAACCACGTAAATATATTACCTATTCAGAGGAAATACCACATGAGACTACGAGCAGACAGCCATCTACACGACACAGAGAGAGGCTTCAGAAGAAACCAAGACCTTGATTTCAGACTTCTAGCCTCCAGAATTGCGAGGAAATAGTGTTCTGCTGTCTAAACTACTCAGCCTAGAGTACTTTGTTATAGCAGCCCTAACAAACCCACACGCAGGTTTCAGAGAGATATTTGCACACCCATGTTCATAGCAGCTATATTCCCCAACACCAAAAGGTGGAAGCAACCCAAATGTCCATTGATAGATAAGTTAATAAATAAAATGTGACCTATACATACAATGGAATATTATCAAGCCTTAAAAAGGAAGGAAATTCTGACCCATGCTACAATATGAATGAACCCTGAAGACACTGTGCTGAGTGAAATGATCCAGTCACACACACACACACAAAAACACAAATATTGCA
The DNA here is from genome assembly GCA_004024845.1 of Tonatia bakeri. Lineage (NCBI taxonomy): Eukaryota > Metazoa > Chordata > Mammalia > Chiroptera > Phyllostomidae > Tonatia > Tonatia bakeri. The sequence goes on along the minus strand of PVIA01001547.1, from coordinate 13,178 downwards.
TGATTCCACTTACATGAAGTACCTAGAGTAGTTGAACTCATGGAGAGAGAAAGGAGAACCATAACCGGAGGTGAGGAGAAAGGGCAAGCAATGGGAGCTGCTGTCTAGCGCAGGATGTCCTAGAGATGAGTGATGGTGAAGTTAGCCAACAGTGTGAACGCCCTTCACAGCACACGGCGGTACACTTGAAAATGGCTAAGACGGTAAATTCTGTGTTACATAATTTTACCACAGTCAAAAACACAGTAAAACAATTTTAAGTAAATAATGAAATATTATTCTCACTTTACAGGGCAAAAACTAGCAAGTTTTCTGCATGAAACGAACACGCAGAAACTAACAAGTTCTAACAGTCAGCATTCCCAAACACCAAGCTGAATATACAACTTTTCCATCCTAACACTACGCTGTTTTTTTTTAAATTTTAAATCAAGAAGAAACACTATTTATTATTCTCGTTTTTTTCCTATTACTTCCAAACTCAGGTTGTTTTCAGACAATTTTGCTTTCCCAACCAGCATGCTGTCTATTTGGCTGCTTTGCAGGTATAAGTTTTCTTGGGAAGGCTCCTTGAGTTGTTCCCTTACCTAGTCTCGCCTACCAATATCTGATAGATTCCTAACACTTGTACTATGGCCTCTCATTTCAAGATCCAAAACAAGAGAAGGAATGAAGTGGAATTTTTCCAAAACACCCAGGGGCTATAGTGATGGATGCCAAGATATCTTCCTCCTTCTATGCCAAGACTATGTGCTCTAAAGTAAAACACATTACTACCTCTCCCCATTGTCTCAGTATTCTAAAGCTGTCGGGCCAGAAGCTTTGGTCTCTGTAAAGCTGAAACTATTATTGTCCCAGGGGTAAGACTGTGCAGAGTCCTGTTCACCCTGTGTGCCGAGTTGCAAACAGGTTGGGGCCGGTGGGAAGAACGGAATGTCCTATGACAAAGAGGAGGGGCCACAAGCCCGAGGTAGCCACAAGCAACAAGAGGAGCTGCCACAGTGTTTCACCGTGCTGTGGATCGAAAGTGAAAGAACGTGAAGGGGCAGAGGGGAGAGATGCAACATTCCAGGAAATGATGCTAAATTCTTCAGAATACTTGGCTCTCAAGAATATAAGCCCTACGAATGGCCGAACGCTATTTTTTTAAATACTATTTTGAAAAACTATTCTTTTTCTCTTAAACTGTATACACAAATAAGAAAACATTCAACCCAGGAATATCAGGTTAACTCTCCAAATCCTTCTGTATTGGAGAAAAGCAAACAGCCAAGTAATCATGCAGCCAAAAGAGATATTACAGAAAATAAAAGCACATTTCCTAGGCTTAATTTCCCAGATATTCTCACGGTAAGTAAAAAATGTTACATATTTAAAACTGCTTTGAATAAATAGGACATTAACTGGGGCTAAGACCTTTCTTTATAGAAAATAAATGGCTATGGCTATGGCTATTGTAGTGCCTCTTTCTTTTGCAGAATGCAACCTGTTCTAGACACACTGGCAGTGACTATAATCACTGGCCAGCCACACCACGCTTCCTTCTGAGTATTTACGTGACCACGTTATTTTTCAGTGAACTGAATGCTTGTGCAAGCACAAGCTGAAACACAGCTTGCTCTGACCTTGGAAGAAAAATGAAGCCCTACATTCAACGTGTACCTAAGCTCAAAACCCCTCCGAGAGTCTTTGTCCTCAGGGCTTAAGTGAACTGGCCTCCATGGTAGCTAGGAAGCAGCCTGACTGATCCCTCAGAGCCAGTCCAGGCAAAAGGAGGGCAAATGTCTTACGCAAGAGGGCATATAGCTAACAGGGCCACCAAGAAAGAGACTGAAGAAAGACACAGTGCTTTCATTTTGTGCCTACTATGCATCAGCACTCAGTTATGCTCTGAAAGTAAAACATAAATGAGAACTAGCCCCTATCCCTCCTCATTTCCCACCCCATTACATTCCTCAGAATATTGCTCCTGGAATGACTAAGTTACACTGACTGGGATATTCCCGGAGGCTCTGGGAAGGGTGAGGGGAATGGTTATTTAAATGAGTTAGGGGTGGACATAGCAAGGTGGCCCCTTTCACTGAATTCCCAGTCTTTGAAGAAGTTTGTCTAGGCCTTCTTCCTGTCAGTCAGGTACAGTTTAAACTACGTAAACTGGCATTCTAGAACCTACCACAGTCCTACAGTCTTCTAGGTCCCCCTCTAAGAAGTAACTAAGAGAAGGCCCAATGGAAGTCCTTTCTATTTCCTTGAATTCATCTAACCTAGGCTTTCACTCATTGCTCTGGCCACGCGGCTCCTGCCACCTGCCCTGTGCAATCACACACAGAGTCCTCTGCCCAAGGGCTCTTCTTCCTGCATTTTGGTCCAGTGTTTTTTGTTGTTGTTTATTTGTTTGTTTTTAATGAACTCATCCTTTACCTCCTACCTCCTGCCCTTCCCCTCCTCCACCTACAAGACTAGAAAGTTAACTGTGCACCTTCTGCTTTGCATGGCCAGGAGGCGGGTCAGTAATATTTATTGCAGGCACAACGCAAGGAACTTAACAGATGTCACCCTTGCTAACCCTCCCAATTGCATGAGTTCTTATCTGCATTATGCAGATGAGAAACGGAACTTCAGAAAAGTCAGGTAAACACAGCAAGCTATCAGAGTAGATAAGAGTGGAGCCAGTCTTGCTCAAATCCCCTATTTTCCCTCACTCACCCATTTGGAGTGTAGTGTGCGTGCAGGACAGTGCTTGTGCACCACTCCCAATTTCTCCCCACCCACCTCCTACTGGAGACGCTGCTGTGTGGCTTTCCAGTTCAGCACAGGCTCTGACCAGCTTCCAAACAGATGCGACATGACAGTGCCTCATCTTTGTCTACACCAGATGGATGCCTTCTTCTACCTCTGGATTCCTGCTCTAAGACTCCTCTGCACTTGACGGAACCTGCTGGGCCTGCTGACATGCAGAATCTAAGGGGTTAAAGCATGATGGCCACCTGTGACCCATGAACAACGAAGGACAGGAGGTGATGATTAGTCCCCCAGACACACAGTTCTGAATACATTTTATGAGGCTCTTAGAAGACCCCCTACATCAGTTGTCCCTAGAGGTGACCGCTGCACTGGCTTTCCCTCCTTCCCTAATCCACCCACCTTGTCCCTCCCACTTACTGAGATCACATTGACAAATAAGACTCTTGCTCATAACCCTCTCCTTCATGTTCTGCATTCAGTCAGTAAGTAGCAGAAATATGGGTCAAACAGATGGGGGCGGGGCCGACTGTGTTGCAATCTGCCCTGCTCCTCGAGTCATATGAATCAGCACATCCAATGGCCTTTGAGAGGTTCTTAGAAGAATTTATGACCCACCTGTAGATGTCAGCAAGCCTCCTCTCCTCAGCCACTCCAGTGGCACAATGGACCAATGAACAAAATGGCTCAGGTGGTAGGAATGGAGACTACGTGTGTGTCCAGCAGTATGGGCTTCCTCTTACAACTCACTGCCACTGATGAATGTCCACCCAATTGGTAGCAGAGACAGATGCCAAACCCTATAGCACCTTCAAGAGCATTGGCCAGCCCCTTGGTGGAAGGTTGATTATAGCAGACCACTTCCACCATGGAGGGGAGGAGGAGATTGCAATCCATTCTTACCACAATTCATGCATACTTACTCCAAATGTAAGGTAAGAAGTCTTGCCTTCTGTGCATGCAAGCCCTCTGCAAACACACTATCCAAGGTTGTAAGAATGCCTGACCTACCAACATGGTATTCCACAGAACACTGTTGCAGACCAAGGAGCTGATTAATATCAAAAGACGTGCGACAATGAGTATATGACCAAGGAATCTAATAGTCTGATCACACACTAATTGTTGTAAAACTGCCAGTTTAACTGAATGACAGACTGACCTGTGAAAGGATCAGTTAGGACACTCACCTGAGAACAACCTTTGTCTTCCAGTCTCACCTTGATTCATTTCCCACCCCTGACATTTCTGCAAGGAAACTTGTTTCCTTTCAGTGGTCAGTGGTGTGAAGATTTCGTTACAAGGCGGATTCATTGTTACTAGCATATCACTTTTTCTTGGCCCTTTCACCAATCAGAGGAAGGAAATACATGAATGTGCATATAATATACCTATACATACGTACATATATATATATACACTCACAAAAAAAATACACATAGGTATATTTCTGCACATGAACATACATACATCCATATGCCTATCTTAGAAGTCATTAATTCACACCAAGACAACCACTACCAATCCATTCCCATAAGTTTCTTTTTGCCTTCTCGTGTTCAATCCTATAATACAAAATTGTTTGTTACATAGTACTGTATATCTCTTTTTTAAGAGGGATGAAATTTTGTCCCAAAGCTGCCCCCCGCAGAATTACACTCCTATGTTATTGACCAATGAAGTGTCACATACCTATGCCAGAACTGATCTCCAGCAAGGGATCATCACAATTAGTTTAGACCACTCATCCACTCACCACCTCCATCCCCAGGGTGGAGTCACAGCCTCCCCTCAAATGCACAGTCACACGAGGAGGGTGAGATACAGGAAGAGAACAGGGTTTCTAATAGGGAGAAGGAGGGGAGTGCGGAGTACTCACATCAGGGAGTCGACTACCTGTATCTGCTACATTAATCTAAAACCCATTGAGCAGACTGGGCACGTAAATCCTCTGAAATTACACGTAAAGTTTTCTTTGTGTGTGTACATGTATCACTTTCTGGGAAGAGGATCCTCAGTTGTCATCATTTCTCAGAGGGCTCAGAGACTCAGGAAAAGTTTACAACCATTTTCTTCATTTTAGATTATCACAGCCCTTAATCTTAATTTACAGAGCCGAGAGGTTTCTAGGAACTTAAACCCCAGCTCAGAAAAGGCAAGCATCTCCCCGATTTCATTTCATGCACATTTAGTGCTCGTCTGCTCCCAGGGGAGGAATCAGAAACCCGAGTGGCCCCGTTTGTCTCAATTTGAGTCCCTCTTGAGCTTATTCCTAGAGACCGACTTTTCAGGCTTCTAGGGCAATTAAGGGGCACTAAATCCTCTGCAAATTAGACATGCCGCCTTTAAACTCTTATTCTTCTAAAGAAAAAGGGGATCGAGTGGGAGTCCCAGAGGAATCAAGGAAACAGAAGTGCAAACTGTCATAAGGAAGAAGAAAATCCCTGGCTTAGGAGCCAAAGAGCAAATGTCAAGGCAGCTTGTCAGTTTCAATGTGTTCTCGGCATTTTATCCCATTGGCCCCAAATGCAGAGTTCAGAGTCCCAGAAATATTACCACCATCTGGGACAGCTGTGGTAATAGAAAGAGATCAACATGTCCAGGGTTTTAATCTGCTAGGGCTCCTTCAGCAGTGCTATTTATCTATCTGAAAAGGCTGAGTACAAAGGCGGCTACTGCAGGCATTATTTATGCCGGGTAGGCTGGGGGGTGGGGCATTAAAAAGCACGTGGGCTTGGGCGTGGCTCTTAAATTTTTGCCAGGCAGACAACTGCTGTGCAGAGAGAGATAAAATCATGGAATCTAGATTGTTCTTAGCCAGCTCGGTCACAAGGTGACTCTATAAAGTGATCGTCCCAAATGGGACACACTTTTGAGAGTGAAAGAGGACACTGTTCATGATTAAACCAAGACAAGAGCTGCGACAAGGTGCAGTCTCAGCAAACCTAGATGGCTGGCAGCCTACTCAGTCAGTACTTCCTAACACTCTCCTCTGCTCTGGTCTCTGTCATTTGGCCAGCACTTGGCATGTGCCCTACATTGTGTTAAGCATCACAGAGAGTATGAAAAAAAAATAATAAAAATACAATGGTATACCATAGCATACCATACCACGGAGTCCTTGCCCATAAGGAGCGCTCTCTCTTACCATGGCTGCCTAGAGCAGCACCCCTTTTGGTAGCCTTGAAATAAAAATGAACTGACGTCTACTCCGAGCTAAGGCATTAGGACCTTTTGCATGCTTTGGTTTTAAAATCTTTGATTCAGAATAAATCCAAGTGACTCACTGGACTATTTTGGTCTTGGGAATTAAGCTGCATTCAGAAAGTCTCACTGCAATCTCATGCACCAGGGTAGACAGAAGCCCTCCAGAGAAACCCCTGGAACATCCACCTGAGATTGGGGAGTCAAACACATCTGATCAGGTACACTTTGAGAACCTCTCGAACTCTGGTGATACTTTCACATTTTAAGTCATCTCCAAATCCTCTCCTGGGTCGATAACCATTTAGGAACACTAATCTCCATGCTTCTCGAGTCCTCTGGGCTAAACAAAGCATTTCAAATCTAGGACCCTTAGTTTCTTGCTCCATTTATTACTGGCCAAAATAAAAATTTAAAAATGATCTTACCACTGATGCTCTAAAAATACAAAGGCATCTACCGCAGTCACTATGCTGGTTTGGGAGGGGGAGGGGCATTAAAAAGCATGTGCCTTTGGGTGTGGCTCTTAAATTTTTGCCAATATTAATAATAATTTTTGCCAGTAATAATAAATTATTCTTGAAAACAAAATCATGGATTTTTTTCCTGAAAATCCTACAGATTTCCTGAATTCAAAAGTAGAAAATATTTATTCTAAAAATCTAAACAACAAAAAGAAGTATAAAAAAAACACTGAAATTACCCAAATTCCCACCACTAGGCAAAACCATCTGCTATTATTTTGGTGCACTACTTCACTATCACTGTGCACATGTATCTATAACTATACTTACATAGACACAGAAAAATTCTCATAAAATTAAGACCATATTTTATGTACATTTTTTTAAATGCTTGCGTTCCTTAGCGTTTTATTGTGACTATATTCTGCAGGCATCAATCATCCTTTTGTAAACATTTTCAGGTGCAAAATTCCCCATTCAAAGCGCTACAAACACTGGTTGGAAAGACCTTGATTGCAAAGTGACCACTTGCATAGCTAGTATGCTTTTTAGTAGCATGTGTGAAATCTGTCTGCCTTCGTAAAAAGAACAAGTCGAAGAACAATATGCTAAGTCACTCAGCTTTCCAGAACTTGGAATCAATCCACTTAGAACAATCCAAGACCTCTGCAAGGGTGAAGAGATCAAAAGCAGGGTTGTATCAGACTTAAGGTTGATCAGAGACACAAGGACATGCCCTGGAGGGGAAGATTTGCTACATACCACAGCTTCTAGAGAAATAATTTTAAACTCCCATCAAATAATTTAAACATTTCTTAGGCTTTCTACAGGCTTTGCACTGTGCTAAGTAATGGTGATACAAAGATGACCAAGCTCTAATCTTTTCTCTGCAGGACTTCACAGCCTGCAGGGTGAAGCAAGTTCAAAGCCCACACTTGGAACGCTTGAGCCCACTGAGTTCCAGCTGTGGAGAGTGGGCAAAGTGAAGTTATAACAAGTCAGCGAAAAGTATAATAACAGCTCACGTACACTAAATAGATTTTTTTCCTATCCTACTTTGATATTGTTTGATACATATGTTCAATCAATTTACCTGTTATACTACTAAATTCAACAAACATTTATTGAGCTTTTATGATGTGCAGGCACTGTGCTAGGTGCTGTGGCTACAAAGACGGGCCATGCCTCTACTCTCAACAAGGTCACATTTTAGTAGAGATTACGGATACTACATAACAAATAATCATATCAGGACTTACAGAAGTGTAAACAGGGAGTTCTGAGGGAACTTGAGCCGCCAACCAACCTGGAGGAGGCTGTATCTCAAGGCTAGTTCCAGGAAAAGTGCACACTGGAGGTGGGCGTGGGGGAGGTAAGAAACAAAGTTAGGAGAGGTCAGGCATTCCAGTAAAGGCAATGGGCAAACGCAAAGGCAAAAGCAGAGAGGTGTGCTATCTCCAGGAGTTTCTTAGGAACATGTGAGAGTACAGTGCAAACATCTTTGGCGGCCAGTGCCAGAAACGGAAAACAGAGCTAGGCAGGTAGTCATTGAAGAATAAGAGGCACCAAATTGGTATGGCCACAGCTCTGTTTTAGACGATGACCCTACTTCACACTTCACTGAAGAAATGGAAGGCATGAGATGGAATCTTACTCGTCTCCCTTCACAGGTCACAAGCAGCCATCTTCTTTTCTCTACGATCCTAGGCATGCCCCTCCCATCTGGGTCCAGCCACTCTTGTCTTGGTAAAGACTCCAAGGCTTCTGGTATCCCCTCCCTGCTGATACTCCCCACAGCATGTTACTCTTGTGTGATTTATTCCTACCATTAAACTACTGAGCTCTTGTATCTGCCATAAAATATACTTCACTTCACTCGACATCTCCCTCCAGTCCTAATCCCAGTTCTTGAAAGAGCTGTTCACGCGCGAGCTTGTGCCTACATCCGGACTTCTCCTTTCATTGCCCACCCTCCACCCCGCCCCCGCCACCAAGAGATAGCTCTCCTTTGCCCTCACACTCCTGGAAAGAGCTTTTACCGAGGTCACCAACCACATCTGTGAAAACTTTTCTCATTTAACTCTGCGGCAGGCAGAATAACATCCACCCTCCAAAGATGTCCACATCCTAATCCACAGAACCTGTGAATATGTGACCTTACATGGCCAAAGGAACTTTGCAGACATGTTTAAGGTTAAAACCTTGAGATGAGGAGATTGCTTGGATTGTTTGGGTGGGCCCAATCTAATCATATGAGTTCTTAGAAGTGGAAGAGGAAGAGAGGGTCAAAATCTTCTTCCTTTCAATAGATGACCCCCTCCCTCCAGCTGTTCAAAACCTCCATCCTTAATTTCCTCCTGTTTTTTTTTTTTTTGGTTCCCATGTCCTATCCGATAGGGGTTCCCATTAATTTTATCTCCAAAAATTATACTAAATCTGCCCAACTCTCTCCATCTCTCCTGCTAACATCTAAGTCTACACCATCATCACCTCTTACTTGGACTTCCACAACAACCTCTTCCCTGGCCTCCACACTTGCCCTTTCATCCTCCTCCGACATGTGCTCTACAAAGCAAGAGTGATATTGAAATGTAAATTGGATAAACCTGCTCCTGGGCTTAGACTTCCTTAATGGCTTCCCACTGAACTTGGAGTAAAATGTACTCCTTACTACATAGCCTGCAAGGTCCTGGGTGATACGATCCTGCCCATTTCTTTGATCCCATCTTCAGTCTCTCTCCTCTGATGGCTCTGTGCATTAATCTCTCTCTCCTAGTTTTCAGAGAGCCCACCAAGCTTTTACACAACTCAGAGTCTGCACAAACTGTCTTTTCTGTCTGGAATATTTATGTCCCCACTTCTTTCCATTCTGGTTCCTTCTCATCCTTTGGATCTCAAGCTCAAATGTCACCATCAAGGAGAGCCTTGTTCATCTACAATATGCAAAGATGTCCACCCTGTTATCCTCCATCTCAAATTGTTTCCTCTTTATACAGTTTATAAACGTGTTAGTTATTTGCCTGTGTACCTGGCTTTGTTGGTCTTCAGCACTAGAAAATAAGTGAGAGCAGAAACAGTGATGAGTTCCCTGCCTTACACCCAGCCCCAAAAAGAGAGTGGATTGACTCCTAAATGGTTGCTAAATTACTTCTTTAGTCATTCTAATGGCAGAGAGAGTGGATCATGGTGGGGGACAAGACTGGAGGCAGGAAAACTGAGTGACAGATTGCTGCAAAGTTCCAAATGAGAGAAGAGAGGAGCCTGGGCTTGGTCAGTAATAGTAAAGATGGGGAGGAGGAAAACTGAATTATAACCTAGGAGAAAGGGCAGGTTCCAACTGAGGAGAAAAACACAAGAGAAGCAAATAGGGCAGATGGGAAGGGATGAATCTGGGTTGAGTAGAGTGATGCTGAGCATCATCCAGGTAAAGAAATAGGATTAGACAGTCACTCGTGATTTGAGAGTTATGGTTATCTACAGTCCAAATTTGTGCTTATTAACATTATATAGTACAGTATTTTCAGGATGTTCCCTGGTATCTCATCAAAAACCATCCAAGTCTAAAACCACTGTTTAATCAACAACCTAACAGTAGTGAAAATGGAAAGGGACTCAGTCCAGAACCTTCCTCTAGAAGAATCAATCAATACACAATAGAAGGAAGCTCACCACAATGGCATTTCTGAGCTCAATGCAACCCCCTTTCCACCCACCTCTTCCCCACCCCACCCCCCATCATCTTAAACCTTCCTGGCTACAGATGGACCACTTTCTAACAAACACCAGCCCATGAGCGCCAAGTGGCTACAATGCTTACAGAACAGATCAAAGAGATATTTTTGAGTGTTAGATACAACACCACTTCAGGATTTCTCCCTGAGAAGTATTGAAACACAAATTCCAACCTTTCCTAGTCTCTTCCTATATATGTATACCATACATGGTAACTCTTCCTTTACTTAATCCCATATTCTTTGCCTTATTAAGACTGCTTTATCCCTGCTTACTGTATCCCTAGCTGGTATTCAGGTAGAAAGAAATAATTGGCTGAGTAACAGCCAGCTTCAAGTAAAGCACTGACCAGAAGGATGGAAAGGGATCCAGTAAGATGACCAGTTCATGAGCCACCAATGACTCATATTATAATCCATGTAAATATTAGGATACACTTTTCTGCTTTGTTAGTATTACTTTTAACAGATTCAGTGGCTGATCAAACTCCACAAACAAATGGTGTATCAAAAATTCACTCATTAATCTGATTATTTAAAATTCTGAATTTTATAGATATGCAATATTCCAATTGGGAGTCTCCTATACCTGCTCACCAAACACGAATTTAACTCATAAGATAAGCAAATCATACATCTTTGCAGCTGGAATGAGGCGTTTAGTAAGAGGAAGTCATCTTACCCCTTGCAGATGAGGAAACTGAGACTGTTGCAGATCCTGTTGGTCCTGTGAGTAATCCTTTAAATCCATGCACCAAGTATTACCTGTTTCTGTGAGCAAATGCAGGGCAAAACATCCATGGCACACAGACAGAAAGAAGGCCAAGTTCATTTAGGGTGATCACAAACTTTACACAGACAAGCACTTTACCCAAGGCCATCAAGCTAATAATGCATAGAACTGGGACTTGAACCTTAAGTTCTTTCGACTGCTGCTCTAGAATTCACTCGAAGAAGCCACTTTGCCATAACCCTCGAGGGAGAAAAGTGGAGGGCTCCACATCAATGCAGTGGCCCTCAACAGCACACGCTGTTCTCCAGTGGTTTTACAGAAGGACTGCATGTTCTGGAACCCACTGAGACCAGCCAAGCATTTCTTCCTTGCTGGAATGTACTTGCCGCACCAAGCGTCTGACCAGATTCCTTACCCAGGTTAGAGAATGCTCTAACCTGCTCCCTGCTGTCTGAGGCTGAGGCCGAGGCCCTCAGGTCCTCTCTTGCTGGGGTCCCCTTGCTGTAATCAGAGCCTGCCTGGAAAGGATTCTACCCCCCAGGGGTATGAGAGAAAGCCGGCAGGCCTGAGAAGGAAAATTCAGCATTATGTTTGCACATTACAATCCCAAATGTGTGTGATTCATTCCAAATGCAAACTGAAAACCTCACTAATTTCACTTTCCTTTCCAAATTGCCTCCTTTCAAGTTTTTACACATAAATTCTGACTAAAACTGACATCGTGTTTTCTGCAAAAGAAAGCAATTTGACTGCCAACCATGGAGGAAAAGTTATGAAAAGTGGTACACAGCTGTTGTTGAATTTTTGTAATGTGATTGATGATTAAAATGGAATCTCGCTGCCTGGGGCTCCCTCCTGACTACTATTAAGCTGGTGAAGTGGGTGACGGTTTCTCCTCCCCTCGCTATCAGTGTTAGACTTGGGGCGAGGATGCAGAGGCCTCAGATGACCTCCACTGGGCAAGGGGCGCCTCTGGGATGCTAAATGGCAGCTCTCTGGGAGGGCCTTGGAGGTCACCCCAGAGCGAAGCGGAGCCCTACAGCTTTCCCAGCAGCCTGCGTTCTCAAACCAGCTCTCCCTAGAACAAAAACGAGCCTGTCAGGCACCATAAACAGTCAGAAAAACATGCCTCTAGACAAAGCGAGGCTATTCAGTGGTCTCCGAGCCGTCTCTTCCACCCCTCGGGTTCACTGACCCAACAACTCATGCAGAGTCAGGCTATAAAATTTGGAAGAAAGAAATGTCTGCGGAAGGAGGAAGGAACGGAGACAATGGGAGGACGTTTCCCTTATTCTTTCCATTCCATGGCAACCACATGCTCCCGGCCAGGCCAGCCGTGCAGGTAAGGGATCGGAAACCATGTCCCACACAGACCGGGGAGACCACGTGGGGTGGGGGGTGCCCCAGAGAGGAAAAGGTCAAGGGAAGTCACGGCAGCTATCTTGCAATCACTTCAAGAGCTGCTGCATGGCAAGGGCAGCAGACTTGCTCTGAGTTACTCCCAGAGATGAAGGAATACGGGGACGTGAGCTGTTTCAACATAAAAAGGACTTTCTTACAACTAGTTGGAAAGGGGAGTGAGCATTTTAAATCTGCACCACACAGGTTTTCCTTCTGCTTCTCTAAGCAACTCTTTCTTCACCTCCCCATCGAGAGCTAACATGACCTAAGATTCTGTCTTTTAGCTCTTTCCCTCCCTGTGCCTCCCACCTGTGTGTTGTCAAAGTCGCTACAACCCCAAGCAATTTCTCAATACCAAACGCTGGTCTATATCCAGTCTCAGCTAGACTTTGCACTGGTCTTCTTGTTGGCCTCCCATCTTTCAGGAATGCATACTTCTCCAAGCCACAGTCCTCTGAGCTGTCACCAATGCATAGTCATGCTGCTCTCCACATTGAAGTCCAGACTTGTGCCCCCCTCCCTTCCCAGCCTCCTCAGTCAATACCCACTCAGGACACTGCAGCTGCACCAGGTAAACTCTTACCTGCCTGTTCTGGATCTGCTCAGGCCACTGCAAAAGGCCTCTGCCGCGGCCCTCCTAACGCTTCAACAGGACACACGCTCACCTTTCAAGATCGAGTCTCCACTTGCTTTCCACTCACCCCATCTTCATCACTCCCTCTCAGGCCCACTGGACCCTCACCTCCCCTGTATGTTTAGCAAATTGTTTTATACGATGGCAGTACCATCCAGTGCTAAACCCTTAGCATCTTAAAGGCAAGGGACCAAGTTTGTTTTATTGCTCTATCCCCAGAGCCTAATGTACTGTCTGGAATGTGTTTGCTGAGTATGTAAAAAAAAAAA